>JACBXF010000035.1:0-443787 GCA_014183025.1 Harringtonia lauricola
TTCGTGTGGTCAACTATTTTCAAGGATCATGACTTGGATCGGTTTGAAAAACTTACTAAGGACAAAGGAAACATCATTCTGATAGGCTACGATCTTGAAAAAATGTATAACATCCATGACACACCTTATGACGGCTCTTCAATCACTCTTATCGTTTTATAAGAGCCTAAAGACATGCTAGATCTTAAACACTTTATGTTTTGGTTCTCGTTAAAGCCAGCCATCAATCTAACAACACCTATATTAATGCTGGATAAAGTGCTAGCTATAAATCCGGGATGGTATATTAAGGAGGATTCTGGAAACCTTGTAACTAACGTAATGTATTTTTATGATGAAGAATGGAAACTTTATACTGTCGACATTAAATTCAAGCTAAAATGCTGTTATAACTTGTATATACTTTGAAAAAACTTACAACTTCCTAGCGAGGGCGCTATAAAAATTATGTTGGCCAAAGACTTACACTAATTACAATACCCCCTTTGGCATCTACGCATTAGGCATAGCATAGATTTTTCATTTAATGCTAACGAATATTTCGAATCCCTAGTTGATAAAAATATGTCTACACTGTTAAAAAAATAAAACAGCTTTGTATTATACATTTAAAAGGCTGCTTTTTGTATAGCCTTCGCTTTTAACCAATTGTGCCGGCTACAATTGCCTACACTTTTTGTCGTTTTAGTCTGTACATAGTCTTAACTAAGAAAAAAAATGAATGTAACAAAACAGGTTGAATAAAACAATATTAGAAGATTGCTTTAGTACTGTACCCTTGTTTGTGGCTGTTCTACCTAGCTTGGATAGTATAAACCCAATTTTACGCCCATCTTTTCTCAGTTTCTTCTCTTCTCTTTTTTCCTTTCCTTTAATATTTTCTTCTTATTCCTTTTCATTACGGTTTTATTCACTAACACAACGTGCTTTAAAAGATCCTTTACATAAAGTGCTTCACCAAAACAGCCAATTAGGCACGATTCACCGTACACATAAGACTAAGTTTTACTGTTATGCCTTGCGGCGGCTACGATACGACTGGCGTGCCAAAAAGCAACGCCTTTAAAGCCAAGCAATGTCAGTCGCACATGGCATAATCATCCTTGTTTTCTGTCTTAAGTCTTTATATCCATCCTACTAGTTCGACTAGTTTCCCATAGTGATTGGAATGCATTTAAAACAACCATCCCTAAAACAATATAGCGTACTAGCCATTAAAATCGGATTAACCTAATAAGTATGTTGTGGCTGATCGAAACTCCGGTCGTGTACTGTTAGCTGTGTCTTTTTCAGCAACCTACGTAGTATAAGAGCCGGACAAAGATTACTAACACGTGCGATTAATATCCCCCCCCTTGCAGTCGTTTGTAAAGCCGCCCGGCAAGTGTAAATCTAAATGCCCCAACTAAAACTACACAGCCCTACAGTTAGGACATCTTATTAACAGGCCGCTTAAGGTTATGTTAATTTACTTAGACCCCCCTTCTTTAGACACTTTTGACAAACGGACATTAGTTGTCTGCTAGTCCACTACATGCTTCTACGCTGTAATCACCCTCTTTTGCTTATTTGGAAGAACTAAATACCGATAAGGATGGTGAAATTATAAAAAAGGCACGATAGACGAATTCATTTATCCTAATAGTGTAGTTTGTAGGAAGAAGCGACCTAACATTTGTAGGAATTTCTATATTAATCGTGTTGGCTACACTTTGTACTTAGCTAACCACTTTAGGGATGTTTGTTTCTAGACTTTTAATAGCACTCGTAGCTTTAGACTTAATGGATTGGATCAAGTCTTATATTTCGGCTTTTCTTTTAAGTGTGGTGGTTTAGCGGTAAAGGCAACGCTTAGGCCAATTAGTTGATAGAAACTAGCAAACAAGTAAATAACTAATTATAAGAAAGAAGAAGTAAGGAAGCCTCCTAGTAGTCTTCTTGGCTGCCTTTATTGTATCTTCCTTACCGCTAGCTAACACGTACATGCCCCCTTTCCTAGGCGTAATTACCCCCCTTGCCTAGGCCGCCTCCTAGCTTGTATTCTAGCCTAAGTAAAGCTTAAGCCTTTTACAGCCCTTAGCCTATAATAAAAGAGAAGGCTCTTCTATAATACATTCTCAACTTGGATACACAAGGATTTCCGCCTAGGTTGGCGGACGTAGAAGATATAGCCAATGTTTTGCTAGTAGAGTGCAACGTAGGACGCGTTGGAAAGCGCTAGGCAAGCAACTCTGTCAAGTGACAACCAGACCTTTAAACGCGTTTTAATTGTCCTTACAACTACTAGAGAGCATTTTGTAAAGATTTAGAAAAATAAACGCGTAGTTTGTACTTATACAGAATTTACATACTAAGTACAGCATTGTCGACGTGGCTGTACAGCTTTAACGAGATAGGTTTTGTAATCGGTGTTATTACCCTGTCTATAATAGTAACACACACTAAACGACGTGGAAAAAGTAAAGACAGTTTAACTATAAAGTGGTGTACTCTTAGGTATTACAACTAGTCTACACCTTTAAATCTAGTTTAAGGCTCGCTAACAACGACGTTTACGGCACGGCTTTAGGCTACTACTACAAGCTGTAGGCCGGTATAGCCGAAAGCCGCTCTGCCGTCTACATACACAAGCGGATGCCTCCATCCTTTTAGGACTACGACGCTCTTCTGGATGCAGTACGCATTGCCTTTTACTGGCGAAGGACCGCTAGTCCTATACGGGATCTACAACCCTTTATACCGCAGCCTTAGCCGTAGGGAGAGGCCGCTTGCCTCGTCCCTCTTCGTGTACCAACCTTTGTAGAACGCTAATGTAATTCTAATAGGAGACCTTAATCTCCACTACCCAAACTAGGATTAATACAACCGCAAAACCACCAGTGTCAACACCTTTCTATTACTCGTTAAAGACTAGGGCCTTACCCTCCTAACCCTACCGTAAACCGCTACGCGGCACTCTACGGGCGAAAGGACAGATACCGACCACACCTCCACCATCAACTATATTTAGGCCAAGCTTACGCTCAAAGCGACATACCGGCAATACGACTGGCCAGGCTTCGATCACATAGGCAAGACAAATCTAACGCCGGCTCTAAACCCAATCTATGATTTGTCCCGGTTGGCCGGGAAAATGTGTGGCGTTACGCTGGCATAGGCTTGCACTGTCTACTACAAGCACGCCTACAAACCTTATACACTTTAAGGCTTACCGCTTAACCTGTACTGTGCTAAGCCAGCCTTGGTTTAAATGAATTCTAAGAGGTTAGATCTGTACCCTTAAAGGTCGTCGATAGTAGTAGTGGTGGTGGATTTCATTTACCTTAACCTCTTCCTAATTAAGGATTTATAGGCTACCACTACTAATGTTATATATATACCGCCGTGTTTTTGTCTTATAACATATACTTTATTTCCTAAATAGTATTAGTCGTAAAACTAAAATTCGCAAAGGCAAGAGACCTAAAGGTTATAATAGTAACAGCACCTGCTAAACTTAAACGCATTTTTCCTATTTGTAACACAACAATGCCTAAAATTGTACTAGATGGAATAAGGTTGTAGTAAACATTCTATAGAACGTTACAGCATAGCAATTCTTAAATAATCGTATTACATTGTTGCTCTTTTATAATGTAGCGGTTTTATATACTGGGATATGTTGGCGGGCCAGGCCTAAATTAAGGATTCAGCCATTTTAAAATGTTCGCCCTGTAAATAAAGGGAAGGGCTGGAATTAAGGTTTACAACGGCTAACACTAAAAGCCTTGTTTAAGCACTTCTATTAATTAAACTAGACTTTAATTTCCTTCTTCTACCACAGTAGACCAATCGCCCTAAAGCCGCAGTCTTACTCAAGTAAACCTACAGGTTAAACTTAAAGCCATTCCCTAAAATAAAGCCAAACTAAGTCCTAGTTGGATAGGCCTTACTATTCGAGAATTTACACAAAGTTTATAAACATGGAAGTAACACAAGAACAAACAGACAAGGTAAGCCGCTACAAGCATTTCCCTTACCATTATTAACACTATACAAAAGCTGGCAGGCTTAAGCAATCAAATACCCCCGTCGCCGCCTACTATTAAAGACGTACAAAGGAAACTTTAAAAGGTAAACTCTCTCATCAAGTAGTAGGCTTATCATATTAACAAACACGCAGAATTTCTGTTTAGCTACCAAGACTAGGTACGCGTATGTCTAGACTAGTGTTATACAAAAATCTTAGACATAAAGGAAGAGATTAAATCGTTAACAAAACGACAAGCCGTGCTTTTTACAGAAAATACACAACTACTTTTGGATTTAAAGACGTTAAAGGCCACCGTTATTAAGTCTTAACAAAAGCAGTAGGAGAATAGGCTTAAGTCGTAAAATATCCGTAATGTAGGCTAAAGGGGAATAGCCAAACTTCAAGCAAATAAAAAAGCATAAAAAGAATGGTTAGACTAACAAAACAAAAAGATATTATAGACTCTTAACACCCTCCCCCTTCCCTACAAAGTAAATTTACATGACTAGCTAGCTAGCTAGTATATTACTTACTTGTCTTAACCTTAGTCTCTTAAAACTATGCTTATATATGTTTAATCTTTTTTAAGTAGATAAATCTTAGCCCGTTGCTTGTTGTACTATCAAACTTTTCCCCTACTCTTCTCTTCCTATCTCTAAACTAAAAGTCCTTGATTAATCTACCAGCTACAACACCAATTCTACTTTAATTCCCCTTATCCTCCATTCTTAAAATTAGCACTATAGCTAACAACGCTCTCCTTTGCATAAATGAAAAATAGTTCTTCTTAAATAAGGATAAAAGCAATGTCTTAATAGCTAAATAAGGTATTAGGAAGGAAGGCACTAAATGTTGTTTTAGGTTACGTACTTAGATATACCTTAAACATTGTAAGGCAAAAGAGACTGGAAAACGACGAGTGTCCTTTGTACGTCTAAAAAGTCGCCAGCCGCCTTCTTTTGCTTGAATTCTTTCTGTATTTCGTTAATTCCTAGCAAGAGCTCCCTTACTTCCGTAAAAATAGGTTTATATTCCGCGTTTTTGTCCTTTATAAAACTAAAACACAAATCTATGCTTGAAAAATAAACAAGTGTATCTTAAATACTGTTTACATATACGCTAAGCTAAACAAGATTTAAACAAGCCAAATAAACAAACTGTAAAAAAGAAAATAAAAACACAGTTAATGTTATCTCTCCTTTTTCTTTCCTTTTATAGTAAACTTTACAATAGTTAGAATGTACAGGCTAAAGATGTAACAAAGATGTTGTTTAGTAGAGGGCGATTTTCCCTACGTTTGTGTTAGTACTTCTACAAATAAAAAAAAGTAGACGGAAGACAGTCTATGCGCTTAAAAACGAATTAAGTTATTTTGTATATAAAATACTAGCAAGTTAGCTATTTACAGCTACATCCTTATCTTTAAAACTATGTCGAATAAACGCTACACTTTAAAAACCCAAGTCTGCAGTTGCTTAATAGCTTTGTTAATCTCTCCTTGAATTCTTATCTTGTCATCACCCAGCCTAAAACATTATCAGCATTTCTCTGTTAAAAGTCTTTTAAAACGAAAAGCATACTCTACATGTAAATAGTTTACTTAGTCCTTAATGTAGCGAGCCTTTCGCCAAGCCTCTCTTCAACTGTGTCTATTCGCTTTTTAAGTCTTACTAAAGCATCCTTACAATCACACTCTTTTGTATTGTTTTTTAAAAAGAGCTGCTTTTAAATAGACAGTAAGGACTACGTAGATAGTAGTGTACAAGTGTAGCCAAATGGTTTGTCTACCGGATACGGAAACAAATTAGCAGTGATTTCTACTCTGTATAAAGATGTAGAGTCTAGGAAGGCAGAGAATGGATCATTAAGCAAGGGCTAAAGGAAAGGAAAAGAATATCAAACGCAAGATCGCCCAAGGCATTAAAGTTGTAAGCTATAGTTTCTAGTTTTTGTAGTATTGTATGTAGTGTTTTCCTCTTTAGGTTTAGCGCGTCGCCTTATTTGGCATGGCGGATTTTTCCACGCTGTGCCGCCTTACGCTGGCTGTATAAATAGCTACGACGTTCTTTGACGTCTTCCTTTTGTACTCTAGACCTCCTCGCCCTTCTTTTTTTTTTTGGTTGTTGTGCCCCCCTCTCCCCTCCTCCGCTGTGTGGTTCTCCTGCTTGGCCCTCGCTTTTAGCGCCGCACTCTTCTCCCCCCTTTCCTCCCCCCTTGCTGGCCCCGTCAGCCACTGTGTGCCTGTCGCGCCCTTCGCTTAGCTGCTCTTTAACGGCCTTAGGCGTCCTTTTAACGCCCTTGTTCTCTTAACGCCCTTTTCCCCTACTCCTGCCTCTCCGCTTGACGGGGCGCTTGTTTACTCGCTACTCTCGCAGTCCTCTTATGTAGGGTTGCGCTCTCTTGCCCTAGCGCAAGTCGTTTGGTTTCTTCTTTAGCGCTAGGCTCCTCTACGTAGTGGCTAGTGCTTTCTATTACAGTATTCCACGGTTGCCGCCCCTATGCTACCCTGTTGGCAGATCATGCTTCCTTACGCCCTCTCGCCAACGTCTCTCCGACATGTACGTTACCCCTTTTATTCTTCGTCCACCTAATAAATAAGGCTGTCGTTACACCCTTTTACCTTGCCTTAGCGCTAACCACGTCCCTTTTAATCTGCTTGTAACGGTTAAGGGTAGCGTAAACGCGTGTATAGTAAGCCGCCCCCTTTTTGCCGGCAGCTTTACAACATGTAGGCTAGCGGCCATCCGGGTAGGCTGGCAGCTGTAGGACAAAGGCGGTACAAATCCTAGCTAAGCAGGGCTTTACATTTGTCGTAACCGTGTAGCAAGGCAGACTAAAAGAAAGGCTGATACAAAAACAAAGGCGATAGTAGCTAGGCCACCCAGCCGGTTTCTTAGCTATAGCGTAAGATTGTAAAGACGCCATTTGTAAAAGAAATCAAAGCTACGGCTTCCGCCAGCCTTAGTCTTCTCCTGTCGCCCGCCTACGTTTTGGCAAGCAGCAATCTAATTTGTAATCCTCCCTGTCGCCTTTTTTTTTAGAAACTGGAAGGACGACGAGCTGGCAGCAATAGCGCCGATAAGAGGCCAAGCTGCAGCGTTTATAGGTGTAAAGGGCGTAGGGGTAGGCAGAAGAACATGCTTTACGTAGAGATTAGGCAGGTAGGTGCGGTAGGCAGTGTAAGGAATGTGTAAGTATAAAGTAAGACGACTGTTATTATTTGATTTGTCTTTTTGTCGATCTTTTTTTTTTAAACTCGAATAAGCGCTAAGTCGGCACTACTATAGTAATTCTAACGCTAAACCAAAAGTAGGCTTAAAGAGGGGGCAGGATAAATAGTGTAAGAAGGCAAGTAAGTAAGAGACGAAAAGGCTTAAGGCTAGCTAAACAAAATGTATATAATCTAAAGCCTTTACTATATTAGGCGTCTTTTTTTCCTTATAAAGCTGTTGTATAGGCAGTCTTACATTCTTTTGTACCCTTTTACTTTACACCTCTTACTTATCCTCTTTTACAAGCCGCTTTTTTTTCTCGCCTAGATTAAAATAGTGTCTTTTATAAGAGTTATACATTAAGGCATTAAAGTTAAAAAGAATACAAGCTTTACTTAACTAGCACTCCCTTAGTATTTCCTTACCTTTTTTTATAGTACCTTTTTAAAGGATTTAATTAATATTAATGCTAACAATTTTACAAGGAGCTATTTTGTACTACTTACAAGTAACAAAAGAACCTAGCCAACAATTTTTAGTACAAGCCCCTTAATCAATCCCTCTTTTTATAAAGTGTATACTAATAATGCATTTTAGTTAACAGCGTTGTTAGACTTACACCTGCTAAGCATAGTAAGGCAGCACTATACTACGCTTATAGCTTTAGTCCTTATAGCTCTAGTCTAGTCTCTAGTTCCCTTGTCACGTCTTCTTAAAGGCGCTAGGTAATGTAAGAAGATGGCTGAACAAACTACCTTGCCATTAACCACTGCCTTGCCATTAACCTACCGGTCCTTGTATAAGGCAGTTGAAAAAGCTTCTCGTACAAAAGCGCGACTATTAAGAACAGCCCGACTTGGTATTAGCAGTTTTAACGTAAGGAACCCAGCAACTTAGCGACTATAGACGGCGGCGACGCTGTAGCTTCTTCTTAATAGGCTTGTAGTCTTAAAAACAAGGTTTCGTGTTAGTCGTTTATAACCTTTAATAAATAGAAGGAAGGGAAGGGGAAAGTCTACGTTTAGGTGGTTACAACACGTAATAAGATCTAGTTTAAGCTTTTAGCTACAACCAAAGACAACCTAGCCTTCTTGGCGGATAATAATAACAAACTATGCCGAGAATCTAGCTTTAGGTAGGCTAGTCTTTATTTAGTCTTGCTTAACACTAAAGACAACTAGTAGTAGGTAAAGGCAGTGTTTAAAGAATAAAGAGGCCTTTATCTAGTAAAGTAGGTAGGCTGCTTTAACAAAGACAACACATGGTTGTCGCCAAATAATATCCACTCTAATCTCGTTAAGGGGTTTAACACAAAACGGCGTAAAAAAAGAGAGAGCGCCTAAAAGGCGAAAC
This sequence comes from Harringtonia lauricola, assembly GCA_014183025.1. Classification (NCBI taxonomy): domain Eukaryota; kingdom Fungi; phylum Ascomycota; class Sordariomycetes; order Ophiostomatales; family Ophiostomataceae; genus Harringtonia; species Harringtonia lauricola. The sequence goes on from JACBXF010000035.1 coordinate 8,578, forward strand.
GGCAAGGAAAGGTTTATAAAATAAAGAGAACAAAAGGAGGAAAGTTAAGACTAGCAACCTAATAAAAGGAAAATAGTAAAGTAGTGGTATATTCGTTAGTTTAGTTGTAATTGTTTTTTTTAGTCTTTTTTGGATTTGTACAACGCTTTCTTGTAATATTAATTTGTTTTTATCTTTGTCTTCCTTGTTTTTTAAAGAATGTAAGGTTAGTTGCTATGTTACTAGGCTAACTTACGTGTAACCAAGACTAAGAAGAACGGTTTTATTAAAAACTTGTATAAAAAAACCAAGAACGCTACCCAATATACTTTAGGCGAATAACTTAACTTGGTTTTAAGAAACAGCACTAGCATCTTTGTTTAAGGACTCTACACTTAGTGTACCGCCTTTAGGTGGCCTTTCTCTTAGTAGTAGAGTAGATTGTAAGCAAGGCGACTTTTAAAAATAAAGCCAAGTCTCTTACACAGCCAAGGCCAAGCTAGTCTTTATATAGTAAACGAACAGGTTTATCTTTTACAGTGATTTATAACCCTACCAACCGTTAGTACTAACGTAGATTGTGTTGCTGTAAAGGTTAACACAACGAGTAAGATAGCAGGTAATACAACACAATTTAGTTTCTCTCGTCTGTGTACGGATTATCGCTAAACCCGCTATGCCAAGTTATAGGAAGCAAGACCGGTGGATGATAACTAAAGGAAGATCTATATACTAAGGAACGGACAACAAGGATTAAGAATCTATTGTTTAACAGTTGTTGCGGCTTACATGTAAGGCGGTCCATCTATGTCTTACGTTTGCTACGTTTAGCGCCCTTCATCCCTTTGTCGCCTTTTGTCCTTAACCTAGTCCCTAAATCTACCGTCTTTGTCACTACTATTACTACTTTAAGCTTTATCTTTCTTACCCTAGTCTAACTTGTCCCAAGCTTTAAGCGTTTGCTATATAAACCTGTAAAGCTAGCCGTAACACATGCTTTCTAATAGCCACATGCTTTTTAATAGCTTTTATGCTTTACTACATAAGGAGAGCATTAACAAAGCTTAAGAGGGCCTATGGTTACTAGGATAAGACTCTTATATATCGCTAACATATCTTCCGGAAATTACTAAAGGAGGTTAAACCGTCGACCGCTCTTGCTTTAGATTTCTATCGTCTAAAACTGTTGCTTACCAGGTTGCCCCTTCGTAGCCGGACCACCAATCCCGTGGATGCCTGTTTCATAGCCCATGTAGATGGCCAGCAGCACCGTTAGTAGGTTCTACCACAAAACCCCACACTCTATTACGTTCTTGTTAACTGTAAGGTTAGGCCCGTCTTCCTAGCGGGTATCATTTAAAGCGCTTAACCTTCCCTTAGCGTTGGTCTACTACGGCTGCTACTGCTCTTAATCCTGCTTATTACTAGCCTGTAGGGGTGGAGAGAGGCGAGGATCGATTAAAATAAAACGGACAAGTGGGTAACACGTATAGTACTTCTCCTTTCCGGGCGGTATGTAAGTGTACCGCCCAAAAAAGGCCCTTATAGCAGTACTGTAGTCTAGTATAGTAAAGTGCTTGTAATAGCGCTTAAACATATTAGTGGCGTTACAGTACCCTGTAATACATTCGCGTACTATATCGTCTATTTTCGCCCTTGTACTCGTCTGTAGTATTACTGTTGGCGGCGGGCACCTTGTGTAAGCAAAGTAACCAAAGATAAGCAACGAGAGTTAGGCTAATAGTAGTTCGTAAAAATAGAAGACAAGGTAGGTTGGGTTGTTAAGACGGGGTGAAGTTAATAAGGGGGAGGGGAGGGGGGGATGACGGGCATATGCTAATTAAGAGACAGAATAAGGTTTCTTTAGTACGTTTAATGGATAAAGGAAGAAGAAATTAAAATAAGGGAAGGCTCTTCCTTTATACCCCTTAGCATAAAGCCTAGACTAAATAGTATGCCAACAGTAAGGAGGTGTCTTGTCTTAGTGTACAACTACGGCACAGGCAACTTGTAGTGTTTTAATACATAGAAACCTAAAAACAGTCTACTAAATTAATCATGTTGGTAGCCATAACAAAGGCGACCACCTACTAGTACATAAACGACTTTAGTTTAATGGAACTTTAGGGATTGCTTGCAATTTAAAACGAAGTATAAGTATAAAGACACTTAACTGTCTATTAATGATTAAACCTTTTGCCTACCGTCCGTCTTACGCTGTCTTCAGTTTACATTGTATAAAACTATACATAGCATTGTTTAATAATCGTACCACCTTACACAAAAAACCTTATTTTATTACTTAGTCACCAAATCTACCTTATCCATACATGCCTAGCGTGTTTGTCTATACAAAACCCCTTACAAGTATTATTAGCCAAAGCGGATATACAAAAGGAAGGCCGTCTGGTAAAAGCGCCTTTTAGGTTTATTTAGGCTAGGCTTTACGTATACACAAAGATGTTTTGTTACTATTTCGTCTAGTTAGTACCTTTCTTATCTTCCGCCTCCTTCCTCCTTTATTACACTCTTACCACTTTAGCCTACCGCCCTCTTGTAACATACATGCATAAAAAAGACGGTCTTATACAAACGACAAGCGGTGTCTACGCATTTTTACTACTTTAAAATAAAAGCTTAGGCGGGGTTGTTTAGTAAAAGGGACGAGTTGGAACAAGGCATCTTTTATGTAAATAATTGTTTTTATAATAAGGTAGATTTTAAACGTAGGAATTGTTAATATGTAAGAAGTGTGTAAAAACTTGTAGAAGAAGAGGTTAGTACAATATAACTATACTACCTTTTTAAAGGCACTTTCAATGCCTATAAATGTAGTAATTTTCCATACTTCCATTCAGCTAAAGCGACTGTTTACCTACTAGACCTATTCTGTTATACATTGCTTTTATTATTAAGCTATTAACACCGCTAGTGAATACTGACTATTGTGCTAAATATAGTATAAAATGCTAAGCGGTGTCTTAGCTTGTAAAGCCTTAGCATCTGCCTAGCTACGGTTTAGCACCGTTTACGTCCCTAGCGTAAACTTTACGTAGCTCTTAAATCGTTGTCATTAGTTTACTTACACACTAGTCGTAGTTACACCAACTTTTAAGAACACACAGTTGTACACACCCTTGTGCCCTAGTCGTATAGGCCATTACAAATAAGTTAAGATTAACATTAAGTAAAAGGTTGCGTAGTACAAAGTTACAGTTATAATTAGTAGTGGACGCTTATAGTAGTTAAGCAATAACAAAAAATAACGATAAAAGAGCAAGCCATAAGAATTGTAAAAAGTTAGGCGATTTTGTTTTTAATGCAATTAGACCGCCAGATACTAAAGAAGCTAAAGAAAAAAACAAGAAAAAGATTACAAAAGCTCTTTAAAAATTATCCAGTAAGTTGTTTAGTTAGACTGTTTTCCCTCCTTACTTTAGCATAGTAGGACTCTTAATCACTAGTAAGTAAGGAAAGCTATGTACTCTATAGTGTATAGTCTCCTTCTTAATAAGTAGAGTGGTTTGTTATGTTGTTAATTGTTGTATTGGTTAAGCGGCCTCTCCAAAGGCTAGCTCTTAATATTTAAACGTGGATTTTCCTTTGTTTATTCTTACTACTAAGCGGGGTTTAACATACAGCCTTACACATAATACTCGTGCCTACCTTTTATAGGTTAAAAGGGGTTTAAAAAATTTTAAGACTTGTAAAAGGTAGGGCCTAGGCACAAGTAAGCCTTATTTATCATCTTTCTCCCCCTACTTTCCCCTACCGTTTAAGTTAGTCTCCAACATGTTGTCTACACAATACTTTGCCTTATAAACATCATCCTTGTTAGACACTATACGACTTCTTTAGTACACCGCCACCACTAAGTTTACCCTAACCAACAACCTCTCGTCTAGCAAGCTTCCTTTATACGCTATCCTATTACACACTTAAGGCTTGCTTACAAAAGAGGTTATTTACAACGACATTAAAAATTAAACGAAAAAAACAAAAGCCGGCTATAATAAGCTTGTTTTCTATGTAAAACAAGCGACATAAAATGGGTTGCGTTATTTCTAGGTGGATACCTATTGTATTAACAAGTTGAATTACTTTAAGCTTTTTAAGGCTATTGTGTCTATGTTTTGCTAGTATTAAACAGTAAGCCGTTACTACGTCTACCTATTTAACGTTTTTACCTAAAATACCGATCGGTCTATGTAAAGCGAAACCCTTTGCAAGAGCTGCTGGTTTACACAAGGCTAGACACTTTAAAAGCTGCTAGCCCCGTCATTTGTTGAATTCTTTTCTAACAACGACGTTTGGCTTAGCGACAAAAACTCTTTTAAACAATTAATTTATAATGTTATAGGGATATCCATCTTGGCGATTTAAGGCGGAAATCTCTTGGATTTTAACGTAAAGGACTGCTTTTAATAGGCCAAGTCCTGTAAAACAACCAAGCTTAAGGATATTGTATACTGCCTTTAAGGCATTTTTAATGTTTCTTTGCTAGTAATTTATAGCAAAGGAAAAGAGAAGGCACGTTAGCGACTAAAGAGCGCTATCGCCTTAGCCTACACCATCTCTACCACTACTAGCCAAAGTACGTTACGTTATTATATCTTATCTACAACTTTAAAACTAACATTAACGATAGGAAAACAACCTTTTCTAGTCCTATTTAAGCAAAACCCGGCATTTACTAGTTGGAAAGCTAAGACAAAAAGGCTTTGATAAATAACTAGACTAAAACAACATATAATAAAAGTTGCTATTACAAGGCTTAGTAACGTTAGCAAAACGCAACTCGCCCTAAATTTTGTCTTCTAGCAACAAAAGGAATTTCTAGACTATACTGTATTCTAAGTGCCTTTAGTAAGCTACAAGACAATTAAGTAGGCTTACCGGAAAGCCGCCTAAGAGCTTAGCATCCTTGCCTAGGACAACGACAACGCTAATCTTTAGGAACGTTTAAAAGACTACTAAAGCAAGGTCGAAAACGGGAGATGGGCTTTAGTGTTTAACAATGTAGACGATATTAGTTTATAGGAAGAGCAAGGCTTAATCAACTATCTTCCTTAAAATAAGCTTAGTACTATCCTTTTTACCTTACACAACAACAAAATAGCCGTTTAACTTACTAAGTCAAACGTAATTAACTTATCAAACATAGACAAAGAGAGTAGCTAACACCTTTTACACAACTATCTTATTTATAAGGACCTTTTAAACTGTATACAAAACACTAAGACATTGTTAGACAAACTAACTTCTCTTCCGCTTGCTTTAGTGTAGGCAGCCACGTACATTAATATAAACACCATTACAATACGTAAATACGTTAAACTCTTAAGCAAGCAAAAGGAGGATGTAGTTAAGTTGCTAAGAAAGGGCTTTAATAATGCCTAGCAGTATAATAACGTGCTTAAGCCGGTAGCTACTATATAGTTAATCTCCTTTACACAAATCCAACAACACCATCCTTTTACAGTAAATTATCTGTTGTTTATAGCATACGTAGACTCTAAAGACATTCTACGCTCTCTTCTTCCCGCTAAACCATCGCGCAAGGCGAAAATGAATGCTATCAAGACATTGACGGCCTACTCATTCATCAACAGACAAGCACCAAACAACATGTTCACTATACATTGGCTAGTTTACATTACCACGTAGAACTAGCTCCAAAAGAACAAAGCGTTAGCCGCTTAAACGGATTAAACTATTAAAAAGCTAGCAAAGACCCTACAAAAGACAAATGTGTAAGACTAAAGCATGTAGCGCTTGTATATACCGCACGTATATTACAAACTTAAGCTTTATAGCGGTCTTCTTAAATACATAAGTCTACTTTTTCATCTACAATAAGGTTATTAAAAGTACTTAAATTACAACAAGCAATACAATAAAGCCAAACAAGTGTAAATAAAGCTTTTTAAGCTAACAAAAGAAAGCCTTAAGCTTAATCATCCTTACACACTTACTAGTATGGCCAACCTAACATCGACATACAAGAAGCTAGGCTAGTAAGACAAGGCCAAGGAGCTGTAGGTGCAAGTAATGAAGACTTGCAAGACGAAACTTAGGCCTAATCATCCTAACACACTTACTAGTATAGACAACCTAGCATTGATATTTTAAGAGCAAGGCTAGTAGGACAAGGCTAAAAAGCTACAAGTGTAGGTGGTAAAGACTCGTAGGACAAAACTTAGGCCTAATTATCCCAACATACTTACTAGTATAGGCAACTTAGCATTAACATTTTGAAAGTAAAGCTAGTAAGACAAGGCTAAAAAGCTACAAGTGTAAGTAGTGGAGACTTGTAAAACAAAACTTAAGCCTAATCATCTTAACACACTTGCTAGCATGGCTAACCTAGCATTAATGTACAACAACCAAAGCTAGTAAGACAAGGCCGAAAAGCTGCTTGTATAAGTAGTAAAGACTTGTAAAACGAAACTTAGGCCTAATCATCCTAATACACTTACCAGCATAACCAACCTAGCATTAACGTACAACAACCAAGGCTAGTAAAACAAAGCTAAGAAGCTACTTATGTAAGTAGTAAAGACTTACAAGACAAAACTTATGCCTAATCATCTTAACACACTTGCTAACATGGCTAACCTAGCATTAACGTATAACGACTAAGGCTAATAGGACAAGACTAAGGAGCTATAAGTGTAGGTAGTGAAGACTTAAAAGACAAAACTTGTACTTAATCATCCTAACACACTTACTAGCATAGCCAACCTAACATTAATATACAACAACTAAGGTTAGTAGAATAAGGCTAAGGAGCTGCTTGTATAGGTAGTAAAGACTTAAAAGACAAAACTTAAGCCTAATTATCCTAACACACTTACTAGTATAGCCAATCTAGTATTAATATATAAAAAGTAAAGCTAGTAGGACAAGGCTAAAGAGTTGTAAGTGTAGGTGGTAAAGACTTACAAGACAAAACTTAGGCTTAATCATTCTAACACACTTGCTAGTATAGCCAACCTAGTATTAACGTACAACAACTAGGGCTAGTAGAATAAGGCTAAAAAGCTACTTATGTAGGTAGTAAAGACTTACAAGACAAAACTTAAGCCTAATCATCCTAATACACTTACTAGCATAGCCAACCTAGCATTAACATACAACAACCAAAGCTAGTGGGACAAAGCCAAGGAGCTGCTTATATAAGTGGTAGAAACTTGTAAGACAAAACTTATACTTAATTATCTCAACACACTTGCTAGCATAGCCAACCTAGCATTAACATACAATAACCAAAGCTAGTAAAACAAGGCTAAAAAGCTACAAGTGTAAGTAATAAAGACTTAAAAGACAAAACTTATACTTAATCATCCTAATACACTTACTAGCATAGCCAACCTAACATTAACGTATAACGATTAAAGCTAGTGGAATAAGGCTAAGGAGCTGCTTGTATAAGTAGTAGAGACTTAAAAGACAAAACTTAGGCCTAATTATCCCAATACACTTACTAGTATAGCCAACCTAGCATTGACATATATAAAGTAGGGCTAGTAGGACAAGGCTAAGAAGCTAAAGGTGTAGGTAGTAAAGACTTATAAAACAAAACTTAAGCCTAATCATCCTAACACACTTACTAGCATAGCCAACCTAGCATTAATATATATAAAGTAAGGCTAGTAAGACAAGGCTAAGGAGCTGCTTGTACAAGTAGTAAAAACTTGTAAGACAAAACTTGTGCTTAATCATCCTAACACACTTATTAGCATAGACAGCCTAGCATTAACATATAAGAAGCAAGGCCGGTGGAACAAAGCCAAAGAGCTGTAGGTGTAGGTGGTGGAGACTTGCAAGACGAAACTTAAGCCTAATCATTCTAACACACTTACTAGCATGGCTAACCTAGCATTAATATACAGGAAGCAGGGCTGGTGGGACAAGGCTGAGGAGCTGCTTGTATAGGTGGTAGAGACTTGTAAGACGAAACTTAGGCCTAATCATCCTAACACACTTACTAACATAAATAATTATGTGTATACTTGGAAACGCTAAGGCTAACATATCAAAGCCTTAAACTTATAAGTAACTGTGTTGAGTCCTAACAACGAGTTATTAGTTCGAATTATTTAAATACATTATCTTTAATTTAACATTTAAATGAATAAGGTTGACAGTGTAGTAGGTGTAAATAAGTAAGTAAGGTCTTTTATAAAGGAATTAAGAACAAGGTACTAGTTAGAGTTAAAGAGAACGTCTTTACTAATGAATTTCCAAAAAAAAAAAAGCACTGTTTCTTTTATAACAATTTCTGTGTAGTAGTGTAAGCAGATGTCGCATAGTGCATTTACTAACAATTAATTCCCGTCCTTCCCATAGCATAGACACAGGAGTGCTTTGTTCCACTATGCTATTATGCCGCCTTAAAGCTAGAATGGCTCATAGACGAATCTTGTTACTTTTAGCTCCGCTAATCTAGCGTTGTATTGTAACAAGCGCAGGCGTTAAACTAGCAGGCATAAGCGCTAAGCACCTTTACACAAGGGAAGCGTAGGGCAGTGTAGGGCAGTGTAGGGCTGCGTAGAGCTGCACAGCCTGTGCTAGCTACGCTACAGCCAAAAATCACAACTGTATCTTAAGAAGCCTAAAACTTACACCTAAAGAGGCAAAAACAAATCATTATGTTTACATTATAGCCATAGTATAATACAGCTGTATTAATTCCTTAATTTTTTCATGCTTATAATCTTGTGTGTTTTTATTAATAAGAAAGAATCCCGCCTTAACTACCACCACTGTCAAATTCAATCCTCTCATTACACAAGCTCTAAAATCCCCCTCCGCCTACATCGCCCGGCATGCCTACCGCCGCGCTCAGCGCGCCGCGCGCCGCCCCGACACGGCACTGCGGCACTCCCGCCCTGCCACCCTCGACAATGGCAACCAAACGCGCGCGCCCCCCAACGGCCGACAGCTTGACGCTGGCCAGCAGCCCCCTGCCCTGGCCTACGAGAGACGTCATCGTCGTCTTTAAAGGCCCACAGCGGTCCTCGGCTAAGCACAGCCGCACGGCCGCCAAAGTGCTAGCCGCACCTACTACGCTGGTCGGCCACGGCACTGCGCTTACCACTCCTTTAATCCCAACCAAGACTACTAACACACGCGCCGTCCCGCCTACCCCCTTACCACTCACCACGACTGTACTTAAGGACGTTGCTAACATTTACGATATCCTAGACGGCTATGTAGACACCCTTACCACGGCTCTCTCTATCGTGTACGAGGTAGATGCAGCCGTCGGCGCCGCTGTCGACACAATCCTACAACGACTATTTTATACCGTTACTTCCCAAACACTCTGCGCTACTACAACACTACGCTTAAACACTACAGCCGCCCTGGCTACGACAAGCGCACCCCCTACGCGGCCAAGCTGACAGTGTAAACCAACCCCCTGTTACAACAAACACAGCCCTACGCTTACTACAGCAACACATACACTATAGCCGTCTTGGCCACGACGAGCGCACCCCCTACGCGGCTAAGCTGACAGTGCAAACCAACCCCTTGTTACAACAAACACAGCCCTACGCTTACTACAGCAACACATACACGACAGCAACCAAACCACTACCACGCAAGGAGGTTATCCTTCATACTAGCCGCATAACGTCACCGCCGTTCTGTAAAACTTATCGTCAACACTGTAAATACAGCTGCCGGAGACCGCGTACAAGCTATTAAGGTACGCCATCTCCTAAGCAGCGACAGCGCCGTCGTCTTCCCAGGCGGGACAAACCGGTGGTTCATAAAGAACGTAACCTAGGCCGATGCTCTTAGCGCGGCTATTACAGTCACCGGCCTAAGAGTCGTCCTCCGTAGTATACCGGCCAACACACTCCTCCAAAACTTACGCACTAAACTCCAAGCGCCCTGCCCAGTCCTATAGACACGCCCTATAATCCGCAGAGACGGCCCGCCAGCCCCGGCCGGCAGCTTATGCCTTACTGTAGCCACCAATACTAACGCTGCCCTACTAGTTAGGAAGGGCGTTATTATCGACTATTGCTTTTACTACGCTGTCCCGTATAAGGAGAACACGCAGCCACAAATTTGCCACTACTGCCAGACGTAGGGCCACCAAGCGCAGGGTTGCCGGAAGCCTCCACGTTGTGTACACTACGAAGGCGCCCACAAAAGTATGTCTTGTCACCACTATTGCTTATTCTATTTATCCTCTTTACGTTACCACTCTATTAGGCCCTCCGCCAACACCAAGGGGTTATTACTCTTAGATTCGCGGACGACACTAACCTCCTCGCTGTCAGCCGCACGACGGGCTTCTGCTGCCGCCTCCTGCGTGAATCTTGGGCTACCGTTATAACGTAGGCACGGCCGAGGGGCGTTATCTTCAAGCCAGCAAAAAACCAGCTTTTCCACTTCTCCCGTGTACACACAGCCCTTAAAACAACACTCACGATCCGCCACGATACGATCCTCACCCCCCAACCGTCGGTCCGCTTCCTTAGCATCTGGCTTGATAGGAAGCTCCTCTTCTCGGAACACCTCCAACAAGTAAAACGCCGCCTTGTTACGTAAAACCACGCCCTTACAAAACTTACCGGAAAAACATAGGGCTGTACGCTCCTGTAGGCCCGCACGATTTATACAGCGGTACTCCAGAGTACGGTGGCATACAGCGCTAGCGTCTTCCTTCTAAAAGACAACAACCGCCGCCAGCCGACAACCTCTCTCGACACGATCTTCCACGGCTACCTCCGCACTGTCCTTAGCGCCTATCGGTCTACGCCAATCCACCTCCTCTACTCGGAAGCTAGGATACCGCCACTAAGCCTTTACCTTGCTTACCGCTACGCTGTTTTCTTGTCCTGGCCAAAGTACCAAACAAAGGCCTAGGCTATCCGGAATACAGTCCTTTACACACGCCTAATACACTCTCGACGCCCAATACCAACCACAGCCCAACTACCGGCCCTTAAGGAGGCCGACTAGACCGCTGTTACCAATAAGTGGAAGGCTAGCTAGCAGCACAACGTTAGTAGCGGCTTCTCTACGCAATCCCTAGCGGCACAAACGCCGTGCTGGACGGCACAGGACGTACGGCGCCGCCACCTCCACCTCACCAAGGCTGAAAGCAGCCTCCTCACACAAATCCGCACCGGCCACATCGGTCTACGTGCCTACCTCTTCCGGCGGCAGGCCACGGACTCCCCGACGTGCCGCTGCGGCGCCGAAGAGGAGACCCCGGCCCACGTCCTCTTGTCTTGCACGGCAACACCACCACGGCCACCAGACTGGCCACAGACACCCGAAGCATTAAACCGCCAGTTGCAGGCCGGCCTTACAGCTAGACCACTCCTCCAGTGGCTCATACAAACCGGCAGGCTCCCAAAGTACGGCTTAGCAAGGGAACTCGAGCGGTCACCGTCGCCGGCTTAAAACGCCGACAACACCAGCACACTCGTTTTCCTTTTATGTCGCTATACCCTCTTTATTTTCGTTTATTTCATTTATTTCCCATCTGTCTGTTTACCAAAGAGGCCACCCGTGGCTTGCTGTACGCATCTGTAACTAGGAAAGCCTACAACTTAGATCTATGACAGTTTTTTCCCCAGGAGGGTTCTGTCTAGCTAGTCGCCAATAGCCAGGAGTGGCTGAGAAAGGCGGATAATAATAATAATAATAACAAACGCTTAGTAGAAACTAAAGAACTACTAAAACTAGTAAGGTTAATAAGAAAAACAAAAAGGGATATATAACGACACTTACCTAACTATAAAGTTTACTGTTAAAGTATTCAAACCCTTTAGTATTACGCCTTAGTCTACTATACCTACAACACTTAAAGGTTATAGCAACACAGTAACTTTAAACTCTTTAACCACTGTACAATTTACCTTAACACAAGCCGCCTTTTAACGCTTACACTCTTTTATAGCATCCAACTTATCCAACGTTTAAAGACTATAAGTAGCTATATCTTTTACCTACACCACCGCCTTTTAGCGTTAGCGACGTAAGCGAGTAAAGCAAGTAAACTTTTTATTTAAAGCCTTTTAAGCGGCTTTAAATTCTTCTTTAACAACAGTCTTAATACCCTTAAGCCAACAACTCTTAACAATTAAACAACCTACTAGTAAGAAGGGTTAGTAAAAAAAAAAAAACAGAATAAAGAACTTACAAAAAGAAACTAGCTTCTTTAAGCCATTATAAAAACGCTTATAATAAACGTAGGTAAAACAGCGAAAACTATTCTTTACCATCTAACATAAAAAACCTTTTAAAAAACAAAAGAAGCACGGCATTACGTTAAATCTTAACAAATTAATTGTATTAACAAGGTTATTACGTTAAAGCGCCTTCTACAACTTAAAAACATAGAAAGACATTGAAAAGAAAGAAGAAACTTACAAAGGAAACAAAAAAGAGTTTTTAAGGACAAAAACAATAAAGGAGGAGAATAATGTTACAACCCAAACCACAACCCCGTAAAGAAGAAAACAAAAAGGAAAACGATTAGACAAAGTAGAGAAAGACACAAGGCAGTCACCTATAGCAGAAACACGAAAGGATAACACCACGTAATAGATTACGTTAAATCACAATGGATCAATAATCCAGCTCACAACGGATCACCTTAGATTACTCTAAATCGCTAGGGAGTAATAATCCTAAGTAAGCCACAGTAATCTATAAATAGATAAAAGAGTAGGCTCGCTCCCTTAAATAGTGGATAGAAAGACTCTTTAGTAATCAATCTAAGTATTCGATTGAAACCCGAATAGCCTTAACAGCTACTGAACACGCACGTACACTTACACCACGCTTTTTTAGGTATTGTACGGAGAACCCCTAGCCTTGACTATCCTATTAGCATAGACCCACGAAACACTGGTTTATCGTTGAGAAACACGGTGTTTGTTACACTAGTAATATGGCCGAGCTAGTGATAAACTACGTTATTAACTAACTACGTTAAATAAAAGATTATTTATTTAATTAGTATAAAAATAAAGATAAATGTTTTTACAATGTACTACGTTGTAAAGTAAAGAAGGCTTAGGATAAATTACTTATTATTTTTTTATAGTAAGAGTTAGCTATAATAACAGAAAAGTCAAATTCTGTTATTACTATAAAGGGAGGACACACATGTTTTTAATTTTTAATTTATATACTATACAATTTACTAGTAACTATTATAGCTTAGTAGAATAACCTTTATTTAGCTTAATATAGCTAAGGCGGCCCTTACTTACCCTTATAACCTTTGTATGTTATAATGGCTAGGGTATTTGGAAGAGGGGGGATTCCTTAGCGATAAAGTGTTTTACACAAACATAGTAGCTTCTTCCGCTTATTACCTTAAATGTACGGCTTAAGTACGTTCTAGGCAATTGAGTCTTTTTTTACTAAACAGCTTAATATTGCCAATAATTTATAGGACATACTATAAAAGATACTACCCCTTACAAATCATATAACGTTTTGTGTATCCTATGTAGTCCCTAATGGCTAGCAAGATCGCTATTACTATAACCCTCTCTTCTTACGTCGCAACGCAGGTAAGGCCACCACCTAAATTCTCACACTCTAAAGCGCCTATTAGTCACCGAAGACGCTGAAGACGCCGACGTGGCCGTTGGATGCGGACGAAATAGAAGTTACAAGTACTTACTGCCTTTGGTCACCGAGGAGCTGTCTGAGGGTCCACTGTAATAACGGCAGCTGTGACCCTGTTTGTAGCTGCAGTTGTTAGGGCAGTTGCACGCATAGTCTGTCCAACACAAAAGTTGTCAGTTTTAAGCATCTCCCATAATCACGGAGAGAGAGGGGTAAACAGACAAGGGTCAGTGGCGATTTGGACCGAGCGAGCCTCAATGGCTGCAGCCATAGTCTGGCCGGCCATGAGGGCGGTGATGATAGAGTAGATGGCAGTGGTAAAGCGCATGTTGAGCAAGGTGTCGGTATTGGTGTTGATGTTTCTGTTTTTGTTAAAGGTGTAGTTAAAAGGGCGAGCTTCTTAAGAGACTCTTTGTACGCTTAGGTCTGTCCCTTTTATACTAAGATCTAAAGCCGGTTACTAGCGGACAAAGCTAGTATAGGCGACGTCTTACAACTTAACCGACCTTCCTTTTTAGAAAAACTTGTTTGTCTAAGACAATCCTTTAAGGATTGTGAGGATCGCAACCCCAATCTCCATGGTGTCTAACAGACATACAGTCCCTGGCTTGTGGCTAAGTGGCATAAACATGAAGGATGAAACACTTAGGGATGGTTAGCCATCAGGCGAGCAAAAAAGACCAGGAAGTCATCCTAGCCTAAGACAAATATAACGCAAAGACAAAAAAGGAAGGTCTAACAAAAAGGAGTGGGCTTATAAGGCACAGGCGGGTTATAATGCCACTTTTGCGCCATACACGGCTTACTAGTTCACATTACAAGTCTACTTTTGCTGGCGGCGCTTCTGTAATATAGTTTATTTCGTCACGAATACAAGCACTATATGCATCGTAAACCGTAATACAGAGAAGGGGCTTAGCATTAGGCACGGACGTTATCGCAGTGTTGTGAGAGGATAATATACGCGAAGGAACAGGCTTTCCCTAAATTAGCAGGTCGGTTAGCATCCGATTTCACAAACAACGCGGAGAGAAGGGGGAAAGTTAAAATATGCAGTCCGTGTTTAACCGTAAGGATCTTTGGTGTTTCAACTTAAGGGTCTTTAGTGTTTTTATTTTCACTTTCCGCTCTTCTCTCCACGTTACTTGTAAAATCGAATGTTGATTGGCTTACCGATGTAGGAAAACTTACTCCTTTACATACATCGCCTCCCTCCTCCCTCCCCCCCTAACATTGTAATAATAGCTTCTTCCTTATATCACAGTCCACAATACACGAAAAAGCAGGTTTTCCTTAAATTATCAGGCTAGTTAACATTCGATTTCATAAACAATAAGGAGAGAAGAGGGGAAAGGAAACAAATATATAGACCGTGTCTAGCCGTAATGATCTTTGGTGTTTTTGTTTTCATTGTCTCTTCTCGTCTTTGCCGTATAAGCAGATGCTAAGACTTAAACACAGACACGCAACTGGATCTATATAAAGGAGGCTTCTGTGGACTGTAATTGCAGAGTATAAGGTTAGCAATTTCATCCCGCCTCGTTTCCCGTGCTTAGATCCCATCCACACCCACCGCATTGCTAGCCATCTATCCCATTCATCCGTCCACCGTCCACTGTCCACAGACAGTAACCACTTTTCATCCATCTACCTCATCATGAAATTCTCTTCTGCTCGCTCCCTGCTGGCCGTCCTCGTGGTCGCCACTGCCGCCCCGGTCGTGCATGCGGGTCCCTTCACCATCACCTGGTTCAGCCGCCGCAACTGCGGCGGTAACACGCTGTCGTGCCGCGGCTACGACTCGTATGAGTGCTGCGAGCAGCCGCCATCGCCCTCAAGCTTCCCGGATGCACGTGTCACTAGCTCGGGCCCTGTCGGCATCGTGGTATTTACTGAGGTTACCAATACCGGTGGCTGCGGCCTCTGCCAGCACACGGGCTCCATTAACACCTGCTACCTCAACAGCCCCTTTGAGACCATTCTGGTCGCATCGATCACACAGTGCCGCCGCTCGCGTCGCCGCGACCTCGAGGCATCCTCACTTAAGCTGCCCGCCTCGGAGACCATCCAAGAGGCCTGCAACGGCACCGTACCGCTGAACGTGGCCACAGTGAACGGCCACGAGTACGACCTCACGGGTCCGGACCGGCTGGCTATCATGGATGACGTTGCGAACATGGCGGACGGCGACGCGTTTGCCACTAAGTGGACGAGCGCGCACCGCGGACTGGCGACTGAGGGCACGCTGACGTCGTGAAGGATTTATGGGGACGGGACTGTAGATTGGAGTCTGTAGCTTGGCTAGCCTACTATATTTCATAGTGTTGTTAACTGGCTTGCGTAGACCCAAACACGGGAGGACAAGGGCAATATAGCTAGAACGGTTACACAGAGATACATATTAACCAAAATATATGACCGTGTCGCTGTGCTCGTGGAGAACCGACTGTCTGACCGCATCTTACGGCGGTTTGTGACATCATGGCTCAAGATGTGCGATAGTGGCGAAGACACCCGGAAGGTGGGGTTGGGGGCCATGTGAGCCGTTCTTTCTTTACCACAGCCACATGTATTTATAGGGCTGCCCCTCCCAATATAGACTAGTTTTACCACTGTCACTCTACCACTCCACCCTACCGCTTTTATCGTCAATCATCACCACCGCAAAACAAACTTCACACAATAGCACTGCCCACCTCCATGGATACTTCGCACTCAGAGGAAAAGTTACCCAAGACCGAGACTATGGCCAACGTGACTGCCAAACGGTCTGCACAGCCAAACTGCTTGGAGTACATGGATGACAAGGGCGTCAAGCACAGCATCTACCTTCCCCAGGGCACCATGCAAGCCGCCTTCCACCACCTAGAGAACAAGAGATGGGACGAGCTGGAAAAGTTTGCTCCGTACAGTAAGCTGACCCCCGCTGTGGTGACCGTGTTGGTTTGAACTGATCCCGTTGACGCCTTTCTTCTAGCGGTCCAAGGGTACACGGACGAAGACTTTCAAAAGCCAGAGACAAACATTTAAATCAAGGAGATATAGACCCTGGGAGCTCTAGCTATTCGTATATGAGATGCAGACGGCGGATACAAGATATCTTTGACAAGTGCGAGATATCCAGAGCTCTTCCATGGATGACGAGCAGTTATCAACTAATTTAACCTGGATGAGATGAATAAACTATCCATTTCCTATATTTTGTTTGGCATCTCCCCTGCTTGTTCTACTTGGCTCCCCCAGGCTAGCATCTGGCTGGAATTTCTTTTTCCACAACGTTCGTAACCTTGCTAAGGTTAAGGGTTTTGTTTTTAACCTGCAGGTTGCTACACCGCTTCCACGACAGCTCCGCAGCTGCAAAGCGTCGCTTATGGAAATTAAAAGCTTTGGGAAAACCGAAGTTGTATAAAAAAGAGGAAAAGAGGGGAGAAGAGGGGTCTCCTCCGAGTACTTAAATACTGCCGTATTTCACCGCCTGTGGCTAAGCCTTTCCGAACGCCACAACAATGTCTTGCTGTAAAGACCGTTAACGCTGACCCTGACACCATCCATAGTGTATGTTCTGCCTAGCCAAAGATTGCCATTGTGAAAGCAATACTTCTTCCGGCTGATTGAAGCCCTGCTACATCACACTAGTTAACACACCCATAAAATCGAACAACAGGAGATTCGGTTGGGGCTACCGTGCTGGGTCCCTTCTCCTCAACGTTTTGCCGCCCTTTTTGCCCTGCCGTCTTTCCAGTTCAACCGAAGAAGAGAAATAGGGCAAGGAGTGTGTGTTCGCGAACCCCCCCCCTCCCAAGCGACCTAGAAAAGGAAGGACGGACAGAAAGGAAAAGGGAAGGACGACCCCAAAAGAGATGAGAAGAGGGCAAGGGTCAGAAAGAACGGAAACCAAAGACGACATGCCTACCCAGAAGGACGACTCACCGTACTTAAATCTGTTCTCGACACTTCTCAACTTAAAACTTACTATTACACCATCCCGCCCAATTCTTTTGCTTCCCCCACCACTAAATTTTGTTAGTGCGTATACGTCCCTTAATGTAAGCTAGTATAACTAAATGCTTTTCGATTTTATTTGTTACTTAAAGACTGCGGGTATAAAGGACAACGCTTAAGCTACATTTTAAATTTATTAACGGCATAAAGGTTAAAAGCGTCTACGTAGCTATGGAATAATTCTCAGGGTTGCCTTTTATATTACTATTTAAATGGTTTATTTGTAAAGCCTTATCCCTTACTACGGTCCTACTAGAAAGGAAGTGGTGGAGAGTGACAATACAGCCGAAAAGACTGTTTTTGAGAAAGAAATGTAACACTTTTGTTCTTTGTGTGCCGCTGCTCTTTACTGCTAGTCGCCGCACTTTAAAAATTACAGACGGCTTAGAAGTCCATTTGTGCCAATGACAGCTAAATGCTTTCTCGATATATCTTTCAAGGTTGGTGCACTGAGATATTAGTTCGATATACAACAACAAATTTCTCAACCCCTTAGTAGCAACATACCCAGCCAATGCCATGGTGCTACGAAGCTCCTCTTCGAGAATTTTGATGGCGAGCTCGACGCCTTCTTGACCGTTGTACTGCGGGGAATATGTCAACACAGTGTCCTCGACGCAACCGCACAATAAAGCAACAACTCACTGCCAAGCCCCACAAGGCCACTCTTCCCATGAAGACAAAATCGGCACCTAGTGCAAGAGCCTTGAAGATGTCCGAGCCGCGGCGGACACCGCCGTCAATGGCAATCTTGATACGTCCCTTTGCAACATCGGAAATAACGGGCAACAGGTCTATGGTGGCTGGGACACCGTCTAACTGTCTTCCTTCGTGGTTAGAGACGATAATGCTGTCGACATTGTAGCGAATGGCAAGAAGGACGTCTTCCGGTAACAAAACTAAACGGAGGCCATATGTGAGTCAGGGTTTTACCCCCAATTCCAAGGGACAACAACTTACTTCCTTTCAGCCAGATTTGTAGCCTTGTATTGGCCTTAAGTCAGGGAATGGCCTTCTCCCATGTAACGCTGGCATTACACTGTAGGTAGGGCAGATCTGGATTGGTGTTGTAGTTGGGGATGGTGAGATGCGATGGTAATTTAAACCCGTTGCGCGTTTGGTTTAGACAGTGGCCTAGAACCGGCATGTTAACAGTAACAAAGAGGGCCTTATAGCCAAAGGCTGTAAAGTTAGTCCTAAGTTATACTAACCTCAAAAGAAAAATAAAAATGCTTTATACCCTCTGCTCGCTTAATCCAGTTTAGTATTCCCTTAAAATTTTTTACAACGTTAAGCTAAAACGCGTACGGATTTTACGCCGTTCCGTATGCCTTGATGACGTCCTCCAGAGACGTGTTGGAAAATGCCGACAAGCCTATCGGTATTCCTCTGCTGGCAGCGGCGCGTGACGTTGCTTCCTCTCCGTCCGGATGGGCCATGCGATGCCCTGCAGACGGGGAGAAGCCAAAGGGAAGCGGCACCTGCATCATTAGCCATCGAAGTAAGTCAATTCATGGGGCCATATTACCTTCTTGCTGAGGATGGTCGTCGATGTATCGATATCGGACACATCGACCAGGACGCGAGGAATGATCTTGAAGCGGTTGTACGCCGCTTCATTGTCACGCAGTCTGTTACCCAATTAGAAAAATAGGTTTAATGTGTCAATGGACAATTCGTACGTGATTAATTCCAGTGCTCCTTCATTGTAGTAGTCTGTCATACGGCCAGAATTAGCATTGCCTCTCTCAAGTTCGTCTGGTTAGTTGATCTAAACACACCATAAACTAGAGTTGGAAGCTTCGCGTTGCCGGCTGCCTTTAAATCGGCAATCGTAAGAATGAGATCTTGACCGCCCATTTTGGCTTGACGTTAAAGAATGCTGAGGTGGAAATTATTGATTTGTCGGCGACAATCTGGGGGGGGGGGGTCTATCTCTATCACAAATGGTGCCTGATTGTTTTTTTAATCGGCAACAAACACGCAAGACGATGGCGAGCTTGTTGCGTCTTGGTCTAGCGGTGTTGGCTAATCCCGCATACGCCTTCGCAGACCGGATGGTTGGTTGACTGGCTTCATGTCCGATAGTCGGAGGCGATCAATTACCTAACGACTGATATTCATTACAAAACACAGAGATGAAGTTCCGACGACCGAATAAGCCGCTATCTAACTAAATCTTCCGTCACTTGAGTAACCCTATATATACCAATATACTTTAACCTGTAAAATAAGCAAGCGTAAAGATTAGAAACCTTTCGCCATGTGAGGGACAGTGTATACATAAACTCCAGGGCTTTACAAAACTACAGAAATGGAAACATCTATCGCATATAAAACATGTCTGCCATCGCTTGTGTGCCTTCAGCCCCCCTAGACACAATGTTAATACATAGCCTTGTCACCCTTACAGGGCGCCATCGAATGTAGCATAATCCCTTAGATGCTAACACCCTTTACCTTAACGATGTGATTACGCCCTTTCATTACGTGCTTAGGAATGTGTCTTGGGCATTTCTTCTACAACTCTTTAACCTGTCCAAGTCTGCTTTGTTTAAGTAAGCGTAGTCGAATTGACAAACATGGTAACAAGACAATAAGACAGTAAGAAGTGGGTTTCTACTATACTTTAAACAAAATTACTTAAAATAAAGAAAGGCTTAACAACATTCTAAACAAAGAAACATGGTTGTATGCTAAGCAGTCTTTAATAGCAGCTAAGGTAAATTAAGAAGATAAAACAGCTTTAGGTTTATAGCTTTTTTAAAAGAGTGACAGCTGTATTGCTGTTTTAGCTTACATACGTAACTTACCGCCTACTCTTAGCTATAATAACGTAACTAGTTACTGTCACCGCCTTTCATTTCCGTAAGCTTACTATAACGGTATTCAAGCTATTTCTCACCGCCTACTACTTTTGTAATCGTAACGAAATAAGGTATACATACTGTTTACTAGATTAGTAGGCTTAAAAACGGAATAAAAACAAAGGGTTTTTAATAGACAAAGAGACATTTTTATAGGCAAGCTGTTAAAGTTGGTTGTCGTTACAAGCAGCTGTCTTAAAAGAGAAATATATAACGTAAGTTATTTACTAAATCTTAAACAAATTTTGTAACTACATCTTCTTAAAAGAAGCCTAAAGGCTTAAAACTAAAGGGTGTGTTGTTAGTAAAGGAAGGCATGTAGGCGAAGCGGCGGCGAAGACTTGTAATTTATTACAACAAGCTTTTAACCGTCAGCTACGTTTAATACGCAAAGTGTAGCGCTGTACGCTTACCGCCTTTTACATTTAATTGTTCTACATTAGCTATTAGGAAAACGTCGCTTACCGTCTACACGATTATAATAACAGAATTATCACTGCCTTTTGCTTTTAGTCTGTCGTCTTACTGCTTACTGTTTTTATAACTAATTATGTTATAACGGAATAAAGCACGCCTTTACCGCCTATTATTTTAATATGTAGCTTATAAACACGTAAGCAAGTAATTTACTACGTAGATATTTACGTTAAGCTTAAAAAGCAATTAGTGCTTTTAATTTGTACTATACTACATTCTATTAACATTTAGCTTAAAACGACAAGCAGACTAAAGGTAGACTATCCACATACACTATATGCTATAATTTACCTTGCATTAACTTACTAAATACAAGGCCGATTAGACAAGGCAGAGACGCTGTTAGTGTAGGTGTCTTTTAAAAAGATAGTAATGTAACTTTCTATAGCATACCTTCTTTAATCGCTAAAGCGGAAATTTATATACCCAAAGTGTGCCAACCTACCAAATCTTATAATGAAATCAAGCGTGGAGAAACGCTACCTTACATAACTGCCTAAGCTGTAACTACATCGCTATAACACATCCAAAAAGAAAAACAAAACACAGCTAAAAGCCACTAAATTAATTACAAAGATGAAAACACAAGCAGCCATTTACAAACCGATAAAATGCAGCTAAGGGCTTTTTACACTGTTTTGTTTTGTATGTTTGGCCTTAGTTTCTACTATAGTCTATTCAAATAAAACATGTGTTAAAGCAAGTATGTAATTAATTAAGCTAAAAACCCTAATTTAACTAACTATAAATGTAAATTAGTTAAAGACATTTAGGTTACCCTAGTCTTTGTCCTTACAAAAGTTTACTAAATCATTCAAAAGTCCTATTACTACAATACCATTTAAGTCTGTTTTAATCTAGCTTGTGTTAACCAAGAACATCTATTTACTATTATATTCTTTTATTTTAAAAACCTTAACTATTAATAATTCTTCTTTAATCTCTTTAATATACAAAGAGCCGGCATTGATTTCCTATAACTACAGGCCTTCTATAAACTGTTTCCATTAATTATAAGTGTAGGATTAAAGAAAGGCTTTAATATAAGGGTCGTCTAAGACGCCATTATATTTCACTTAAATAAAAGAGTAAAGCCTAACTACAGGTTGGAACTCTCCATTTTACACTATAACATTGTAAACGACAAGATTTTATAGCGCTTTTAACAAGATTAAGTAGGTATTTAAAATTGTACCGCTATACAAATACACACTAGCGGTAAAAGTATTAGCCAATAACACTTAGGATTTAGGAATAGTCTTCTAAACAGTAAAAGCTGTAAAATATAGTGGTATTTTAAGATAAATGCTACGACTTAAGCAAAGGGGTTGGAATACGTTGCTATTTCTATCATCTCCGTTATAGCTGTATACTTTTTTCCTGCTTATAGGTTCTTCACTGTCTCTACAACATTGTTTTTCTATTTAAGGCATTGTAGTAATTGCAGCTTACACTACAGTTAGTTTTTTAACCTATTCGTTTTAAGGCAGCTGTTCTAACAAACTTTCCAAAATACTATTAGACATGTTTTAAGGAATGTAGACTAGCACGACCAACTTATAACGGCTCTTTTACTTTTCACCTAACACACTACAATATCTACTAGTAAGGCTTAAAAACAAATAAGTATTAGTGGCTTAATAAGAAAAATAGTTTGTAGTAGGATGAAAATAGGCGCTTTTACTAAAGGAAAGAATGAATTAACGAAGAAGGGAAGGAAATAGGTAGAATAAATATTTATATATTTAAAAAAGGGTTGTAAAGGGAACGAGCAATTAGGAATAACAAAGTACGTTGGAGTAAAATCTTTGTGCCAGTAACCACAACCCTGTCTTATTGTCGACTTAGGATCGTCCGTAGTAAAGCCATTAAGTCAAATGCCTTACAAGTACCTTTTTAGTTTAGACAAGGGTTAGGATCTGTAGACTGTGTTAAACTTTAATGAAAAGACGTGCGACGCTGTACAGTGGCCTTATAGGCGCTAACTGCCTTGCTAGTAGCGCTAAAGGCGCCGTTGCTATAGTCTATACCGTAGTCTGTGCTAGCGCCCCTTCTACCGGCCCTTTTACCGGCGCTCTTTCTGCCGGCGCCTTTTCTACCGGCGTTAGAAGCTTCTAGGCTAGGCACATGTGTAATACCCTTGTATACCTAATAATACTACACTTAGTACAACGTAACGGTTTATACAACAGACATATTACAGCGTAGTAAGCGTAGTATAATAGCCTACTACGTAGCAGTCTTTGGACAAATCAGGCGTATCCACGCACCGCCGGCCTACCAATACAGTACAGTACTACCAACTATGTATACTACGTAGACTAGACGATTATAGGCCTAGCGCTAGAGGGCTAAAGGGCCTAGACTAGGGAGTAGGTAATGCCTTATATAGACTAGGATAAGGCGAAGGAGGCCTGTGTTAATGTAGCGGTAAGAGGCTTGGCGTACTAGCGCGCTAGTGTCTATTAGGCTTAGTCGGCAAGAGATTTATAAGGTAATAGCAAAGGGCATGGTGTAAGAATAGTAGTTGTATAGTAATTACTAGTGATTTATTTTAGTTCCTTTTAAGTGTTGTTTAATCCTTATCTTACAGGTAGTTAAATTGAATTGTATAAGAGATATTTATCCTACTAGTTTGACTTGTTTTTTAAGAATTGGAATGCCTTTAAAACAACCATTCGAGAACAATAAGGCGTACTTTAAAATGTTGTATACTAAAATGCCTTATTAGCCTACAAAGACAGTAAGATTGCAATTTTATATTAAACTAGTTTTATATAAAAGCCGGCGTAAAAACAAGTATAACTAGGGTGAAGACAAGACTAGTAGACCTTAGTCCTTTTTAAAACAAAAGGCTATAGCTTTAAACTTAAGCCCTAGCTTAACTATATTAGAACAACACAGTTCTAGTACACCTAGCTTAACCTAAAAAGTACAAAAACCACTGATTTTCATATTAACAATTTTACATACTATAAACACTTTACTTAGAATCTCTTATATTGTTATATTTGTAATTGTAATCTTCTTTAGCCCTTTCTTAAAGCGGCTTTCCTAGTTGCTAAGGGTAAGACTGTTTAGAAATGTTAGGACACTCTTATACTAACGTAGTAAGCTGGCTGTAACCTAAAATTGTCCGCTAGGTTGGATATTGGATATAAGCTTGTCTTTGTTAAAAAAAAACATTTTTAATGGCTAGGTTTAAACTTGTTACTAACGGGATTCGATCGGTCGTTATATTAGGAATATGGCTAATGTCGCTTGCTTGTAGGAGAGAGCAGTGTTTGCGGGTTGCGTTTGACGATGTTGAGTTTCCGCTTCTGTTATTGCCATCGTTGTTGTTATGTTTTAGGTGTAAGGTTTGAGTCTTAAAGATAGAAAGGTCTTTTAAGAATAATACTAAATATATAAATAAAAACGAAATTGAAAGGGTACTTTTTACTTAAATTAGTATTAATGTCTTTTTGCAAACTCTCTACAGTGGTAGTAGGAAAAGACTTACAATAATCACCGTCTTATGCTTTACAATACTTAATATAGCGAGTTGGACTGTTTTCTTACGTTACGCTTTTACTAAAACTTTTTTGTGATTTAGGGTTTCTTGTTAGTTTATACTCTAAGTTTTAGCCTTTGTTTAATTTAAAAG
This sequence comes from Harringtonia lauricola, assembly GCA_014183025.1. NCBI lineage: Eukaryota > Fungi > Ascomycota > Sordariomycetes > Ophiostomatales > Ophiostomataceae > Harringtonia > Harringtonia lauricola. The sequence continues at coordinate 33,166 of JACBXF010000035.1, forward strand.
ACTGTAATTGTTTAAATGGTAAATGTCTTTTAGATTATAGGAAGGCGCTTATTTAAGCGTTTTATTTAGTATAGGTTTATCTTGTGTTAAGACGCGTTAGTTTAACCTTATGTAAGGGTTTATGTTTGAAATCCTTACTGGCAAACACTTTATTTAATACATTGTACTTTAAGGCATTGCTTGTCTTGTGTAGCCGGCTAGTGCCACTATCGTTACTACGTGCCATCTTCCTTTCCGTTGGGTTATTATCCTTATAGTGCCGTTTGCCCGTTAATTACATTGTAGTGTGTATAACCTGTATAACAGTTAGTCGACTAGCCAAACCTGTTAAAGGCATCTGCTCTTACTAGCAAGTTTCCTAAGGTGGTCTTTAACATATTTCCACCTCTTGTAAGTAAGAACCGTAACGGTAGAAAGGACTTGGAAAGCAAGAGGGAAGATGTTGTAGGTATTTAAAGGGGCTTGTTGAAAAGCTAAAGTAGGCATAAGGTATAGTTATATACTGCTTTGTTACTACTAGACACACTTTTACAGGATTTCACCTATGCTATATATAGATTAGTTATCTTAGCTTTTAATTTTACCTTGCTTTTATAATAGAAATGTCTTATAGGTGTTTTGTTCTAACCTGCCTACTTAGGCATACAACCCTGTTAAAGGTTTTGTTTTTAAAGTAGCAAAATTATAGAAAGGCCTTTTACTAATTTATAGCATTATCCTTTATATACATGCTTGGCTTAAGTAAAGATGTTAGCCTAATACGCTAAAGGGGCGGAAGGAGGGGAGAGAAGGAGGGGGTTGTAAAACAAGATAAGACGTTAAAGAAAGAAGGTAGTTATTAAACACTAACAGAGCATCCCTGTCTTTAAGCAAATTTTAGTAGAAAAGAAATCTAAAAGGAATCTAAGAAGGACGCTTGCTGTATAACCTCTTTTATGTATTTGTTTTAAATAATATAATTTGTAGGCGTTAGGAATTCTGTATAGACAAACACACTAAACACGTATAGACAAGGCAGACTTGAAGACTAGAGGAACAGCCTTTTATAAAGGGAACGTACAAGATGGCTAAATAAGCCATGCATGATTCCATTTTATATAAGCTATGTAGGGTATACTAAGTAGGAAAGAGTAGGCTTAATCGCTAATATATAATAAAGCACTTTTATACAATGGTTTATCCATTAAGTAACTTATAAACTTTACCTTTTAAAAGTAACAACTACCGGCAATACCAATCATTTTCCTTTTTAGTTATAGTAGCGGCTAAAAAGCAAGCGGTAACGCAACCAAATTCCTTATAACCATTTAACATTCCCTCTATCCTAAATTCATCGAACATATAGGCAAAAAAAGACATTAAATCAAACGATAGGCTATTACAGCCTCTTACATAAGGCGGCTAGGAAATATAGCAAGCCTACCAGCTAGGGTGCTTAAACCAACTATTAAGTGTAAGTATAGTGTTGAAAGCATACTAAAGCCACAAACACACTAGAATAAAAAAGCAACAATGGTAATAGATCCAAGATTAACAAAGCTTAGAGACTTTTATGTTTACAACAATTTTAGTATTAAACCGACAGCTGTAGAGAAATTGCTACTATAAAGGTCTTTACCTATAAAACACAGTTCCTTTTAAATAGTGCTTCTTAGTGTATCGACATTAAAATTACCGTTGTAAATAAGCCCTAGGCTAGCGGTATTATTGTTTTTATATGTAGACATAGTTTTTAATAGTTAAAAACGTTATGTCTTGTTTAATGTCCCTTATACCAGTTTTTCCGTTAGCTCGCCTTAAATAAGCTACAGTTAGTTATTATTATTATTATTATCCGCCTTTCTTAACCACTCCTAGCTATTAGCGACTAGCTAGACAAAACCCTCTTAAGGAAAAAACTATTACACATTTAAGTGGGTGTGTGTGTTTAGTTACAATTACGTATAATAAGCTACAAATAGCCACTATAAAACAAATTAGACTAATAAACAAACCAAAATATTATAAGGAAAATAGGTAGAGTAAGTGCTGCTAGTGCTGTTGCTTTTACGCCAGCGTTAGCGACCGTTTAAGCTTTCTTGCTAAGCTATACTCTAAGAGTCTACCGCTTTGGATAAGCTAGTAAAGGAGTGGTTGGGCTGTAAGGCTAGTCTATAGACGGTGGCCTAGTTTGGCAGACGACTACGGCTAGCTAGGTGGCTGTAGTAGTACTGCTGTATAAATTAGGAGGATGTAGGCTAGGGTCTTTTTTTTAACGCTGTAGCGGTACATTGGAGAGTCTATAGCTTGCTACTGGAAGAGATAGGCGTGTAAGCCGACGTAGCTAGTGTGGATTTGTATAAGGAGGCTGCTTTTAGCCTTGGTAAGGTGGCGGTGGCGGCGTTGGACGGCCTGTACCGTCTAGGCCGGTGTTTAAGCTGTAAAGGATTTAGCAAAGTGGCTGTTGCTAGCGTCTTAATGTTAGTAGGCCTTTTACCGGTCAGCTACAACGGCCTAGTCTACCTCTTTAAAGGCTAAGCACGGGGTGATGGTAAGCGCTAGGCGTTTAAAGTGTATTAGGCGTGTATAAAGGACTGTATACCGGATGGCTTAGGCCTTTGCTTGGTAGTTTAGCCGGGATAGAAATACAGCGCGCTAGTAAGCAAAGTAAAGGCCTAGTAGCGGTATTCCAGCCTTTAAGTAAAGGACGTGGATAAGTGTAGACCAGTAAGCGCTAAGGATAGTGTAAAGGTGATTGTAAAAGATCGTGTTTAAAGAGGTTGTTAGCCGGCGGTTACCGTTGTTAAAAAGGAAGACACTAGCGCTATACGCTGCCGTACTCCAAAGCACTACCGTGTAGATTGTACGGGCCTACAAAAGTGTACAGCCCTACGTTTTCCCGGTTAGTCTAGTAAAGGCAAGGCTTTGTATAGTAAGACGGCGTTTAATTTACTAAAGGTGCTTTAAGAAAAGAAGCTTCCTGTTAAGCTAGATGCTAAGGAAGCAGGCCGACGGCTAAGGGGTAAGGACAGTGTTGTAGCCGAACGTAAGTGTCGTTTTTAAGGCTAGGTGGGTATAGGAGAAGTGAAGGAGCACGCTTTTTACCGGCTTAAATACAACGCCTTTTAGCCGCGCTTATACTGTAACAATGGCCTACGCTTTTTAAAGGAGGCGGTAGTAGAAGCCTATTAAAGGCAAGCGCTGTCGTCTAAGCCGTTAAGTAGCGAGTCACCTAGTGAATTATTTAGGTTGGAAGGTGAAGGGTGTGTAGCGTGTAGATAAGCCACCTGTAGTGGACGTTATTAAAGGCGCCTTGGATGTCGAGTTGGAGGAGGGACGCTGTAGCGCCGTCACCCTATACGCATTGTACAGCATTGGTAAAAAGGCAGGCTGCAAGCTTAGTGGACCAGTAGCGCCGGTTGCCTATCTAGCCCTTTAAAAGAAGGCAGTTCTCTTCCGCCGTCTTTATAAGCCGGCGGGCCACGATGGCTTTAATAACCTTACCGACAGTGCTAAGAAGTACGATTAGGCGCTACCCTTTAGCTTCCTGTCTTTGTTGTGCCGTCTTGCTGGGTTTGGGTATAACAATCGTACGGAAGACTTTAAAGTGTAATGGCTAGTGGCTAAGGCGAAGGCTGGCAGCAGCGATATTACAAAGCTACGGAAAGAGAGAGTTGCTGTAAGCGTAGAGGAGTACGTTTAATATTCGGTCTAGCCTAAGGGCTTTCTGTAGGGAGATACGGTAGACCACTACGGAGACCTTGTCTAAAGAGACATGTTAGCTAACAAAGATACAGCCGTACAGCGTTAAAGGTAGCGAAGGAAGTAATGTAGCTAGCTTTAAAAGCAAGCCCACTTCTTTAGTCTCTACAAATCTATGTCTGTTGTTAAAGCCTTAAACAACACAGTGTGCTAGTAGCGGGCGCTAGCCTGCCAAAGGACGCGCCTTTATACCTTCCTTGCTTTTTATACAGCGTTTTATACAGCTGTAGACTAGTCTTTAGTCTGTACTCTTCTCTTTGTAGTGTAAAGGATATTGGTGGTAGTGGTAGTGGCTTTGTCTTATCTAAAAAAACGGAGTCCTTAGAGAGGTGACTTGGCTAGGATGTACGCGTGTATAATACTAGTAAGCTTACCAATTAAGTCATCTATTTACCGCTTAAGCTTTATAGTAAAGCGGGGCGAAGGTGGCGTAGGAAGAAGAGTTTAGCGTCCTAAGGCTGCGGCTGCCTAGGTGTTAAGCCAGGACTAGCAAAACCCGTCACCTAGCGCTAGTAGCGCCGTGGTTGGTAGAAAGCAGGCTTGTGGCGTGTGGTTAAAGCCTGGCTAGTTAAGTACAAAGTGTATAGCCTAAAGGAAGGCTAAGGCCTAAGTATAGTCTATCGTTAATGGCTGTTGGTAAGACCGGCTGCCTTATGGCCGTCATGTCGGCGTGTTTAGTGGTGTAAGTAAGGATAAGTCCCACTAATTAGTAATGTTAAGGAGGACGTTAGCGTAAACAGAGGTCCGCTTAGCCGTGTCTTAAAGGGGGTAGTGTAGGTTAACGTCTTCTATTAAAATAACGTTAGTGTTTAAGCTAGGCTACTTAGCGGTAAGCTAGGAAAGTGGTGAGTCTTACGGCTGTTAGCCTAGTAAGAATAGCTTGCTGTAAACGTTAAAGATGTAAAGTAAGCGTAGCTTGTATGTGTAGATAGTAATGTAGATAAGGTCTTTCTTAGCTGTGTACGCCTAGCAGGACAATAGAAGGCTCTTCGCTACATAAACAGCAAGGCGGCCTTCTTTAGTTTAAAGCTTATAGTATTTGCTAAAGGCTGGCTTAAAGGCGTTGCTACTTAGCGTCCTTTGTATCTTTTGTAAAAAGAGAACGTTAGTGTTAAGAGTGTTTATGTAGTAAAGTGCCGTTTATGTAAGGTGGTTAATTTTGTATACGTTTTATAAAACAACAACTACTATTTGTAGGATAAAGGTAGGAGTTGTAGTATGTATGTTATAGTAGCAATATTAGAGCAAGCGAAGGGCGGATGACGGCCTATACCGTTAGCGTTGTAGTAGCCGGTAAGAGTAGTCTAGTAAAACAAGCAGGTATAGAAGTAGGCTAAGTGTATTTCTTAACAGTTTAAACAACGTCTCTTATCTGCAAGAGTACTGTAAGACAAGCTCTCGTAGGCGTCTCCGCAGTGTGCGTAGTGTAAAGGCTTCCAGCAGCCGCACGCCTAGTGGCCTTACGTCTAGTAGTGGCGGCAGATTTATAGCCGTGTGTCCTTCTTATACAGGACGGCGTAGTATAGGCAGTAGTTAAAAATAACGCCCTTTTAGAGTAGTAAGGCGGCATTGTCGTTAGTGGCTACAGTAAGGTATAAGCTGCCGGCTAAGGCCGCTAAGCTGTCTTTACGGATTATAAGGCGTGTTTAAAGGACTAGGTAAGGCGTCTAAAGTTTAGTGTGTAGGTCTTAAAGGAGTGTGTTGGCTAGTATACTGTAAAGGACAACTTTTAGGCTAGTAATTGTAACATCCACGCTAAGGTTGTTGGCTTAGGCCGTGTTTTTAACAAACTAGCGGTCTGTCTTACTTAAGAAGACAACAGCGCTATTACCGCTTAGAAGTTTACGTACGCTAACAGCCTATACACGGCTAGCAGCGGTAGACTTAATAGTGTTAACAATTGTCTTGTATAACAGCGGTGACGTTATTCGGCTAGTGTGAAGGATAACCTTTTTGCGGAGCTGTAGCTTGGTTGCCGTGGTAGACGCGTGGTTGCCGTAGTAGGTGTTTGTTTGTTGTAGCAAGGGGGTGGTTTACGTAGTTAATTTAGACGCGTATGTAAATGGCGGGCGGTTGGCGGTGGCTAGCGCGGCTGTAAAGGTTGAAGGCGGCGTTGTAGCAATACAAAGTGCCTAGGAGGTAACGGTGTAGAAAAGCCGCTAAAGGATTATGTTAACGGCAAAGCCAACGTTGTAGTTTGCCTTATATACAATAGAAAGGGCGGTAGTAAGGGCGTTAACGTAGCCGTTCAGGATACTACAAATCTTAGCGACATCTTTAAGGACGGCGGTAGTAAGCGGTGTGGCGGTAGGCGGGGCGTTGTGTGTGTTGACGGCCCTAGTCAAGGTTAGGGTAGTAGTTAGCGCAGTGTTAAAGCTAGGCGGCGTAAAGGGTGTAGCTAAAGGCGCTTAAGCAGCCGTACAATTACGCTTAGGCAAGGACTACTGTAGGCTTTTAAAGACGACGATAACGTTGTGTGTAAGGCAAGGGAGTAGGCTGCTAGCTAGTGTTAAGCTGTCCGCCGTTAAAGGGCGCGCGCGTTTCTTGGCTGTTGTTGAGAGTGGTAGGGCAAGGGTACTGTGCCTTTGTGGCGCAGCGAAGCGTAGTGTGTTAGGCGCGGCGACAGGCATGCTAGCAGTAGTGTAGGCGGAAAAGGAGGGGGGTAGAGATTAAGGGTAAGGGACTATTCGATTGTTTAACCAGTCAGTTTAGTATGACTAGTAATGTAAGAGATGGCTGTAGTTGACAAAGACCTACAATAACAAGGGGCCGGATCCACTTGTTTTGCTATATACAAGAGTAGCTTGTAAAAACCCTACTACAAGATGTAAAACACGCTAAACCTAATTCTTCCAAATCTTTTACAAGTACAAAAAGTAAAAGCTAAAAAGAACAATATTTCGTTTAAAATGTAAGGCTATAAGTGTACATTAATTATATAGCTTTTGTTTTAGAATGCTGTTAATGTAGGGTATAGAACAGCTAGTTGGGTTAAAAGTGCTAGAAAATTAGCAAGGATATAAGTTTTAACTGTAAGCTATTGTATAAAATGAAATCCTTAACTAACCAATTAACTTCTACCCTAATATAAGACAATAACTAGGCCGCGCTTTAGCGTACGGTTAACAAGGAAGATCTATGTAACATAGCTGATCTCCTCTTAAACTAGGCTAAATAATTGTTGTACTAACGCCACTTTTTACTGCTAGCAAGCTAGTATAATACTCTTAAAGGGTACATCTTAGACATTAAGAAATAAGCTACGCAAATACCTCTCTTTAATCTCGTTGTCTTACAAGTTAGTAAAGGGTAAATACCCTGTTATAATAAAGTAGATCGTAAACCCTAGCGTAAAGAGGTCTTTGTTTGTAGTTGGCGGGTTTTTTAATTTCCACTTAAGGTTTAGTGCTGTATACTGTATGCTTAGCAATACTATAGCTAGCGTACTGTTAATAGACAAGCCGCTAAAGTTACAAATTTGTAGATTTAAACTAGCATTAACCAAAAAGTTGTGTAAGCTAATATTATAGTAAATAATGCTAGCCTTGTATAGCAACTGTATAGATTCAGCGGCTTGGATTACTTAGAGTAGCTTTTGCTTTATATTTACACTAGCTCTGTTGCTAGTAGTAGCTAAGTGATTGTTTATATACTCTTTTAACGTACTGTTAGGCATGTACTTTAGCGTTAGCGTGTGTTTGGCAGGGTTCCAGTGTTTTATCGTTACAAGCCGTAGATATGTGCCTAGTCGCTAATAAACACACGCCTTAATAGCCAGTTCTTGTCAGTAGGCATGTTTGTAAAAGCGATTACGACTAAGCAAAGGTGTTTTAATAACATTGCTTAAAGGTAGGCGCTTTATAAGTAAGGTGGCGCCGTTAGTTAAGAACTCGCCTTTTCTATTAATAATATTGTTTACAACACAAATCCTTATGTTAGAAGAATAGATAGTATTATCTAACTTAGTAGACATGTCTTTTAAAAGATAAGACTTGTTAGTAGGCCTATAGGAAATAATTTAAATTGCCTTTAACGTACTGTTAATGCTAGACTTTAAGGCAAGTGTTGTAGACATGTTTACACAACTTTTTAAAACAACGTAAAATCTAACTACGTTTTATTTTGTAAACAAAAGAGCGGGCTAAGGATAAATGTATATCTAACAAAAGTGGCTATACATATATACTACACAACACTACACAACATTACACAACCCTACACAACCCTACACAACACTACACAACACTATACAACACTACACAACACTATATAACACTACCTACTACACAATACTACACCACTTATTGCTTAATTTTTCCTCTTTCCTCTTTCCATTTCCTTTCTCTTTTATTTCTTTTTAATTATGTTCTTTTGTTATTTTATTAAATTGTAAGATGTTAAAAATAAAAGGGGTTTGTCTACGACTTTGTAGGATAAAAAATAAAATGTTAATAGCTGTATTGTTTATTAGTAAGTAATGTATTATTAATTACATGTAAGTTTATATTCCTTTCGCTATTTTTTAGGCACTACTTTACAAGCGCTATATTTAACACCCTTAAGACAACCACTATAAGCAGTGTATAGCTTTATCGTAAAATTTGTTAACAAGTAAAGTGAATCTTTTTTAAAAGTTAATAATATAGTGTAAATTAGTTTTTGTAAAAACTAAAAAAAAATAAAAATAAAAATAAAAAACTAAAATTTTATTTTTTAGGATGTAAAGTTATAACCGTGTTAGGTTCGACTATATATATACCTTTTGGTTTTTATATTAAGCTTGGCCATGTATTACGTTAGTGCTTAAATCACGTGTATAAGGAAGCTTTGTAGATCGCTAGTTTCTGTAAAAATGGCTAGTGTTTTATGCCTAGATGTTCCATTTCGTTTAGGACAATGTTAACGGTATACTAAATTAGACTAGGTAAATAAAAAAAGAAGAAGTATTTTAGTAACAAAAGCAAGGAGGAGTATATTGTAAGAGAACTCTTGGAGACCTATCTTATTAAGTTAGGCACTACTGTATAGTGTGTTATAGCGCTTTACATAACGACGGTATAAAATACACTGTAAGTACGTGTTATAAACAAGACTATTACTATAATGTTAATACCTAGCAGATTAGGCATTAAAACACAGTCCTCTCTTAACTAGTCTAATAAGCCACGCAAAACTTGCTTAAAGTGTAAATACAGGTTATACAACCTTTTTAATACAATTGTAAGTCTTGTTTATTTTATATATATTTTGTTTATAGCTAGTATGTTAGATTCGTAACAACTCTTTATAGCACCGTGCTAATAGTACAATCGTTATAATACAAAAACTATAGTAAGCCTAAGGCAAATAAAAATGTAAGGAATACGTAATTACATTACGTGTCCTTGCCTTTGTCAATACCCCTTTAAGCTTTCAACGATTATTTCCCTACCTTAAAAATCTAAAGTTGTACAATATGTCCTTAATTTCTTTCTAACATTTATGTATTATAAATAGGAAGGCATGGCTACTATGTTATTATCTACGGAAAGCGGAAGACAGTTAGTCTATTTATTTCCTATAGCTAACGTAAAGGAATCCTTAAAAAAGTTAGGCGTATACGTTTTAGAAGATGCCTTAGCAAGAAACCGAGTTACCGATTTCATCCTTAAAAGACTCCCTTTTAAAAAGCTATTTGGCTTAGATTTCTACGTATAAAACAGCTTATATAACAAGGCTAGTTACTTAGTCCTTTAAATCAACTGGCTTTTAATATTCTTTAGGATATTTAAGCTGTAATTAAAGCAAGCATCGCTTAACCTTACTAGGCACTTGCGAAAGTATACTACAGCAAAGTACTTAATTTTAATACAGCCTACTTTTTTACTTAATCTACTTAAATACTTGAAATCTACATCCTACTGTTTACTCCTAATACACGACTTCTTTTATTTAAGGGCTTTTATAACAAAGAAATACCCGGCAAGAAAATGTTAAATTTAAGTATTTTGACATTACTACATAATAAGTTGAGAAAAAAGGGCATGGCGTACACCTAACATAATATAAAACAAGGTGGATTGTATAAACTGCGTTTTAATTCTATATTTGAATTAAAGCTAATATATAATAGCGTACTTATAAATGGTCGAGTTGGTTAGACATTAGTTAAAGGACGACAACTCGCAATAGAATATATGCTAAAGGCAAACATTGCTAAGTGGGGAAAGTTTAAACTTGGCAACATAAAACCTTTAAAGTAAAAGGTTTTTAAGCTAAATGTAAACGAAATTAAGGCGAAATTTGTATTTGTAAAGCTAGATAACACCGTTGTAAACGTGTAATATATTTAGGAAGGTAAAAGTCTAGTAGTAGAAAGATGGAAAGTAGAGCTTTAGTTGTAAAACAAACGTAATAGGTCGGCTATTACATGTTACTCTAATCTATTACCCTATTAAACGGATATAGATTTACCAACTCTTTAAGAAAATTAGTGCCAATATTAGTTATATTATAAAAGTCTATTACAGCGTAAATGTCTATTGTAGTGTAAAGGCTTGTTAAGGTGTAAAGGTTTGTAGCGGGAACATTTACTATAGCAAAGAAGGCCGTTGCCTTAAGGAATGCTAGGCTTGTATTAGAAAAACTTTAATACAACATAGGTTGTGCCAACAACCTTAAAGGTATATCGGCATTTACAATACGTCCTTTAGAAGTATGTTTGTCCTCTCCTTTAACGCCGTTTCTTATTCTTTTTCACTTGCTCTTCTACAAACCTCCTTATACGCCTCTTTTACTAAGAGGCTTTTATTTTTGTTTCTTTTAACAGTTGATCTGCTATCCGAATTTGACACCCGGCATGCTTCTTATTGAAAATTAATACTGTTTTCATTGGTTTTTTATAGTAAATGCATGTTAAGTCCTTGTTTAAGATATCTTTACATAGTACGTCTACAATTACGTTAACTCCACTTGTTTGTAGATAACTGTAAACTAGGTTCTTACACGTTCCGTAATGTTGTTGAAAAGCCGTTTTATCGTTCTATTTCTTACCGTAGTTAAAGCAGTATAAATCGTTAGTGGAAGTATTAATATAAGGATTTAATAAAGGGTTGTCTAAATAGTTGTAGTCGACATTGTTTAAAGCGTTTAATAAGGGCGTGTTTTTAACTAGGGGAAGCTTAGATTAAGCATAGTTGTTAGTTAGTGTAGATATTTAAACCTAACAGATTTTAGCTTTTGTTTGTATACGGTTAAAAGCTAAAAACTAACGTATTTGTCTATAATAACTTTACTAGCACGATCTATTACAGCTAGACTGTCTGTAATAATTCTTTTAGCGTTCTTTATCTTAGTTACCTATGTTTTAATGTCTTCTAATTAGAAATTCCAAGACTAAAATTAATAGGCAGGTGTAGACATTGTTAAGCTTATAAAGATAATAACAATGTAATTGTTACAACTACATTTAAATTGTGTTGGGTTATCCACTTTATTACTTTAGGCATTAAGCCACCCCTTCTTAAGAGAGATTTTTATTCTACCTATATACGCTAATCCTAAAGAGAAAATGCACGTAACACAAGTTGCCTGCTTAAAGTATTTTTTTTTTATATTTTGTATAAGAGTAGACATTAGTATAATGTTTCTTTTAATTAAACTCTGTATGTTTTTTTTTAAAAAAAAGGGTTTTTTCTAAGTGTAATTTAGTCTTAAATTAAATGTTATTATAATTAACAAATATACTAATACATTAGTCCTTCTGTTAAGTTAACCCTTTTTTGCTAACGTTTACCACCTACCCTTTTATTTTAGGCAAATAGCTACAATTTAAGCTATAGCATTGTGTTAAAGGGTGTATATAATTACAAGGGCGAATTAACTTAATGTAAAACTACGCTAGACCCTTACTAAATTTAGTGGATTTTAAAGGATATAAGACATTACCTACTTTCTAAAGTTAAAATAGTCTCTTTTAATTAGACATACATAACTAAGTTCTACATTAAATGTAAGCCGTTACTTGTCTAGCTAAGGTATACACAACGTAGTTGGTAGAATCGTGTATATTAATTCTAATACCTAAGATCTACTATGCCTTTAAAGCGCTTTAGCTAAACCTACATTGTAATAAAGTGTATTAACGGCAATATACTTTAACGCCTATAGACTCGCCGCTTTAAAGCCTTTAAGGCGTGTATTTTTAAGTAGCTATTATATCTTTTACACTAACAGTAACAAGAATAATTTAATAGGACGATTATTCCTACACTACTTAAAAATCGCTAAAAACAAAGAATGTTTACTAATCTAGCATATAACAACACTGGAAACGCTATTATACTGACTGTAAATTGTGTTTCTTTGTGCTATACGTATGTAGTAACTACTTATTCTACCTTCTTTCCGCTTTCTACTTTGTGTCTTTGTTTTATTTTCCTTTGTTTTAATTTCCTTTATCTTTTATTTAGCGTTAGGAATATCCTTTGTTTTAGTTATTTAGGCATTAGATATAGGAAGTAGTCTAGCCTTTATAACTTTAAGTTAGATTAGGACAATCGGTGCTAGTGTCCTTAGCCTTTTAGTATTTAATAAGGTTGGTGGATAAAGTGTTGTACGTTGTAGGACAACCTTTGTAATGGATAATAGTTGTTAAGTAAATGTACATTTCTGTATTTTATGTTAATACGCTTAGTTATGCTAGGATAAGAAGAAAAAGCTTACTGTAAATTGTACTGTAAATTGTTAAGTAATTTGTAATTCTTAAACTAACATAAAGCTTAAGAAACCACTGCTGGTTGTCGTGTTAATAAGGATTAAAGGCTTATCTTATACCCTTGTTTACACACTATATAGTGTTAAGGCTGTAGTATAGTGTTGCGGCTACGGTGTTGTGTAGTGTTGTGTAGTGTTGTATAGTGTTATATAGTGTAGTGTACTTGCCGTGCTAGGACATGCTTTAGTATTATGTAGTATGCTATAGTGTTTTACAATGTTGTGTAGTGTTGTATAGTGCTGTGTAGTACTGCGTAGTGTTGTATAGTGTATGTGTTAAGCTGTGTAAGGTGGTGTATAATATATCGTTTGGTTAATTATAGTAGTAATATATTATAATATTTAGCCTTGTATATTTAATAACAAGTTAAATACTCGCTTTACTCTTAAACTACCTTTAATTTTTAATATATTATTTAGTCTTAATGCCCCTTATACAAGCATATATCGACGAATGTTATAGGATTAGTGTTATTAGTATAGAAACAGTTAACATGTAAAGGAGGAAGGCTATACTACAGTTATTAAGATAGGCTATAAGTGGAATATTAATGCAGTTAAGGATTAGAAGGATTAAGGTAATTATATATTATAGGTTGTAGGAGATATATTGGCCTTTATATATTAACCTAGGACGGGATAAGATATTATTATAGCAAAGGTCTTTAAGGTACATAGTAATTTGGAGAGTTCGACTTTGCTAATCTTTACTTATTTTATATAAATTACGGCTATAAAGGCAGCAAGTGGCTGGCTGTTGGCATTGCGTTTGTATATAAACACATTTAAAAGACAATAAAGAAGGGGAGAAGGGAGGGTTGTAATTAATGTCGTTTTATCTACAGTTAAGAATACAACTAAAATCTAGTTGGAAATATATAAGAACGTTAACCTTTCTTAAAGATGTCCTTTTATACTTAAACATTACTACACTACAACTATACTAAAACTACATTACTTCCTTTAATATCCTGCCTTACTGCTTATATACATTGCTCTACTATAGCCACCTTTAACAATACTCTATTAAATTAAGTAATCCCTTCCTTTAATGTCTTAATCCTTAATTTCTTTATTCTTAGCTTTACATATATTATAGCTGCTACTAAAAAGCTTCTTTTTAGCAAACTAAATAACTTTACTAGCCTGTTGTATCTTTTTAGAATTTTAATGTACACTGTTAAACATGTTACTAGCTATGTACACGAATGGATGGATAAGCATCTAGGTATGTAAAACCTTTAACATTTGGGTAATGCCTGTCCTTAACCGTTATAGCGTTAACAGTTTATATACTTTATTTTAACAAAGTTTTCAACATGCTTATTAGTTAAGTAAAAACACAACCCTTTGTATAAAGGGCTTAATTATTTACTGCTTGCGTTTATTAAAAAAAAACATTTACATATAGTGATAATATAAAGGAGAAGCTGTTAAAATACTCCTTTTAAAGTGGCATCTTTTTCTTCTTCTACAAGTGCTATTTACTTTAGTTAAGTTCCTTACAAAAGGAAGTCGGCTTCTATACAAAAAAAATCATCTTGGTTTATTGCTTTAGCAGATCTTTAGAAATCCTAAAGGAGCTCCTTAACGACTGCTAGAACAAGTACTTAAAGCTTAACTAGAACAAAACCCTAATCTTTAAGCACTAAGATGGTGGCTAGAAGAAGGTGAAATTAAAGGAGATTAGGCTAATTTCAACTGTAGTTATAAACAAAAATAAAAAGACAAACCTGCTAGATAATATCAAGACGTTTATTTTGGATTACAAGTAGTATTCCAAATACAGTGTTTTATACTATAAAGGCTATTTGATTTATAGCTTGTTTAGTACTAGGAAATCCAGCTTAAGCCTGTCGGTAGCTGAATACTTTAATTAGGATATCTATGTTGTTAATATTTCTAGCGTTAACGATAGCGATCTAAACGCTTTACTTGTTAATTTACCCCCTTGCTATATCCTTTTGCTAGAAGATGTTAATGTAGTTGATATAACAAAACTTTAAGAATCTACAACAGGAAAGTCTAGTCAAGCTAAAGGGAACCCTGCTAGAAAAGAGAAATCTAAAGGCAAACTGTCTTTATCCAAACTTCTTAACACGCTAAATAGAGTAACATCGTACAAAGGCCAAGTCCTTTTTATAACTACAAACTATATTAAACGCCTAGATGCTATACTTATACAACTAAAGCGTGTAGACAAAAAAATTAAACTTACATTCGTTGACAATAGTATTGCTACACAGCTTTTTAAAATAGTCTTTGGATTATAGGGAACCGACGTTACTAAGGAAGAAAAGGCCGAATACGATAGGTTGGTAAAGCGACATACGTACGAGTTTGCCGGAAAGTTGCTATAGTGGGAATTCTTACCTACCGAAATCTAATCCTTTTTATTAGAGTATAAAGGCTTGTCTCTTAAGGCGGTAGAAAACGTAAAGGTATAGATAGCTAAGACTAGAGAGGAGAAGTTAAAGAGAGTTGATAAAGCTAGTTTTAAACTTATTGACAAGGCCTTGTAAATCTTAAAAACATTGTAGTCCTTTTATTTTAAAGGTAGAAGTATAGGAAAATTTTGTAGTAGGTAGTTTTAGTATGTTTATTACAAGATTAAATAATACTAGTTATTGCTTATAATACAATATTTCCTTTCCTATCCTTTCCTTTAGTCTTATAAGGGGCTCTCTTGTAAAGGCTGCTGTTTGTAAGGGCTAGGAAGAAGTAACATTAATTGTATAGAATAAGAGGGAGAGAGCTAAATACAGGTAGAGGTCCTCGTCCTTATTGTAAAGGGCTTAGGCTTTGCCTAAGCCTTAAGGCAGATTATTATAAGTAGACATGTAACTTGGGTGTTTGACAACTTTACAACAACTTTCCGGCAACTTTACAAACGGGCAGGGCCTACACATATGCTTAATTGGACCTTACCGCTACTAGTATAAAGGACTATATAAGGATGAAGACCTCTACCTGTATTAGATCTCTCCCTCTTGTTTTGTACAATCAATGTTACTTCTTCCTAGCCTTTACAAGCAGCAGCCTTTGTAAAAGAGCCTTTTACACTTATGTAGTCCTTTATGCTAGTGGTGGTAAAGTTTAATTAGGCATGCGTGTAGGCCCCGCCTGTCCTTAAAGTTATTAGGAAGTTACTATAAAGTTAAAGGACATTTATACCATTTCAAATAATGTCCTAGTACATGGTAGGCCTAGCTGAAAGGTTTGGCCAGCCGTACGATTAAGCTAGCCACTTTTCTTAGTACAAATACTTTTAAGACCTAACCGCTACTAGTAGTAGACACAACTACGGCAAGATTTAAAAGAATTAGTGTTTGACTATCTTTGCCCTCTTTAATAGGCAACCACCGGCTTATGCCTTTTAACGTTGCCATCTTGTTTACCAAGTCTTTGCTAAGCATTAGTAATAACGAAGGACTGTGTACGCTATATAAGCGACAAACTAAGCCTTTAATTAAGTTGAAGTAGCTGTATAACGCTGTTAGCCAGCTTCCTAGCGCTGTAGGCCGTCTTTTAGTTAAGCCGCTAAATATTTACTACTAGCACCTTCTCCTTCTTTGTGTCTAGCACTACTATAAAGTATAGCGGGTGGGCGTACTAGTTGTTGTAGTTTGAGTTGTAGTAGTATACAATGCCCTACTATAGCCGCCGGTCCTAGCCCCAACACTTATTAAACCCGACGGCCTAGGCGTTAATGTACACCTTGGACATGTCCGTAATGCCGATTTTGTAGTAGGCTTCGATTACACGCGTATCCACACAGCACACCCGCTTGCAAACGTTAAGGTCCTTAAGCGTTAGCGTTAGGCACACGTCTATTACGTCCTTCCACTACTCGACCTTGGCCTATATAAGGTTAACAACCACCTTAGCTACGTTAGACAAGCGGCCTACTTTAAGCATAATGGCAAAAGCCCTACATTCTAGCCAAGGCCTATAGTGTTTACAGAAGGCCACATACTTGGCCTTAAAAGGCTTACGAAGAGTGATGTAGTTGAATTTTAGAGATTTAAAGGCAGTATGCTAGCAAATCGGCCGAGCAGCAAGTAGAATCTCTTTAATTAACAGCTGGTTTAAACAGGTTAGCCGCTATACAAATGGAAGCCTTGTACTGTAAAGCTTATACATGGATCTAAGCTGGTCTAAGGCCTAGATATAGTCGTTTTTAGCCTCGCCACTTAAGAATGTAAAAGCAATACAGAAAGATTGCTTGTATGCATTAACCCTAATTATATTAAGAAGCAGTATCTTGTATTTGTTTGTCTTGTACGTACAATTTAAGAACAGTAGATCTAGGTAAGCCTAAAGGTATGCTAACGAGTCTGGATAAGCGAATAAGACAGCTGTCACTTGGCCATTTGGATTAAACTACATTCGGCTTTAGAATCCTTCTTTATCTAGCTGGTTGGTAAAGGTGTGGATAGTGCTTTAGCCTTTACATAAATCCTGTTGGCCGTTGGTAATACGGTTGTAGATATCCTGTTAAGTTGCTATTGTATTTAAATTATAGCGTATATAGGTTCTAATATCCTTTAGTGCTACTCTAGCATTTATAAGGCTGTTAATTGTTGGTTTATCTGTATTAAAGAGTGTTTAATGTACTGGATAAACAGATAGGTTTCAGCTTAGCTTATAGTTGTATACAGCAAATCGTCTGTCTAGACAATGGCGTATAGCTTAAGTAGTTGTGTCGAGTAACTGCTTTACTAGCATAGAGAACTTACAGCTAGTGCCTTGTGTAGTTGTCTTTTGTTTCTAGGTTATTAAGGCATTTAAAGGGCGGTAGGCACAATTACAGGTAAATGTAAGTGTAAGCCTTCTAGTCTTCTCCTTATATAATCTTCTAGTACGAAAGGCATAACCCTGTAGCGCTACCTAAGTATTAATTGCTTTAAATAAGGCATATCTAGATAGTTGTATTTAAAAGGAAGACAATGGAAATTAAGTGGCCATCTTAATTGCACAAGGGATATATATCTAAAGAAAAGAAAAGGTATGCGATATTTAGGTTGTATAGGGCGGATTAATAGCCAAGCTGCTAGGCTTATATAACTATATAGGTTACCCTAGACATAAGTGTAAAACAAGTGCTAAGGTGCGATATAAGACCTATAATAAACGGCAAACTAGGCACTGTTAGGCATTAATAGAGAAGGAGAGAGTGGGGAGGTTAATGGTTTTTGCCACTAAAAGCTTTTTTAGGGTGGGTTGGGCACTATCTTGTATTCCTTTTTTGGTATAATGCTAGGGCGTAGAAAGAAACCCGCCTCTACAGTAAGTTAGTAGGGTTTACTCTAGAATCGGCATCTAGTTTGCTAGCTTAAGCAGTAGAGGCACGTGTAAAGCTAGTAGAAGCAAGGTTGTAGGTAAAGGAGAGATGGCGACTCCTTTCACACTACAAGCTTGAAAGCCTTGGTTAGGAGCAACGTGGCGATAGCGTTAAACTTAATCACCCTAGTATTAGAGTGTTGTAAAATTTAGGGTTTAAGAAGGTGGCAGGCTGTAAAGCTGTTTACGGAAGTTGATGTTATAATAAGCAGCGTCTTTAAGGCAATTATTACAACTAGCAAGATATCTGTAGACACTTAAGAAGGTAAGATGATTGTATTAAAACATTAAACTTTTGCTTTAATATCTAGTAGTTATAATATTTATTTTGTAACGTTGACTAATTAGTTGCCTTTGTTAATTCCTATCCTACAAAAGAAAAAACATTCTAAACGTTTCCGCTAGTGTTTATATTCTTATGTTTCTTTTTATATAATTGTATAGCATTGTCTTAATAGCTATTAGTAATGGCACTAGTGCTAGTATATACGTGGTTGAAAAGCACGGCAAAACCGTGGCTCTTTTTTGTCTTAACCCTTTACTAAGACCAGTGTTTTCTCTTCCTTTCTACTTAGTTGATTTTAGTCTCCATTCTAACATTTAAGCAGTACACTAGTCCTATAATTAGTAGGCTTGTTACGTAAAGCATTAGCTAGCGTTGGCCTTTTTAGTTGACATAAACTTTTGTAAACACCTTGTTCCTATCTCTCATTCTTACAGTATTTCTTCCCAAGCTAACAGTATATATTCACTAAGGGGTTATTACCCTTAGGTTTACAAACAACACAAACCTCCTTACCGTTAGCCGTACCTTTTACAATTATCTTTACACTGTCCTTAGCGCTTATTAGTCTACACCTATCCACCTCCTTTACTTAAAGGAGAGGATGCCGCTACTAAGCCTTTACCTTACTTACCGCTAAGCCGTATTTCTATCCTAGCTAAACTACTAAGTAAAGGCCTAAGCCATCTAAAATACAGTCCTTTACACACGCTTAATACACTCTAAGCGCCTAGCACCTAGCATTATCCTACACCTAGCCCTTAAGAAGGCAGACTAAACCGTTATAACCGACCAGTAAAAGGCCTGCTAGCATTAAGACGCTAGCAACAGCCACTCCACTACATTCTTTACGGCTTAAACACTAGCTTAAACGGCACAGGCCGTCTAGCACCGCCACCTCCACCTTACCAAGGCCAAAAGCAGCCTTTTTACGTAGATCCGCACTAGCCACATTAGCCTACGCGCCTATCTCTTCCGGCAGTAAGCTGTAGACTCTTTAACGTACCGCTACAACGCTAAAAAGAAGACCCTAGCCTACGTCCTCCTAACCTATACAGCAGCACCACTACGGCCACCTAGCTAGCTGTAGTCGTCCGCTAACCTAGGCCACCGCCTGCAGACTAGCCTTATAGCCCAACCACTCCTTTGCTGGCTTATCTAAAGCGGTAGACTTTTAGAGTATAGCCTAGTAAGAGAGCTTAAACAGTCGTTGACGCTAGTATAAAAACAACAGCACTAGCAACACTTTTACACTACCTATTTTCCTTAACGTATAACCCATGCAAGCGGGCCACCCAAGCGAGTGGGCCACCCAACCCCCTTCACACAACTTTCCACCTTCAAACATCAATTCCTTAACGAACAATCATGACCGCGCAACAAAAGGAAGCGCAGATACAGCTTGCCCTCCAAGCTCTTTAGAATAACCAAAAACTCAGCATTTGTACAGCTTTTAAAATTTTCTTAGTTCCTCGTACAACCCTAACCCAACGACGTTATGGCAAGACTGCTTGTATTGACAGCATACCTAATTCTTTAAATCTAACTTTGTTAGAAGAAGAGGTTGTCGTACAAGAGGTGCTTGACTTAGATACGCGAGGATTTCCTTGTCGGCTTAGCGATGTGGAAGATATGGCCAATTTACTCCGGACAACGCGTTATGCATCACGTGTTGGACACCATTAGGCGGCCAACTTTGTCAAGCGACAACTACAGCTCCGGACGCGACTGTCGTGTTTATACAATTACTAGAGAGCCTTATGCGAAGATTTAAAGCTTATTAGCGTATAGTTTAAGCTTTTTTAGATCACAGTCGCGTAACATGGCATTGTCGAGTCGGACATTTGGAATTTCAACGAGACTGGCTTTTTAATGAGCTAGATTACAGCATCCTTAGTCGTCACCTTGTCTAAAAGACGTGTAAAAGCTAAAGTAATACAGCCTAGAAACTGGGAATGGGTTACTGTAATCCAAGCCGTCTAGTTGTACGGCTAGGCCATGCCACCGTTTGTTGTAGTAAAAGGCTAAAATCATCTTGAAGATTAGTACTACAACAACCCATTTCCACCCAAATGGGTGATTGTAGTAAGCGAAAACGGGTAGACAACGAACGAACTTAGTCTTTAATGGCTCTAACACTTTGATTAATACAGTAGTCCTTGTACGATGGGCCAAAAACGACTGTTAGTGTTAGACGGCTATAAAAGCCATTACTTGATGGAATTTGAGCGGTACTGTAAAGAGAAGAACATTATTACTCTTTGCATGCCTTTACATTCCTCTTACCTACTTTAACCACTTAATGTTGGGTGTTTTACGCCTTTAAAGCGGTTGTATAGCCAACAAATTAAGAAATTAATGCAGGCTTATATTTACCACATTACAAAACCCGACTTCTTTTCTACATTTTACACCGTATTTTTTAAGACTTTTAGTAAAGGAAATGTACAAGGAGGCTTCCAAGAAGTAAGGCTAGTCCCCTTCAACTTAGAAACTGTGATTTCCAAACTGGATGTTAAGTTTTATACACTATTACCGCCCGTGTCCCTTCTTTTAACAACCGACCTTTAGACCTTTAAGACACTACAAAACTCGTACAAAGCCACTTTACAGTCTAATTTTATTAAAAACAAAATCGTCCAACATTAAAACAGCTCTCCAACCACAATTCTTAGCGTAATGGATTAGCTAGTCAAGTCTACGCAAACCGTAATACACAAGATAGTGTTAATACAAAAACGGGTTAAAGAACTAAAAGCGGCCAATCGTACAATAAGCAAACGCCAAAGGGCTAAAAAAAGCCGTCTACAAAAAGGAGGATCACTTAGTCTACAAACCGCAACAAGTCTACTAGACAACAAGGACATAGAAGCACAGTTAACGGCAGAAATGCTAGCAAGTCGTGGCGGAAGAAGGACGAGGGCGGCGACCGTACGGCACTGTAGCGCGTGTGGCAAGTCGGGACATAATACACGGACATGTCAGGAAGATAGAGAAATGTCGGATGTATATAGTTCTGAATGATTTGAATTGATTGACAGTGTTGTGGTGTTGTTGTTTAAGAAAGAAGTTGTGTGAAGGGGGTTGGGTGGCCCACTCGCTTGGGTGGCCCGCTCGCATGGGTTATACGTTATAATATTTTGGTTTGTTTATTAGTCTAATTTATTTTATAGTGGCCACTCGTAGCCTACTACACACAACTGTAACTAGAAACACACACCCACTTAAATGTATAACAGTTTTTTTCTTAAAAGGGTTTTGTCTAGCTAGTTGCTAATAGCTAAGAGTAGCTAAGAAAGGCAGATAATAATAATATGCTTAATTCAACTTCCTATTCACTATATGTCTAAGACTTTGCTATAAACAGTTTAGAATGCCTAATTCACTAACATGCATACATTACCTTTTTTAGACAACCTATAAATTTACTAGATTATGTGTAGGTATTTTACTATGTTCTTTTGTCTGTAAATTTATATGCTAAAATCTTATTTTTACAAGTTAATGTAGTTACTGTAAAACTAAAACAGGACTAAAAGAAAGCAAAAAAGGCAAACAGTAAAGCATATTTGTTATAGTAGATAAAAGACAGGAAGGATAACTTTCTAAAAAAAAACAGGCAATAAAAAGGTTAGTGGCTACTACAAAGCCTATACCTAATCCTTCTTCTATAAACAACACCTTACAGCTTTTTACATAAGCCCTAAGGTTTAATATCGCAAAGGCCTAACTCTAATGTTCTTGTCTTAACCTTAAACTAGAAAACTTCGCCCTACAATCTTATGCTAAGGATCTTAGTCAATGTAAACGGTTCTCTTACATCTTTTATAGTTAAATCTGTAAGAACTGCCTCTCTTAAGTCCTTTTCTATACATGCTTTCTATTCTTTACACGTACACTCCTTAAGGAAATCGGGTAGTTTAACATGTTCTTTAATATAGTTGTACTTTACTTACAAGTCCGTTTAGGTAGACTGTAAATATAAGCACACTATTGTTAAACTTAGTGTCTTTAATTGTAAGTAGCATTGTTAAAGCAGTGAATTAGTAAAGGAAGTAGTATAGAATTAACTATTAAGGTTGTTGTTAGTAATTAAAGGGCTTAAAGAAGGACAAATGTCGCTTACAGCGGAAGACAATGTTAAGTTGCCATCCTTAGCATTTTTAATAGAATAGTTAATACAGTCCTCGTCTATATTAACAAGGTTTTTTTTAAAAAGAGAAGGACAAGTAAGATCTAAAAAGTAGACAGGCAGTTTACACTTAACCTACAACTGGTTTACCAAGTCTATAGTTGTCTATATAATTAGTCTTTAAAAGTTTATAATAAATTTGATTATAGTAATAGCAATAACAAACAAGAGAATTAATAAAAATAGGCTAACCGAATAAAAAAGAAAAACTAAGTTAAATCATTTTCTTTACCATGCCTATCTTGTTATAAGAGAATAAGATGTATATACATTGTGTCTATGTAGCAAGCTAGATTTAAAGACAAAAAGAAAAATATATGTTTGTAAGATATAAATAGCAATCTAGCTTGTTAAGGAATTTTCTGTTTTCAACTTTACGTTCTCTAGAAATCTTCGTCTAATAAAGTAAATAACGGTTAGCAACTTTCTCTTAACCTTAGCCATCTTTATTTTTAACTCCCCTAATCTTTAAACCGCCAATCCTTAAAATATTCGCTTAATTACTATGTATACCTCCTTATACCCTACATGTCTTGTTTCCACTACAACAGCCATACCTTACAACGCTAACACTACTTAAACACTATTCAAACTAAGGTGGATAACGTAGCTACCTTATGCTATTTGCCTTTAGCGTAATTGTAGCTGTCGTTGTAGTTATAACCGTCGTTGTTAAAAAGAAAACCAACAAGCCTGCTCCGCTTACTGTAGTTTTGTTTACTGTTAGAAGAGAAGACAGTGTAAGATTTTAAACCACTTGGCTAAAGAGGCCTACATTAATGTAAACTTACAACATGTCCTATATTACAACCCCCTTAAAACTTAAGAACTAACCTATATAGGCTAGTACAAATACCAAGGTGTCGCCACTTACATAGCCAAAGCGGGCCGCCGTGTTACTACTAGGAATGCTTAAGAGAATGCAGACGCTTGGGTTCTTACTTACAGTCCTAGCCTAGGTGTCTTATGTGTTAAAATTAAAGCTAGATTGTATAAACGAGTTGGCTAGGAAGAACTGTAAGCTGTAGTAGTTGTTATAAAACTAGACTATAATTAAGTTAAAAAACACAGCGCCTACTAACATGTCATTCTTAGCCTTGTTTAAATACAAACACTACAGTACAGCTAAGAGATAAAACGGCTTTTCTCCTGCTGTTATAACGGCGTTTATGTGTTTGTAAAGCTTTAAGGCAAAGGATACTGCGTTTAATACAGTTGCCTTAAAAGCCAAGTTAAAGCCATCGACTACGGCGCCTTTGAATGGCTGGTGTACCCTATTAACGGTTTGTATAGGCCTAAATGTAGTCTAGATTACGTTTACAGTAGCTGTAGTAGCTATAAATGAATTAAATCCAGCCTGTGTGTAGGTTAAACCTTTAATTAACAGTAGAATTGTTTTGCTGTAAGTGTGCTAGTAGGTTAGAATATCTTGCCTACATTAAAGACTGTTAGTAATAAAAAAAGAAGCAAACGACATATCTTATACTCCATTTAAAGACAGCTTAGTAAAGTAGTACTAAAGAATATAGTATAGTTTCCGTTTGTATTAGCAAAGTTAACAGTTTTAGGGTTAGCAATCTCTATTAAAAAGGCTAAAGGGATAATCTATCTCGTTAACATATTTACAATTAGGAGTGTTTAGAAAACGCTAGTTACATTAATACTAGTATTTACATTAAATTAGTAACATCTTTAGGATAATAGGTGGAATTGCCTATACTAAAACAGTAGTACAATAAACACTATTACGTATGTGACTGTCCATTCTTCTAGTCATACAAGTTTTGACCTTAGTATACGGCAACGTTGTTAAAGCTTAACGTGCTAAAACCAACAAAGGCAGTTTTAAAAAACGCCGACAACAGCACAGAGAGACAAGCAAGTAATGGCAAGTAAATTATGTTTTGATTAAAAGCAAATGTGTCTAGAAAATGTCTAAGGCAAAAAATTAAATAGTTACTATAAAAGGCTGACAAGATGTTTAAATAACGTTATAAAAAACCTGTACAATGTCTTATAGCCATAATTTAGCCCTACAGGACTCCTTTAAGGACTATTCCAAAACAAGGCCAAATAATGCTTTGCTAGGTTGTACGCTTATAGATTAAAATGATAAAAGGTCTATGGCCTAAGGCTAGGTTAATAAGTCCCTATAGTTCTAGTACGTGTAGTGTGTAGAGGTTTTTGTATAGATCGTTAATTTTTATGTTAACAACGTTAAACGCGTATAACATAGTCTGTAGCAAATGTTAAAGTAGGCGAAGACGCTATACAAAGGGCGTTTTCCAACAATAGCCTTAAAAATAGGCTGCCTCCTTATCCTTTCCTAGTATAAAAGATGTCAAATATAGCAGCTTAGCCTTTGCTATCATACAGCTACATCAAGCCTAAATTTAAGACCACTCTACAAAATAATAATTTTAAAAAGCAAAATGTCAAAACACAAGCAATGTACTACCTTTTCTACAAACAGTCCCCCAAAACTTACTCCGCTTAACGTTGTTATTGTCTATTACAACAGAACGTCTGTTGCCATTAAAGCTACACAACAGCGCCTGTAAAAAGTAAAAAACATGCCTATTGCCACACTGTCGGACACGGTTAAGTAACTAACAAGGGAAAATGGAAGACTACGCCAGGAATTAGTATGTTAAAAAGAGAAATGCATAGTGTACGCACGCCTTCTAAAAGAAGTAAAGCACATTATAGCTTGCTTTTAGTAATGTATACTACATTAAAGCCTTAAGGCAAAAAGGCAAGGAAATAACTTTTTAAATATTGTTAATAAGACTAAAAGCTTATACTAAATAGTAAAACAACACGCTATAAAGGTTTTAACTTGTAACCTAATCTATTTATTTCCACAACCGTATAGTGTAGAAGTTGTGCTTTACACTACTCCTTTAACTAGTCGTAAAGGGAAACCCCTAAAGCACAAATACAATAAGATAAAAGCTATGTTTGTTTTTTTGTTTTTTAGTACATACATGTCTGTGTTAAAATAGCTGTAAAAAGAAAGGTTGAAAGTATATAAATAAACAAAGCAAACTACACTTTTGTCTAGTGTACAAGCGCAAGTAATTATTACTTAAATAAACAATGAATTTTTTAAAGACGCGTTAACAAATGGCTTTTATAAGATATTTTTTAAAAAAACCTATATAGCAGCTTGGTATACAGATTAAAAACAAGCACCTTAAGGTACGTTACCTTACCTAATACCATTAAAGAATGTCTACAAGCAACTTTGCTAGGTTAAGGCTTGCTTTTTAGTGCAAGATTCTAGTTAAGGCGGGCCTTATTACGCATGTCCATGGCCTTTTACAGGTGGCGCTTAAAACAAAAGCAGTACAGTATAACGCTAAACAAAGCCATATTCGTAGATTTAAGGACGATTTCAATAATTATACAAACCAACGACTAGTCTTGTCTATAAATGTTAAACTAATTGTCTTCGACTTTCTCTACTTCTTAGAAAACAAGTTAGAGGTAACAACAAGCACTTACTTGTAGGCGGTAGACTAAAGCATAATTAACACTTTAGGAAAACAGTTAAGAGCGCTTGTTTTAAGCGTATAACTAACCCTACAAATCCTAATTGTTACTACTCTAATACGTAAATTACAACACGCTTAAAGCAAAGCCTTATATAACCATACTAAAAACAAACTAGGCAATAGCAAACAGTGTGTAGTAAGTAGAAATCGTCTTAGTTTATCTGTAACCGCCGTAGTAGTAACCAACCAAAGCAAGTAAAGACATAGTAAGCAACACACAAGCTGCCGCCAACACAACCTTTTATAGCTAGGCGTTTGCATTGGCCGCTTACAAAGGGAAACCGTTTAAGGCGGGTAAGAATCTAGTAGCGTGGAAGATGGAGAGCGTTGTGGACAGTATGGAGAGGACAATGTGTACACTTGGGCTGTACCCCCGTTCCCCCAACTTCTCCCCCCCCCCCTTATAGGTGCCATGCTAATTTTGGGACATTTAGCTTTTGTTAGCACTGCGTTAAGGTCGACTCTCTACAATTCTAGGTCGACTTCGTACGTAATCCAACTAACTAGAAGTGTTAGGCTATAGCGTAGGTATTCCTGTACGTCTATGTTTTGTAGTCTCGTCGGTTGTAGCTTTCGCTAGGTCTAGAAAAGGTAGAGGAAACCACTATCTGTAACATAAATTGTATATCTGGTGGAATTAGCGACTACGTAGCCTTGAATTTAGCCTACAACGTTTTCCCATTCGTTATACATAGCTATGTACTGTTTGTCATCGTAGCCACTAAACAACAACTCTAGCATGTTTAGACTCTATTTGTAATTTATTTTTGTGTCACCTGCTAGTCGGATTGTTTTGTCTACTCCTTAAATACAAAGCTAGTCGGCAGTTTAGCTATAACGGCTACCGGCACTATAATAGGGTTGTCTATGTTGGCTATTTAAAGAATTGTCGATAATAAGCCGTACAAAATAATAATATACAGTCGTAACAGTATCCTTGAATAAGATACAGCAGTTTATGTTAAGTGGGTGCTAGGGCGTTGCTATAGTGTAAAATTGAAATAGTGATAGATTTATGAATTGTTGATAATAGTGTACAAAGCTATGCTTCTAGCGTTAATAACGTCTATTCCGAGTAAAACCTAGTAGAAGTCGCTAAAGCGGGGAAATCACGTCTTGATAAAGAGATGTACGCCTAAGACAGCAAAACCAAGCACCTAAAAGAAAACATAGGAGAAGAAATACAAGAATGTGTACGGATAGCAAAAGAGAAGTATAGCCTTAAAGATAAGCATGCTAAGGCACAAAGTCTTTAAAAGGCTATAGAAAGCCTAAAAGAAAAGGTGACAAGAAAACAAAAGAGAATTTATTAGTAATACAAGGTTATGTGTATGTTTGTATTTATGTATAGCTTAATTTAATCGTTTTATCAAGTCTACTTCTCTAACTATGTTGTTAGCTAGGATATAACTTTAAGAATAGGCATTAAACAAGGTGCTAAGACAATAATTGTTCCCAACAAGTGTTTAACAGTTAGTAGGCTAGGCTTGATTTATCTTGGCTTTAAAGACGTCGGTTTTGACACACTAGTCATATCGTAGCCGCCGCGGAACATGATTTGGTCTTACACGTAAATCGTGTTTAATTGGCTATCCTAGTTAAAAAGGCGCTTATTACAAAGCACTTTATGTAAAGGATCTTTTAAAGTACCTTGTGTTAATTATAATAAAGCTTTGCGTAAACGATGTATTCTTTTACTTAAAACTAGGACAAAAGGAATAAGGTGAAAATATTAAAGGAGAAGAGAGAAGAGAAGGAGCAAGAGAAGATAGCGTAGAATTAGTTTTATACTATCTAAGCTAGGTGGAATACGGACAAACAAAGGGCAAAGTTGTTAAGGCCCTTCCGTTATTGTTTTATTCTAACCTATTTCGTTACATTCGTGTTTTTTCTATGCTTTTACAATAGCTTGTAACTGTTTCTTAATGGTTGGTGCAAATGTTTCCAGCCTTAAACATATTTATTACCTGCTATTACCGCTACGTCTTTAAGCAAAATTCTTGCTTTAACATAATACACGATACTTAGCTCTGGAATCCCTAGTTCACTAAGATGTTTTCCCTTTTTACAGACAGGACATTCGGATAAGTACTGCCCCTTTAGTTCTTACTAATGATTTTAGCATGTTTAATACCCTTATGTTGCGTTAGGAACCAGAGCTATGTAAAAATAAAGGCCGCCTACAGTGTAGAATTCATTGCCTAGGAAATGTAAAAGTTAAAAACATTACACTTAAGTTTGTTTATCCCCTTTTAAGAATAAATTTAGACAAATAAGGCTCTTACATCTTGGATAGTTTTACTGTCTTTAAAAGTAGCCGTTATAAAATAACTAGGACAAGCTATCCCCTTCCCTTCCATACCCCTTGTCCTTTCCCTTAGTATACCTACTAGCGGGAAAAATATTACTGCTAAGGCTAAATTAGAAAAGGAAGGGCTTTAATGGCGTCTTTTCTTCTTAGGCTTATTTATGTGCTTGTACACTAAGACTAATCTAACAACGGGAAAATACAGGTTGTACCTTTGTAACAAGTATATATATCATGCCTCTTTACACACTTGTTTTTTGCATTTGCGACTTTTATTTAAAAACTGTTCTTTTATACTGCCTTAATAGCCACTTCTACACAAAGCATAACATATTTATAAATTCCAAACCTAAACGACACTCTAGGCTTTGCCTAGGATACAAATACGAACATTTGGCGTTAGTACTAGACCAACAATATGTAAGAGGATAGGGCTACAAAGAGTGTATTTCCTAGTACAGTTCCTAAATATTCGTCTCTCTAAAGCTAAATTAACACAGATTAACACAATATAGAAAGCTTGGGTAAGCTTCTTTACCTAGCAGTGCTTACTGTACAAACTAAAAAGCGACTGTAGGTTATAAAGCAGCTTTATCGGAAGCTTAACGTAAGAAAACAGTCTTACTTACTACGCTTTGTTCCGCTACAAACTAAAAAGCGACGATTGTCCTACCGCCACTACAGTAGGTCTGCTAAGAGACGCTAGTATGGCTTTAGGTGAGACTTTAAGAAATCCCTATCCGCTCCCTATTGATTTATGCTACAGCCATTTTAGAAGAGGATATTTCTGTGCCTTAAATACATAATTTTGTAACAATACTACAAAAACCCTTGCTAGACTATAAAGTGGGAGAGAGCGAATTCTAGGAGCCTGTTGCTATGCCAAGCACTAGACGTTGGCCGAAGAGGCTTAAGGAGAAGCCGAAATCACCACTTGTAAGGTATAAGAAACGAAAATTAAACTTTTAGGTCGCCCTTTTAAATCCTATTCTTACAACCTAGCTAAGCACAACAAACAACAAACTGGACATAAAAGATGTTGTGTATCCTTACGCGATCGATCTTAACAATGACTAATGGGAAGTGTATGCTTTGCTAGCGAGAAAGGAAAAGAAGGGTAAAAAAATAGGTAAAAGAAGGGTGGAATATCTTGTTAGATGAAAAGGGTTTTTGGAATTTAACAATTTGTAAGTTAATAACAACGACATACATCTAGATCTAGTAGCCGAGTATAAAGTAGGGCGCCGCCTTAAAAAGGCACGTAATTAAAAGAACCTTAAGGAAATAGGAATGTTCCTTTCTTATTTGAGTTATATGCGTCTTTTTACGGTGTCTTGCTGTAAGGACTTACTAGCTTAGTTGCTCTATTCGATATTATAGCCTATCGCTTTTTAAATAGTGTGTCTTAGCTCTCCTTTAATAGTTACCTTTCTGTATTTTACTTAAGCTTCTTTCTACTAGATAAAAGGAAGATCAATTCTTAGTTGAAAGAGTTAAGCAAAGTAGTCGAAAAGCCATTAGTGTATTTACAACTGCCCTACAATGTCTATAAACAACATAAATGATTAGCTTTACTATATTATGTCTACTGTATGTGTACAACTTACCACCTAGAGCGTTAACAACGCGTATATTTTAATTAGGCCGTAAAAGTAACTAAAAACAATTAAAACCGGCAAGTATTTAAAGTCTCCTAGGTTGTGTAAGAAAAGCCTTGTAAGCTTAACTACCTTTGTAAAGCCAAACATAAAGACGACTTGTACTTAAAACGTAAGTTTTCTGTTAGTAGTGTTTTAGTCTTTAGTAGCTTTCCAACATGTATAGATAACAAAAGGGTTAAAGGCTAAGGAAAGTAATGTAAAGGTTGTAATATAGAGGGTGTATGTAGACTATAGCTGTTAACTATAGGAATAGTATGTTAGCCTTATATAGACAAACAAGGCAAAGAGAAACAAAAACGGCCACTTGCGTTTATACGAATCTTTCGCGTACAAGACTCGTCTAATTGCTACGCTAGTTACTACGCGCCCACCAACAACATTAGTAAAAAAACTTAGAATTGTTCTTTAAAGTAGTCTTAACCTTGTAGGCTCTATTGTACTACACTTATGTCTTCCACTAATGGCTTACAAGCTAGCGTGTAACAAAATTGTCGTCGTTTGTATAAAGAATGCGTTTTCTTTAGCGCTTTAAACAAAATCCCTTTAAAAAATCTT
Source organism: Harringtonia lauricola (assembly GCA_014183025.1). Lineage (NCBI taxonomy): Eukaryota > Fungi > Ascomycota > Sordariomycetes > Ophiostomatales > Ophiostomataceae > Harringtonia > Harringtonia lauricola. The sequence goes on from JACBXF010000035.1 coordinate 63,560, forward strand.
GGCTTTAAAGAATTTCGGACTAGTAGGCAACCGTATAGCCTGACATATAGGAAGTACCGCCGTTAATGTTATAGGATGCCGAAATTTCGAAGTTGCGACGTTTAATGTAAGCTGCGCTAAGCTAGTTAAAGATGTAAGTAGACTAAGGGCCTGCCTAAATACATTTAACACGCTAACATGTATTAACACCGCTAACCTTAGGATCCTTAAAGGGGGCTAAAATCTAGGGAAGCACTGTTTTAGGCTACGTTATGTTGTTGTTAGTTAGAATGGTTATTTTAGTTTGTACATTAGGCAATGCTTAATAGATTTAAAGTCTTTTGTTTGCTTTGTTTGTGTAAAGAGCGCGGATGTTTTTGTAACTGGCTTAACAAAGTGAATTAATTAAGACTTTTAAGGCTGTCCACTTGGCTTTTGTAGTAACAAGCATGATTTTAAATGGGTTGTAAGCAATAATGCTTTTTAAAACAGGTTACAACTCTTTAAACGAATAGTGTATTATTAGTATTACAACCGTAACATCTACAGGCGAAAAAGATAGCGATTTACTTATTAGCTTAGATTTGTACAGCTAGTGGCTACAGCAGTGTGCTAAGAGTCTAGCGTATTTGTAGATCCTGATAGTTGAGAGTTAACAACTATACATTTGCCCTAATAAAGAAAGGAGAAGAATTTTACTATAGTGCCTAAAAAAAATATACTTAAAATGTAGTCGAAGTTATAAGGACTACGCTTAAAAGATCTAACCTTGCTTTAATATTAATATAATAGTTAATGTTAAGGACAACTAGAATAGCCTTTTTAAATTGTTAACGTTAGAATGTTTAAATATTTATTAACTACCTTTATGGCTTAACCGTAAAGAGGTTTTAAGGAAGCGATATTGTTTTGCAAGCTTTTTATTTTACTTCTTAGCCATTGTATAAAATGTTTACATGGCTGTTTTTAATATGTATAATACATAACTTGTAGTTATTTAAAACGACTCTCCTTCCGCCCTTTTAAATCGCTTATAGGGGAATAAATTCTGTGGATACAGCAGCGCGTTACCTTAAGGACAGTTAGCTTTATACATGTTATCGCCATGCTTATAAGAAGCTATAATAAGCGGGCAAGGTTGGCGTTACAACTAGAGTATAAAGGCTAAGCGGAGCGGTGTAGTTGTTATTTTTATATTAGGTTTATTCCTTCTAGCTTTAAACCCAACTTGGTAGTAGGAAGCTGCTACTTATTCCGTTTTAGCCTACGCCACTTGCTTAACAAGCCGCTACCGTTATACGTACCGCTATTAGTGTAAGTAATGGCGTTATAGCTAGTACTACTTACATAAAGTCTAATAAAACAGCTTGATCTAAAAGCCATATAACGTTAGCAACGGCGGCAGCTTAGGCAGCGTGTGTACACCGGTCTTGGCCGCTAGCGCTACTATCATAGTCCATGTCTTAGCTATTGTCAGGCCAATCTCTTTTAGCAGTACAAACGCTTGTAACGAAAACAAATACCGTTAGGAAGACGGTGATAGCACCGCTACTGTTAGTGTTGGCGGCATTATTAGTAGACGTACTACACTAGTTAGACACGACGGCTGCTCTTTTAGCGGCTAGCGGGACAGTTCCTTATTGGCTGGTTTTAGCGTAAGGATGTGTTGAGAATTCGGCAACACTTGTCCTTAGGTTTTCAAAGGCGGTAGTATTAAGGACCCTTTAAACAGGTTTGGCCTAGAAAATAACTAATACGATGGTTAATACTGCATTTAGCGTAGAAAAAGGAGAAGGACGAAGGAAAGGTAAGGTAGTGCTTAAAAAAAAAATAGTTTTTGTATATGTATACTTACGTTTGGTTTTATTCCTAGTTGGCTTTAAGGGTTTTAAGCGAAATGATAAACGTCTTTAGCTAATAGTACCGCCTAAATCTTAACATTTCGTCGGCCTTGTCGACCGTGTATATTACATTTGGCATATTTGTATTAGCGGCCGTTGTATTTGCTGCTACTGTTGACAACAATGCTTTAGGCGATTTAGGAAGTGGAATATAACTTTAGATTAAAAGAAAGTAGAGGAGGGAAAGGAAACCTAAGAAAAAATGCGATTAAGGGAGGGATAAAAGAGTAGGTTTTAGAAACTAGTATACCTAAACTGTAGATATATAAACCTTATTATTTCTATATTACGCTAAGTCTAAGCAAATCTTGTAAGACTATAACTTAACAACGCTGTTAACTGCTATTTAACATGTCTAATTCTTTTTTTTATTACTTTAATTTCTACCTATTAAAGGGACATTTGTTATACAACAAATGTAATAATCCTTAGACTAAAGGAGTTTACTTGTATACATGCTGCTAAAAGCAGTTATATAGAGAGTGTTTTACTAATAAAGATACTAAGCTTTAAGGGTAAGAAGAATCATCTAAGTATATAGAGTTGTTTTCTAACCTTTTTTTTTTTTAAACTATAGCTGCCCTAATACTATAAATATGGAACTAGAATATTAGGAATAATTTAGCCGATCAAATAATTGGTTAGAAAATGAATGTAGACCATCTAGTCTACACTTAAATATAGAAGATGCTTTTAGGCTAATACAGCCAACCATTAAAGGCCAACTTAGTTAATCTTTTCAAAAATAGTAAAAGTTAGACTAGAATGCAAAAAGAAGGTAGAAGGAAGGAGTTAAATGAATTTCTTATCCTGTGTGTATGTTCTTTATAAATAGATTTATATAACTAGCTAGTTAATTATAAAATGTTAAAAGCTAGGGGTAAGCTTATAGGAATATATTACGATAATACAACAGTAGTCGCCGTTTTATTTCCTTAAACAATTTAGATAGATTTTGTCTTATTCCTTAACTTTCCTTTTAGCTTGTGTAATAGCAAGATTAACGTTGTATTTATTAGATTAGCCTTGCTTAATTGTTAATGTTAGAATCTCTACATATTTATTAACCACCTTTATAGCGTAGCTGTAAAAAGGTTTTAAAAAAGCGATATTGTTTTGTTGTATAGCTTATTTCTCGCTTACTTTTTTTATGTAAATGCAAGGACCTTAAAAGAAAGCAACGATAAGACAATGCTCTTTCTTAGAATGCCTTATGTAAATACCGATCTTACCTTTAGTGTCTTGCATATAACTGCCTGTTTTTATAAATACAGTTACGTTGCTTGTCTTCTTGTCGGCTGGCAGTTTAGTGTCTAGACCTTCTCTTTCTAATGGTATAGGATAAACTCTTGTTTTATTAGTAGCTAATCTTAAAGCCTCTTTACCGTTGCTTAGTGAATCTTAAGCGCTACCTTATTCTTAAGCTTCTTAAAAGATGCCAAAGCCTCTTTCTGTTACAGTGGTAAGCTGTTACTATAAGACCCTCTTTTAATCGACTAAGTAAAGGTAGCAATAAACTTGTATCGTGTCTTAAGGAAGCTAGGCGTTACACAGTTAAGTAAGGAGTGGTATTTTATTATTAAGTTAGCCAATAGTGTGCCGGTTAACGCTACACGTACTGTAGTTTGAATTTTTTCCATTACTACGTATACCTTTAGTCCTAAGGTTTTTCAATTTCTACGCCTTGTCTGTAATAACAATTTTCGGTCTGTTTTTAATAGCCGGCCAGATGTCGTCGTCAAATTCGTTAAGTAACTGTACTAGTATATGGTAGCCTAATACCAACACACCTTCCTTTTCTTCCCACCGCCGTACTATGTTTAAGCTTTTTCTCAAGTCTTTCTTTAAATTTACTAAGAAATACTCGCTAAGAAGCTGTCCTAGTGCCTAGCGCCTAAGCTTGTCCAACCAATTGTCTGCCAAACTGGATGGGTATAAGATAAGTGTCTTAAATCCATGTAGATTGGGTGGGACCTGTATTGAAATTAACCTTTTAAGTAACATAGACGCTTTTATAATAGTGACTAGCAATTTGATTATTACTAGCGTATCTTTATTGCTTAAGGTGTAGATGCTATTGTTAACTAGAATAACCTTAAAGTTGTTATGACAGTAGGCGTTTTACAAATTTAATGTAGTGTATTACAGCCTCTTAAACGCTAAGGGAACGTAGATAGTCAAATGCGTTTTAATTAGTGTAACTTAAATATTGTTTGTAGCTAAGAGGCTGTTTAAAACAAATAAAAGTATACGGTAAATAAAGGTTGGACAAACGTTAAATTTAGTAACTAGCATGTAGTAAATAGTTATTTGTAAAGATTAAAGTTGGAAAAAAAGGAAAGTGACTAACTTTAAAAAATAACGGGTATAAATATTATAATAACTGTAAAGATTTGTAACAGGGTTGCCTAGCCCTCTTACATGTATAACACTAGGCGGGGTAGGTGCAGCTAACACAAGAAAAGCGTACTAATTGTAGAGGCTTTAGAATCTATGCGCTTTTCTTGTATCTTTTAATCCGCCTCCTACGCAAATACATTTTCTCTTACTTACCTTCTTTTTTAATTGTTAAGATACAATGGAACAAGCTATAGGCAGCATTTCTACTAACAATGTAAAACTTTACAGTGACGATTTTGTTACGTTGGTGAAAAAGTGGTAAAAGAAGGGTGCTTAAAACAAGAAGCAAATGCTAAAAGAGTTTACTTCCCTAGTAGGCGAGGAGAACGCGAAAGTCTTTGCTGATTTAGTCCTTGGTAACTTTAAGGTTACGGCCAATGAGTTACACTTGTGTGTAAAACGCATTACAGCCTAATAGAGTAAGGATATTGTTATTTTTACAAGTTGTTAACGCAAGGTATTAGCATTCTACGTTTATTAAGCGTATTATTATACAAGTACGATTAGGATAAGTTTAGTTAGCGCTAAAACTATGTCTAGAAACAGGGAAATACAAAAGCTCCATTTCCAAACACGACGGACCTAAAGAAAGTACGAGACTTTCGCGGACTACCTAAAGGGCCTCTAGGAGAAGAAAAATTCGGCCGTTAAGACAAATACAACCTTTGGCAGCCACTGGCTGTTGTAGACAGTAAAACACACTAGCAGGTGTAAAATAAAAAGTTTTACAAGGTAACAACCCTAAAGGCCAAATACAAGCCTGGAAAGAATGGTTTACCGATTGTTGCGTTTAACTTATTTTCCCGTCAAATTACAAAGTATAATTCGTTACTAACACTAGTTCTCTTTACGTTTAAGGTGAAAGACTATAGAGACAAGTGCTTTGTTTAAACACGTTGCTTTACTGATTTGTTACTGGAAACATTGGCTGTATATTATTTAGCATTTTACAAATGATAGTAAAACGGTCGTTAATCCTTTTTCTATTAACCAAAGGTAACGTAGTTTATCATCTACCCGGCTACATCACCTACCCGGCCACTTTTTTTAATCTTATTAACCTTAACTTTAACGCGCGTTTTTTTCCACTACAATTATGCTAGTTCTTACAATTGAGTCTTGCATTATTCTTTTAATTAAGGCAAAGCGTATAAACCTAAAATTAAGCATTCGACACCTTGTAAAACAGTATAATATTTTGTAAACAACCTTACAAGATAGAATAGTAGGAAGACCTTTAAAGGCTGCTACTTATAAAAGCCAATCGAATTTAACGACAGCTAAAGAGGATGTAATTGTTTAATATATACTACAGCTAAATGCTAGAGGATTTTCACCTTAGAAGGCTAATGTAGAAGATATAGCAAATCTCTTACTAGTTAAGCGTAATACACGACGTGTTGGAAAATGTTGGACTACTCGATTTATTACACAACGACTAGAGCTCTACACACGTTTTTCTTGCCTGTATAACTACCAAAGGGCTTTACAAGAAGATTCAAACGTGTTAAACACGTGGTTTTGTCTAGTTGCTATAATGTACGTAAAGTATAGCATCTAAGACGGCGACTTTTACAACTTTAATAAGACTGGCTTTATAATAGGCATAATCTGTATAGGTATAATTGTTATACGCTTAAATTAAATCAATAGGCTAAAGGCTATCTAGCCTAGCAACTAGGAATAGGCTACAGTAATTTGTACTGTTATAGCGGATGGCTATACCGTGCTGCCTTTTCTTTACGTTGTAAGCCGATTCTACTTAGCCGCCTAGTACTCTAGCGGCTACATCCTAAACACTTAGGTTGTAAAGACAACGTAAAACGGCTGGACTGATTACAACACAGGTTTAGAATGGCTAAGGCACTTTGATTAACAGACAAAGGCTTGTTAAAAGGGCTAATATTAAATGCTTGTTTTTAACGGGCATAAGAGCTATATTAACATAGAATTTAACGAATGCTATAAGGCTAAAAAGATTATACCACTTTGTCTACTAGCTTATTCCTTACACTTAACCTAGCCGCTTAATGTCAGTGTTTTTAGTCCGTTAAAGAAAGCATATGGTTAGCAAATCTTGTTCCTTACTTGGGCTAACATTATACATATTACTAAAGACGACTTCTTCCTTACGTTTAAGGCTGCCTTTAAGACTGTTTTTACAAAACAAAACATTATAAGCAGCTTTTAAAGGGCTAGGCTTGTCCCTTGGAATCTAAAAGCTGTAGTTTACAAGCTTAATGTACAGTTACAGACGCTAACACCTTCCGGAACCTTTAACAGCCTACCCCAACCTTAAGTCTCCTAAACGCCTTAAACTACAACTAAAGCACTTTTGCAATTAGCTTTCATTAAGGATTGAGTTACAAGACACTAAGAAAGCTCTCTAACGCTGATTTTAATGTCTGTCGACCAGCTAGCAAAAGCTACAGTTAGTGTTAGCCACCAACTAACACTTTTGACAGGTGAGGTTAAAGCACTTTAAGACGCGAACGAGGCCCTTTCAAAGCGCTAAAGGGCTAAGAGAACCCGACTATAGGATTTAAGGCCTTTTACTAGTAAGGAGGCTAGCTAGCTTTTAACAGAAAAGGGAGTGACTGAAAAGAATAGACATGATAAAGTTGTAGAGGGGGGGTTATCCAAATGGCAAAAGATGGGCGCGTGGCTTTGTAGCATCTGCCGCAAGACTAGCTATAATGTAAGAACCTGCTTAGAGGTAAAGGATATAGATGATTTATTAGATTCTGTTGTTTTGGATTTAATTGAATGTTTTTAGGGTGAGTTGTAGGGATTAAAGTTTGTAAGGTAGCGAAAAGTGACCGGGTAGGTGATTTGGCTGGGTAGATGATAAACTACGTTAATAGATTTCCAAACGGCGCTGTAAGGAGGCTGTAAAGTCTAACTTTGTCGCCTATAAAGGATAGTAAGCCTTTGTAGGCTACTATAGACATAAGCGTGTAGGAATGTAAAGAATGTAAGTGAAATCTCTTGTTTATTTACATAGAAAGAGTAGGAAAAGCAAAGCGAAGGTAGGCTTCTAAAGGGATAGCAAACCTGTTTAAGATGGATTAGTTTCTACTATGTTAAAGAGGATTCGTTGTCGTTAGCCACTTAGTAACATAACAAAATATACAATAATAAAACAAAAGCGTTTTTATAAATATTTAATAGTTATTATACTTTGCATTTTCTTAACTAGAATTATAGACGAGTAAACACGTAAAACACTACACTGTACAATTTACATAATTACTTTAATTTTAAAAAAGAAAACAGTAGTAAAACGTAGTTACCCGCCAACTTAACCAAAACAAAACTTAACCAAAACGAAACATTATTTCCTCCTTTTAATCTAGCAAAGTTAGGTCTTAAACGCTGTTATAGCGGGCTAGCGCTACAACATTTACAACCTTTATTACAAAAGAAACCTTTAATGCTAACAATGCTAACACGCTGCCTTTTAATTATCGTTGTCCTTAAGTTTAACGTATGTGTTGGCGTTAAGTTCTTAACTGTACACCCTTACTAGTTCTTTAGCTTTAGACAAATTTACGTTGTCCTTATCGTCTTACACTTGTTTAACGTAAGGCTTTGCGTTTGTGTCTTCTTTTATATCCGCTTCTACATCCACCTTTATGTCTATGTCTGCTTTTACACTCTCTCTTTTTACTTCTACCACTACCGTCTAAGAACAACGCTATATAACAGTAACGGTTTTAAACTTAAGAGCTATAAAGAATTAGTGTATTACAGCATTATAACAAATCCAGCGCTTCTGCTAAGCTAGTTTCTAGGCGATCTAAAAAATGCGTTCCTTACAAATATGTGTAGTTAAAGTCGTCTCTACTAGCCTACTGCCCTTATCTATAGTGTCTACATTGTTAAACTAGCCTTGTAGAAATACATCGTCGGCTTAGAGTAAGCCTTATAGTACCTAGTCTTTTAACAGCGGCTTTATGTCGTTGTAGCGTAGTCGTAATAGGGAAGGGATATAGGGTTGGTTAAAGTTTAAACTTAATAAAAGTAGTGCTAGTATTAAAGGCTTAGTAGTATTAGGCTTTATCTTGCCTTTAGTTTTTACTACATTTAGCTTTAGCTTTAGCTTTAACTTTAGCTTAATAGTTATAAGAATCTCCTTTTTAATCTAGTTATATATTGTGTAAGACACTATTATGTAGTTAAGCGCTATAACAAGCGTAGTCTACAAAAACAGCTGTTTTAAAAGTACTATCGCTTTAAGCAGCTAGGCCATCACTAGCATCCACACAAGCTACACGTAAATGTATTTATAACAGTTGGTGTCGCTAATCCGCCCTAACACCTCCTTGTCCGTGTTAGTAGCCACTAACTATGCCCACCTAAGCGTATCAAACGCTTAGACTTTGGCAGATATAGCCGACGCCTTTACGTCTACTTAAGCATTAGTTATAGACACGTCTTTGGATGTAGCGTTAAGGTCGGTGGTTAAGGGCCTACGTAGTAGCTTTACAATAACGTTGTTATTAGCGCTGTATTTAAGTAAGCCGTAGCTGTTAACAATGGCAATGTAGGCGCTTAGAGCGATCTAAGCCTTGGCAGTTGTAGTAATGTAAACATTAAGCGTGTTAAGAAACTTGTATAGTGTTAGTGTAAACTATGTATTTTGTTTACTAGTAAACAAAATAACGTGTATTTTAGTAAAGTTAAGCTTAATAGGCAGTATATACAACGCTATACCGTTAAGAATAGGATTAAACAATGTTATAACAGACTTACACGTCGACGTAAATGGAATTAACACGTAAAGGCTTTTAACATAGTAGTACATCTACGTAATAACGTAAAGGCGCACTAAGATAGCCAAGTAATAGTACAACCGCTTAGTCGTTAACGCCTTGTTTAAGGCCACCGTATACCACTACCGTAAAACAGCCGTCCACGTATCCTACACCCACTAATTGTCATCCTTAATAGCTATACAGTACCGGCTAAGATCACTTAAGCACTCCACTTACGTGTCCTTAAACGCCAGCACCGTCTTATACAACAGCGCTATTATACTATATGCTAAATAAATAAAGGTAACCATGTGCTTGTGTAAACAAGGCAGCCGGTGCTAAAGCAGCTTAAGAAAGCTGTAAATCCCGTGTCTTTACATTCTCGCCGGCATAGTATACTTTTGTACAAGCCGCTAAAGCGCTAGTAACGCTAACAAGTGCTAAAATGCTAGTATAAAGTTATAGTGCTTATATAAGAGAGTGTAGTGTAATGTAATAAGGGCTTGCTATTACTTGTTTGTTAAAACGTTGTTTTTACCGCCTATACCTTATTTTAAATTAATTTTAATACATTTGCTTTTAACTATAACCAGCCTTACATAAATCCCTTTAACTTTATTAACAAGCTAAATAAGAGAAATTAGTTGCATTTTAAGTTGTTGCTTTATACTACTATACCGCTACAGTTATAGCCGCTTGTAGCGTTTATAACGTTTGTAGCGCTTAAAGTCAAGCAATAGTTCGCCTATATGGCTGCCTTTAATTTGCAGCTGTATAAGTAATAGGTCTTTTAGCAGTATAAAAGCAAGACGGTAAGCGCTAGAATTTTCTAGTAATGCTTATAGTGTAAAGGTAATAAAAAGCGGTAAAGAAGCGGGTGTAGTAAAGGCTATAAAAGAGGTAAACATAAAAGGATTAAACGAATTGGCAAAAGTATGCCTTAAGCGGCTATACAATTAGTAGTAATATGTTATTATAAATAGAGCCGAATTATTGTATAGCGTTAGTAGTAACAAGATAGATTAAAGGCCTAGGAAACACAACTTTACATAGCAATCCCTTAAAGAATCGTAACCTAAAGGCGTATAATTACAAGGTCTAGTATTGTCAACACGCCGCTTTTAGCTTTTAGGCGGTGTTAAAAAAAGCATAGCTTAGTAAAGGAAACAATAATAGACTTTACTTACTACCTTATACTGCTTGTAGTAGCCGTTTACTTACAATCCACCGCCGGTGTTATTGCGTTTTAAGAAGCGGTTTTTAGCCTAAAATCTTTTTCTATAGTTATGTTTTAGCAAAGGTCGAATCTTGTTTACAACATAATTGTAGGATTTATTAACGTTGTTAATTCTTAACTTTTATAGGTAGAATTAAAGGCAGTTTTATTCAAAAGGGCTAAAGGTACTATAAAGGGTGTATTAGTGTATAGATTATAAGGAAGGCAAGCTTTTTACTTACATTAGTAGAAAGCGTTATTAAGAGTATTTAATAATGTTAAATAGTTAAAAGAAAGCAAAGCCTAAACACGTTGTAATATAGTGTACAATAGTATATATAAATAGTACAAGTATAAGCGAACTAAAAACGAGTGGTTTGTAAAAAGGTCGCTTTAGTTAAGGCCCTACTAATAACTAGGCATAATAAAATGTAAGCCCCCCCCCCTTAATATTTATGTCTTAAAAGCAAGTGGGCATGAAAATACATACTGTTTTACGTTTGCATACAAAAGAGAAACAAGGTAAATAAAGTAAAACGAAAACTACAGCTAATGTATACAAGCTATAAGACAAGCAAGTGAAAATAAATACATTTATTGTCCTGCTAAGTAAGAGCAATTCGTTACACTTGTACAGGCTGGACTAAAAATGTAACGGAAATAAAAGTAGGCCGGTTGTTACGCTGGCGAGTTAAAGGGCTGAAAAAAAAAAAAAAAAAGGGAACAATGTTATACCCTGCTTACACAAAGTACAAAAGAAAGAGAGCTTTATATTCTTAGTATTATAACATAGCTAAGTAAACAACATACAAAGAAGGCAATAAAACGTAGGATAGCGTACCTAAACCGTTATTTTTAACACACAAACTGGACGCTAATATAAATTCCTAAAGTTAGTATATACCGTCTAAGAATTGGCAAAAGTGTAACGTACTACTAAACAAATACTCCTTAGCTAGTAGCCATTAGTGTAGTCTCTAGCTTTGTATTATCGTGTTAAATCTCGTTTATGTCAATCTTATAGACGGCCTTACCTATACAGGTATTAAACGTAATGATTCAATCAACAATAATGTAAAGAAGAGCGGCTTTAACATTTAAAGACCTTGCATCTTAATAGCCAACAGGAAGTGCTTGGCTATTATTTAAAGTAATTTTAAACCCTACTCTTTGTATTATGTCCTTACCAAGTACTAGCTCTTAGGTAAAGAGTATATAAAACCAAGGTAGCCACGTCTTGTTCCTTTAAATTACGTTATTAAACTTAAAGAGGAATACTATTACTTTATAAAGTCCCTCTAGCTTAAGGCACCTGTACATCTTGTTAAGCGTAACCGGCTAGTTGTAAACACATTAGCCGTCGCGGATATAGAAATAGTCTACTAAAAGCTAGTTGTAAAACCATCCATGCCTATTTACGTCTTTTATAATTACGTTACAGTTTGTTAGCAGTTTAGGCTAAATTAAGACGACATTTGTGGTATAGACAGTACTTTGTAGAAATTTCTAAGCAAACTTACTAATTAGGATAAAAACTGTTAGTTAAAGAACATAAGGTTAAAGCTAAGGGAGAAGGTTACATAGGCCATCTACCACTTCCTATACAAAGATTAATAATAACGCACGGTTTGTTAAGCGAAGTAAGGAAGAGCTTGTTGCCCTTCAAGTTGTAAACCATCTAGTGCCTATTTTTGTTAGTGAAAGCTAAAGTACAGCAGTGTACATCCTTACAAAACCTTTATACACTAAATTACAATAGCATCTACAGCAATGCTATATATTCCTTACATTAGCTTGGCCTTTTGTTAAGCATGTTGTATAGGGCATTATACCATCTGCCTAGAGTATATTTTCTCCCTTTAATGTTTTCCAAGGCCTAGTCCTTAAACTTAATAGACGTTAAAGAAGATGTGGCTAAAGGCAAGGCTTATTACACTTAAGCCGTAGTAGTCGACGCTATAAACTTAGACTAAACCCTTGTAATAGTAGACTAAAGCTTAACAAAATTAAGAGATGTAGTAGTAGAATCCTACCTTACATTAATGCCGCTTTCTGCTAATTCTTTTAGTAAGGGAAAAAGGCAGCCGAAGAGGTAGCTAAAAAGAGTACAAGAGTTTATAGTTGCTAGTGTTTTTGCAGTTTCTATTTGTTAGATAAAGGAGAAAAAATTATAAGGTAGTTATACAGAAAGGTAGTAGGAAGGCAAACGTATAGTTTTTGTAGGTGCTTTATAGATTATATACATCTGTTGGCTCTCCTCTCCTCTTCTACTTACTTCGTTAAAGAAACACTACCGGCGCCTATAATAAGAGCGTACCTTAGTGTCTTAAACATAAAATCCACTTTAATTGTAGGATACATTATACAAAGACAAGCTACGTAGGGTAAAGTTTTGGCTTGTTAGACTTGCGCTTAAAGGGGGGGGCTAGTGTAATAAGAGGGACCCACCCTTTACCTAGCATCTTTCGGCTACGAACACTTATGTAGTAAAATAATACGAATGTAAATGCGTATAGAGTACTCCGTTCTCTTTTTAGCAAGACCCACTTATTTAAGTATTTTTTAAAAAATACTTAGATAAGTGGATCTTGCTGGATGTGCTTAACTTATACAAGTATAAAGGAAATACTTGTACTTAATAAAGCGCCTGTTTTCTAACGATTATCTAAAAGCTATTATTAGAATAAGGAACTATACTTAAACCTAACACAAACACTTTAAAAAAGGAAGTTTACTATATATCTGTATAAGAAGTGGACTTAGCGCTTTAGTTAACAACGTATAAAATACAACTGGCCTGTTATGTCTTTAAGACAAAGACATCCTTTTTCTGTTTCCTTTTACTATACAAGAGACACTTTGTTACTGTTGTAATACAAATCATCCCCTTTTGTTTTTAATATATCCTTTACTACGTCTTTGCTCTTTACAAGCCTTACTGTAACATTATTTAAGACACACAAGTCGATTAACAAATACAACTCGTTTACAATGTTTACATTTACGTCGTCCGCTTTAAGCTAGATGAAAACTGGTATAGACCCTATCCCTTATTACGCCTACATTACTTTAACCGCTATAGTTAAAAGAAGTTTCCTTTATTACTAGATTCTGCTTTCAATTGCCAACGGAAAGCAACGTCGGCTCTTAACAGGCTAGTTTAATACAAAGACGACGTAAATGTAAAGTAAAGCAAGGGAGTAAAAGATAAAGAAACGGAAAATCCTTAAGAGAATAAAGTAATTGTTAAGAGACTAACTAGAAAAATTATTGCCGGTATAAAAAAAATTAGCCGGCGTAAAGAGTAAGATGCTACTTTACTAATCTAGACCACTGTAAAGGACGCCCTTAGACGTGTCTACTACAAGAAGAAGGCTGTCAACACTGTTTTAAACAACTTAAAGGTGTAGTTGTTACAATCATTAAAAGACACAGTAACTTAAGGGAAAGCCCTTGTATAGACGAAGTAGTACTACACTGTATACCTACACTATATACTCTATAAGAGAGGACAAAGACAACTAAATTAGCGGAAAACTTTTATAAACATTATCCACTTAGCGGTAAACAATTTTATCTATATAAAAAGAATTAACGTAATAGCTGTACTTCTTATGCTTGTTAGTAAAATAGACAAAAAGCTACTGTATCTATCTAAAGTAAGCGCTAAAGCTAATAAATTATAGAAAACAACTATATCCTCTTTAAAGCATTTAATACATTTAAGCTAAACTAGATAGCCATTGCTTAAATTACTACCTATAGCTTACACAAAAAGCTTATTTTGCCTTTAAAGCACTACATTGTGCTTTGTCTAACAGTATAGGTTATAATTATTACAAAAGTTAAGTAGGTAGGTATACCTTAGTAAATTACAACTTTTTTATCTAACCCTTTAGCATAGTTATAAACAAGCCTATTATAACCTTAGTATTACTAACCTTGCTATTTTAGGCTTATATAAACGGCTTGTTAAAGTTGTTAAGTTTACATTAAACCTAACTTAAAAAGCCTTATTTTCACTAATAAAGAAAATATAGTCTAACTTTATAGTAATACAGCTGTAGTTACAGCAAGACCTTTAAAAAAAGATCTACTAACTAGGCTTATGTTTCTAAAGAGTAGAAATTTGTGTTAGTAATTACTAGGTGGTGTTTTTTAACAGCCTTATACTAATAAAACAAAGTTAACAATTATGTAAGGTAAGTAATAGTACAACTACACGGACTTGGCAGGGAAAGTGTAAGGACGTATAAGAGACGGAAGATACAGTAATACAAGACGGATAACTAAAATTAAAACTAAGTAAGCTGTTGTCTTAGGCTTTTGATAATTTCCGGTTAGTTAACAACAGACGATAACGGTGACTGTTTAGACATAAACAACAATGTTTTAACTGTAAAAACACTAAGACATAGCTAAGACAGTATAACAAAAGAGCAGTTTATACTAACGAAAAAAACAGCGTTAATAAGTGTTCCGCTTTATCAAGTCGCTACTACGTTTTATAAGCCCCTTAACCCTTTAACAAAAACAGAAATAGCCTGTTTTGCTAAATTAACAAGTGTAATAAGGACGGCTAATTTAAGTAGTTAGCAATGGAATACAGCTGTAAGAGACATATATAGTTATTAATTAACAAACAGCATAGTCCAACCTATTATTAAAAATGTCTATTAACATTACGAAAACCTAACAATATATTAACCTGCTAAAAGACAGAAAATCTAACAATATAGGACAAACAACCTAAACAATAGCTGTTTAAACATTTAACCTTTGCTAAGCGCTTATTCCAACTTAGGCCATTTTAGTCTTTTAGACAGATCATCTTTACTAATCTAGTGCCTTATAAGGCAAGCACTTATTAATGTCAACCCTACACCTATAGTTAGGACGGAAGAAGCTGTAGACGTTAGCCTATACTTGCAATTGTATAATGGCCGCCAAGCTAGTGTAAGCCTTTTCGCTTTTAATAACAACTTAGACGGTCTTGTATTAATGGATGATGATGTACTAAGTATAAGACATATAACCGTTAGACAGATAAACAAATCGTCGTTTAATTTTACACTGTTTCTTTATTTTCCTTCTTTTCTTTTACCTTACTAAAGTTTGTGTTATCTACCTTGTAGGTTAAGACTTCTTTAATCTCTATGTTAACTACAATAAACTTAATTAAGCCGCGTTTAAGAATCAAAGCACTGTTTTCTTAAAGGAAAATTAGGTCTTGCTATATAAGAGTCTTTCGTGTCTAAGAGTTATCCTTATTAAGCTAATATTTAACCTTGTAATCCTTAAAAGGTAATGGAATAATTATAACGATCATTTTATCCAACATATATATTAAGCCTCTTTTAAGCCAGCTTAAATGTTGTATGTAAATTGTAACGATTTTACGGTTTCGGCTAGAGAGCCATTTTTGTAATGCCTACATCTTTAATTTCTTATTAAAGGGCGATTTAGCAAAAGTGTTTATACTTGCTTACTTACGTAGGGTATCTTGTATTCTATAACAATGCGTTTATAATTTTTAGTTGTTAGGCATTTGTACAACTCTCCTTTAACCGCGCAAGCGTTGCGTTCCTAGTCCTTACGGCTCTTCCCAGCCTCTTTAACTAGTCCTTTTAGGCAACCACTAAAAGTCACCTTTTTTAGAGTCCTTGTTTGCAGTTGTAATATTAGTTGTAAAATGTCTATAAGGTTGTAAGTTATTAGGTCGAAAATTGTCCTTTTTTAAAAAAGGTACAAGCGACAGTAGGGTAAATCAGTATTTGTGTCTATTTGTAACAGCTAGCCATCTGCCTACTTTGCCCTAAATCTTAATGTGCTGCCGCTAATTGGTAAAGACCAGTTTATTTTGACTATTAGTATGCCCCTACGCTAAATAGAAAGAAAACGCACTAGGTGTTTACAGCGACAGATTTAGACAAAAATATGTTTTACGCTTAATTAACGTAAAGACCTAAAAGAGGGGATATGGCTTTACCGCCTTTATTTTTCCGTGGTTTTCTGCCAACCATGTGTTGTTTTTAAATAGCCTTACAACTGCCAAATTCCGGCAATTAGCGATTGGAGAGTAGGAATATAATAAATTGTAAAACGTTGTACAACACTAAGTGTAGTTTTAAAGGTAGACTATTACTTTTATACTTACGTTAATTGATTGTTAATCTGTGTAATAAGTATACAAAATATGTATATAAATTCTTCTACTTAAGAAGGCTTTACACAACTATAGTGTTGGACAAAGCTGTCATGTTAGTTACAGTTATGTGCTTACTAAGCCCGTTTGTACCTTTATCATTGGTGACTTTAGCGCTTGTATTGGATTCTTTAGCCGAATCCTTTTAAGGGTTAGTTAAGCCCCTAGTGGTTTGTTAAAGGTACTTACATAAGACTAAAGAGGAGTTTAATAATTAAATTACTTTGTATTTAACATAGTAACTAATAAGGAAAAAGGCTTTAAGTAAAGTTAGCGGTAATCCAAATAAAATAAGTTATGTAAATAGGCAAGCGTTGTAAGAGGATTAAGAGTAAATATATTGTTTATATTAGGTATACGTTGTTAAGTTCTAGACGGTTTAATGTTAACAAAAAAGGAGCAAGTTGTCGTACACTTTGTAGAAAGCAAGGGTAATAACTAGTTTAAATGGCAACGCGTTTAGGTAAAGGACGCTTAAAACACAATTTAAATAGTAATACATACAAGTAGGACAGCTAAGCCAAAGTGACAAAGTACTTAAAAAAGACGTTAAGTAACAAACATAACAAGAGTCTAGCATTCTTTACAAACGTAGGAAATACACCTTCTTATATTCTTTACGCTGTCTTACTGCTTAATAAAGGTGGACGATTTCTAACTTGTTTCTTTAGACAGATTAAAGCAAAGGAAAAGAAAACCAATAATGTGGCTTAAAACCATTAGGTATACCACACTCCACCTACACTACTATAACAATTAACTAAACCTAAGACCTTATGTAAATGCGTTAACCGTCTTAATTCTAACCTATATAGGGAAAGATTAGTTCCTAGGTTTTCTAACTAGTTAAATGTAGTAAAGTAGTTTTAAGGTTTCTTACAAGACACCTGTAAAAGATGGCATAGCCACTAATAAAGGCTTAAAAGCTAGGATTCTTACAAGACTATGTAAGTAAAGCTTTTATTCTCTTTCTATTCTATAGCTAAAGCCTACCTTATCTAGCCTTTACTAGACACAACGGCTATGTCTCTAAGCAGTTTACCAACAGCGTTAACACAGCCAATAGCGTACAAAAGGGGAAGGAGAATAATCTAAGACTTGTCTTCTATGTTAGACAACACAACATTAACACAGCTTAATACAGCGAATTCCTTAACGACAACATTATAAGATTTAGCCTGTATAGACTAGGCACCAAGTACCCTAACAGAATTATTCTTAACACATTGTTTTATAAATATCTCTAAAAACAGAATCCCTATAGCGCAAGCTTAAAAGGCGCCAACATAACTAAGTACAACTACATTATTCTACTATTATATAACAAGGAACGCCAACACTAGCGGGCTAGATTCCTTGTTGTGTAGATTTATTAAAAACAAGATTTTAGGTGTAATACATTAAAGCATTGCTAGTCTTAGCCTTAGCGGACTTTAATAGACCTTTAAGGTGGTTATTAGCATTCTTTAAATCCTTTATAGTAGGTAGAGCGCCCTTGTTTTAAATGCTAGCTAACGCTTTAGCCAACGTTATAACACTAAAGATAAAGTAAGGCATACGTGCTTTTATTTCAACCAGCTTTTTAAAACCTAAGTTGTTAGGCTTCTTAACTACTTCTAAGCTCTTAAAATCGGACTTATTAAGCTTAAGCCCGTGTTAGGCAAGCTGTAATCTTTACAGGTTGACGGCCTTTAATTTACAGTTTTAGTCGTCTTGCTAGGACGGAAACTTAATGCTGTAGGTTGCCGCTTAAACGAGCTTAGTAGCTAGGTTTTAAAGGTGCGCTGTGGCTAGCATGTAGACGACGCCGTACACTTTCTCTAAGCTGTTAAGGAAGTAATTGGCTTTTAAAGGGTGCTTTAGGTTTTAATTATAAGCCTCTACTTGGCCTCTCTTCCAAGTGCTAATAGGTTTGTTAATGTAGTATATTACGCTTTACTGTAAAGACAGCTTAAAGATAGACTGGTTAGGGAAAGAATTACAGGATAACTAACATACAGTTAGGTTCTTTCTCTTTTTTTCTCCACATTCACTACTAGACAGAAAATAAACGAAATTATGTAGAAAAAAACTCACCAAGAATTTCAATTACACTATAGGGCGCTTTAGTTGCTCAGCAGTCACCTTAACCAACCAAGTCTTGCCTACACCTTCCAGGCCGCTACAATCTCGTTAAAATGAGAAAAGCAAAGTACCTATCTTAGTTGGCAGGTAGATGAACACGCGGCGGTCTGCTTACTGGAAAATGAAGAGTTTTGATTGTTGTAGGAGTATGTAGATTTAAGACGACAAGGACAAAGCTAGGCCTAGTCTTTCAAGTCTATACAAGTGTTATAAGTATTTTGTAAAGAGAAAGTTTACTGTTAGCGCAGGGCTAGGCGACAAGAAAAAAATCATTTTCCCTTCTACCTCCCTATTCTATTTTCTACCGATTTTACAGCCAACAAGCGGATAACGCTAAGGACTAACCAATCCGGTCTGTAATTGTTTAAGGCATTAGAGTATAACTCGGTTACTTAGTGGCGACTTTAAGCAAATTTTAGACATAGGGCAAAGATAAAGAAAGTATTGGAAGTCGTATAGTTAACTAACTATGGTTTAGTTATTTAGAACTATACAAACCAAAGAAATAGCTGTCATTCTGTCCGTAGTTATCCTAATTTTAAACACGTATTACTAATACCGGCAACAGATATACAGGGAAAGAAATAGGCTTGGTTGGTATTAGGAAAGAGGGCAAAACCGGAGAAAGCGGGTTGTAGCTTTTACTTTATGTAGGGATGTGTTAAGGATTAGGTAACACTTGCCCTTAATTTTTTAAAGGCGGTAGTGCTAAAAACCCTTCGGACAAGTTGGCCTAAAAAACAACTAACACGATAGTTAACACTATATTTCACGTAGAGAAAGATAAGAAGAGGGGTTGGGGAGGGGGGGGGATATGGCTTTTGTGTGTGTATACTTACGTTTGGTTTTATACCTGGTTGGCTTGATGGGTTTTTAGCGTAATGTTAAACGTCTTTAGCTGGCGGTGCCGCCTGAATCTCGACATCTTGTCAACCTTGTTAACCGTGTACGTTATGTTTGGCATATCTGTACTGGCGGACGTTGTATTTGCTGCTGCCGCCGACAATAGCAACGATGCTTTAGGCAATTTAGTAGCATATAACTTTAGGTGAAAAGAAGGCAGAGGAAGGAAAAGTAAACTAAGAAAAAATGTAACGGAGGGGGGGAGATAAAAGAGCAGAGGTTTTATGTGCCAGCAGTAAGGGAGGTCAAACAGTTTTTAAAACAGCGGTTAACTGTAAGAGCTCCACTGTTAGTTTGTTCTAGGCTGGCTGCCGGCCAATAGCCAAAATCCGTAGACGAACGGTAGACGCCTAAAAGGATGAAAAAGGCTAAAAGGATAGTATAGTGGCTAATAGGGTAAGTGTGCCTGTTAGGAGCTATAACGCTTAAAAGTGTAGGAGATGCAAGTTCCGCCTCTTTATGTCTCTTGTGTAAGCTCTTAAGCGGTACCACTTACACGTTTGGATGCAGCTGTATAGCCTTGTAAGCCTGCAGGTCCTTGCAAGCCAGTTGGCACAGCGTTTACACGGCGTAAGGGTTGTAGGCCAGCTTAAAGAAGAGGTTGGTAGGGGTGTTAGAAGTTGTGTTGCTGTTAAGTTTGTAAAGGAAAAGCAAAATAAATAAATAAAAATAAAAATAAATAAAATATTAAATGGGTTGGATTAGCGTTAATCAACGTTAACTAACGAATACTAATTGTATAGCCGACCTTTACTAATTAAATGGATTAATTAATTGTTTGTTTTAACGTAGTCGCTGAATATTAGGAGTGTATATAATTAGTAGAGAATTACAAGGTAGAACAAGAAATGCAAGGCCGCCTTGTAATATCGCCCACTTTCCACTTAAATTAAATTTACCCCACCACTTATTTTGCCCCCTCTTTTTCTAGCACCCTTATCCGTAAGCAAGCAAGGTTCCGTTAAAAGGTTAAAAAATACTTTCTATTTTCCAATTATAAACAATTTAATAGACCTAAGGATTCGGCGATTAAGTTGCAAGCTTAAAACAGAAAAGGTTAAGATTTGACAAAGATAACACCCAAGAACCACTACATCCATGCCTACACGCAAATATTAAGATGTCCGCCTTAACCACGTGGTAGCCGCGTTATTTCGTTATAGTCGTAAAGAATTTAATTTATCTTAGTTTTAAAGGGACCGGTTTCAGCACGTTAGTTGTATTGTAAGCGCTACGGCTTATAATTACAAACCCTTACTGTATTTTGCGTGGAATTTACAATTGTCAACGCCTGTTAAGAAAGCGCCTTGTAGTGACTACTTAGATTAGCATAAGGAGCTGTTTGAAAAGAAGGAGATTAGAAAAGACAAGGGAGAAGACAAAAGGAAAAGTTAGGTTTTTAAATAGGCGGAATAACATAAGGGCAGTGTAAGTATATACTACCTACCCTTCTTTCTACAAACTTAAAGGTAAAACATTAAATTACACTGCTTTTTAATTAGTAGCACAATAGTACGCTTTTTAGACTAGCTAAATAATAACCATTAATCTGCTAAAACATAAGAACAAACTAAAGATGTTTAGCAACTTTAATAAACGTGCTTTTTTGTAGGCTTTACAAATCAACCAGCTTTTTAAAGGGCAAAAAGTAACATAACGTAGCGATACAAGACATGTGTATAGGCCGTATTTTCAAGCATTGCTATGCTAACGATGGCCTGTCTAAAGAGGAACTAAAACTTAACAGCAGTAGTACAAAAGTCGTACTACCACGCCTTAACGTAGCCGTAACACGTATAAAAGAGAATTCCTAGCAGCAAATCTGCATTAAAGATTAAGTGCTATTTTATACTTGCCCAGTATTTATTCTATAGTTTTGCTACAAGCGTTCCTTAACGTAAAGCCAACCGCCTACATTCTGTTTAACTGTTAAGCTAAAGTTGGGATTTATACGTTAAATTCAGTAGCTATCAACATCGCCGAATTTTAGCAAGTTAAAGTCATCTTACAATACAGCTATATAATAGCAGGCTCGCTTTACTACAGCCTTAAATAAAAATGCCTTAAAAACAAAGGTTAAGTAGTGTTAAAGGGTGTAAGGAAGCGTTAATTTACCGTTAGGTTGCTTTGTTAATGGTTAAGACAAGTTTAAAATGTTAAATAACAAGGTTATTGTACATAAAGATTCGATAACACCTTAAAAGACAGGGTTGTGCTTTTAAAATGCTTGAAAGCCAAGACTAGTTGGAATTAGTAGTTGGAAAGCAACTTGTCTAGGCCTTTAAAAAGAAGGAAAGCCTTTATACTATGTAGTATTTCACATTGTCTAACACTACCTACAAATTAAGGCTATCTGTTAGTTTTACGTAAAGTAAAAAGCATTTACAAAACTTTTGTTCTTACATACCATTCTCGCTGCCGTTCTTTAAGTCGGACGCTCTCTAAGTGTTAAGACGTCTACGCATGTCTCTTAAGCATAAGAATAGCTAAAGGCAAGTTTAAGCTAGTATAAACATTATCCTTAACTTAGCTAATAATATTTTACAGTAAAAGGCTCTTGGTTTTAACAAATGTCTAGTAGTAAGGTTGTTACACTGCTTAAAAGACGCTATAATTACAAATCTATAACCTATACAATTGATTTGTTGGACAAATAAAGGGAGCTAAAGCTACTTTAAAAGCTAGGCAGCGGCCTTAACTAAAATATAACGGAATTTCACCGTATAGCCTTGGATTGCAGGCTTTGTATTGTTTATTAATGCTGTAAAAGCGCTAACCGCCTTGCTTTCCGTATGTTTGTTCAAGTTTGTCATAGTTGTACACTTTGTATTAAAATCCCTACAGTCTTTTAAAGCCTGTTAGTACGACAAAATAGGTACAAACGGAACGGAAACGTTGTAAACTTACGGTTAAAAGACAAAAGAGGGTACAGCCATTGTAATAGTGCTAACCGATTCTAATTAAACTCGGTTGCTATCCATTCCTAAGACATTGTCTAGTGTATTTAGGGTAAGAATAAGGCTGGCAGGCAGTAAAATGCAATTGTGGAATAGCCAAAGCGAAGGAAGGAGTAAAGCAACAAAAAAAGGTAAGACGGCCGCTAGTTGAAACGCGTACACTATAACGTCGGTAAATATAAAACATAGTATGCTATACCCAACACGTGTTAGGTGTCTACAAATACTGCTTAGTAAAAATTAACGGTTTAACAAAAAACAACTTATTGCTAAAACCGTTAAGGCACATCCTTTCTTATATACACAACTTATTGGATGCTACTAGAGTAGAAGGTGGAATGGTGGTTTAGGGCGAAGATGGCCTAAAACCAGCTTATTCTTAAAAATGGTACCCTAAAATTTAGCGTGTTGTTTATAGCGTTAAACAAGTTTAAGTTAAAGGCCTACACTTGTAAGTGCTTAGCCTAGGCTGTCTTGTAACAGTGGACTTAAAAGGCGAGTAATATTAACTTTAATTTCTTAAGGCAGATTCTAAATTGGCATTTTAGCCTATAAACTTCTTTCTCTCGTCTTTAAATGCTATACTAAAACAAGACATTTTTATTGTAAAAAGCATTCCTTTATTAGTAAGGGTTTGCCTATCCCTTTTAAATAACCTACATAGGATTTATCGCTCTTAGGCCACTTCTTAGCCTTGTAAAGAGCCTTTCTTTTAGTTTCGCCTCTTTAACCGGACGTGCTGTTCTTAACCTAATTTATACAAACCTGTACATATTCCGTAACTACCTCGGACGCCCTACACTTAAACTCCTTTAAAACCACAATATTCTTTCTTAATATACCATTAATCTAGCCCTTAAAAAGCACTTTAGCGTAAATGTACCTCTTGTTAACAAAGGCAACCACTAGGCTGTTTTCTTCTTTAGAGTGCCTTATATAAATGTAAATCTTGTCGGCTTACATAGCGCTACATGTTAGTATAGACTTTATAAGCTGGCATGTTTTTTTAGCCTTTGGCTCCTTCTTAAGCGCGATTTGGCTAATGTAAAAGCGACAGCTTGCGTTTAGCAACGCATTAAGCACTACGTCCTAGCTGTAAAACTTAGCGGCTATAGTGTTGTCGACTAGCGGTAGGATGTGTAGTAGGGCCTTGTACTTACACGTTAGCTCGGCTAAGGCAGCTGGGTTTTTACGGTTAACAACACACAACGCCATCTAAGTCTTAAAGACAGCTTGGTTGTATAGCACTGTCTTGTATGTACCGTTAACGATTAGCTAGTAGACAAACACAAGCTTAGTCTACCTAATACAGTAGGCCTAGCTAATGGCCTGTTTTTTGTAAACCGGGTTTTATTTAAAGTTAAAGATAACTACACAGTTAGCCCCTTAAATGTTAAGGCCTACACCACCTACCATTGTCAAGATAAGGAATACCTTGTTATAGCCAGCATTAAAGTTATTCACTATACTTTGGCGTCTTTTTACAGCTGTTATACCGTCCAAGCGTAAGTAATACTGCCGTTTAACCTAAAAGATATGTTTAAGGTAGTCTAGCACTAGCTTGCTCTACAAAAACACAAACACCTTCTTATTAATACGCTTGGCCTTGTCTAAGATTGCTAGAAGCACCGTAATCTTAGACGAGTACTTATAGTTGTTAATGTTATACTCGGTTATTACTAGTTTACTAGTAATCGCTAGTGACAGCACGGTTAACTTAGCTAGCGGCAAGTTTGTCGACTATAATAATTCCCTATTTAAAACCTTCCACAGCCACAACTAAAAGATTTTAGGACTAGCTACCACTAGTGTTAAGTTAAAGATTAGGTCCTACAGGTTTATGTTTTTAGCCACATTATTGTTCCTAGTAAAAAACTACTAGTAGACATTAAGCTGTATCTCGTCCAGCCGTAAGTACAGGATAAACTCACACTTAGGCGGCAGCTTGTCTTTAAGCCTATCCATTGTTTCCTAGTTAACTATGTACACCGTCTTCTTCTTAAGCTCTTTAAGACTTCTTTCAGCCTCCTCCTTTTACTCTAAAGTGCTGGTTTTGTAGCTGCCTTAATAAATCTTTTACACAAATGTAATCTAAAAATCCCTTATAGTCCTAAAGACGTTAAGTGCCACCTAGTCAATTACAGAATAGTACTCCTTTGGATTGTTAGCTAAAGGCGTGCCCGTTATTACTGCACGTACTTTAGTTGTAAAGTTAGACATTGCTGTGTACAGATTAGACCTGTGATTTTTAAACATATACGCCTTGTTTACAACAACAATTTAGGATACATGTTAAAGGCGCTTCTAAGTCTCTATAGACTCTTGTAGCAGCTTTTAAAACATTATATAGCCGATCACTAGCACACCCCCCTTATTTGCCTAATCCTTAATTGTTTCCAACCTCTCCTTTGTACCTACGCTTACCGTAAAAAAATCCTCTAGCAACCCCTTAAGCACCCATTTTCTAAGCTCGCCTAGCCAGTTATTCACCACCCCCAATGGGCATAAAATTAGTGTTTTTAATTTACATAGGTCTGCTGGAATTTGCGTTACAGTCGACCCTAGCGGCGTAGACTTTTTGGCAATCGCTTCTAACAGCGAGATCACCTACACCGTTTTGCCCAAGCCTATTGTATAGGCTAAAAGACAACCCTATACACCTTCTAGCTTAACTAGTTGGTCCTATATAAACCGTAGGCCCTTTGCCTAATAAGAAAGCATTTAAGGTTCGTTAATTGTACAATCGCTATACTCCTTTGCAAGGCTAATCCGTAGCTAGTTAAAGGAGATAGCATCTACAAAAGGCTTTAAGTTTTTAGCGTCTTTTTTTAAATAGTAGCCGGGATTGCTTAGTTCTACTGTGTTAAAGACACTTCTTTTCCGTTTTATTAGTAAGATCTGTTAACTTAAATAGCCGATGCCATCGGTTAGCCGAGAATAAACATCTATAAAGTGTATTAAAAGTTTAGTTACACTTTTTACGCTTTGTTTACTTAGATAGAATGTTTTAAGAATAAATCCTGTTTAGTTTTAAAGACGCCGAAAGAAGAATATAGCAGATAGGTATAGCGACTTAAGACTCCTACATACTAGCACGGTCTTTAGCGAAATCTTTCGCTTAGCAACAGCCTTACACATAAGACACTTAGCTACAACAGCGGGCTATACCTATAAAAGTAACATGGCTAGGCGGCCATATTTCAACACTTGTATATAGTAAGAAAATGCTCTTAATTTTTACACTAAACCTAGATGTATATTCTTCTCTAACCTTGTTTGCTTAATAGCAACAACAACCTAAGAATACAAGCAATCCACCGTATCCACAGCTATCACTACAACCATCCCTTTAAGCACTTAAGTAACACTGTAGGCACACGTTTAGCTTGCGCCACCTACGCTGGTAGATACAGAAGGATAGTACAGTATAAACAAAGAGGGAAAGGAGACTATGCATTACTTACGTAAAGTAATCTAAGCAAAGCGAACAGACAGTCATGTATTTGTTTATTTGTTAATTTTATTTATCGATTTTAGTTATGTTCGAGTTTTACCCTTTAAGAAAGGGACGGAAGGTATGTCTTTTAGACAAAAGCTGTCGTACTTTTTCATGTAGGTGGCGGGTGGCGTATACAACAGTGCCTAACCAATTACAAGGAAAGAACAACAACATTCTTTATACTACTTTGATTATATAGAAGGCATCTCCATACTTTACTGTTTACAAGACATTCTCTTTATACACAATGTATGGCACTACTAAGGCTGTCTACATTGTAAAGAAAAGGTTTACTGTTAGCGTGGGGCTAGGCGATAAGGAAAGAAACATTTTCGCTTTTGCCTCCTTATTCTGTTTTCTATCTGTTTTACAGCTAACGAGTTAACAGTAACGACTAACCAATCCGATCCGTAATTATTTAAGGCATTAGAGTATGCCTTAGTAACATAGTGGCGACTTTAAGCAAATTTCAAACATAAGGCAAAGATAAAGAAAGCATTAAAAGTCGCATAGTTAACTAACCATAGCTTAGTTATTTAAAACTACACAAACTAAAGAAATAGCTGCTATTCTCTTCGTGTTTATTCTAATTTTAAACACATATTACTTATACTGTAACATAAATATACAGAAGGGAGGATAAGCTTAGTCGGTATTAAGAAAAAGGGCAAACCTAAAGAAAACGGGTTACGACTTTTACTCTATGTCTACAACCCTGTAAAATCTACACTAGTACTAGGCCAAAATAGGGCTATAACGGTAACTAGTATGTTCTTATATAGCTCTACTTTAGCAACACGTACAGTATAGCGGCAAACATGTTTACCACTTAACATATTGTTACGCTTTGGGTACTAAGGCTGCAACGCTTAAAGAAAGGGCATGTTTTGTCACCTTGTAGAATAAAGGCAGCGTTACCGTGTCGTCGTTAATGTCTTTTTTACTGGTGGCTAGGGAGTAGCGCGCTGTGTCCTTGTTTTTAAATGCAATGCGTCCAACAAAGCCTAGGGAGACATTAGCCGGCTCTTTACTTGTAGTCTTTCTAGCTTGTAAGTTGTGTAAAGACGTTCTTGATTTAGTTGTCTAGAGTACTACAACAGTCAAGTCTAACAAAGGGTCGTGTAATTTGGGAAACGACTGTAGTACGTTTTAAGATGAAGGTTGCCTGCTTGCTTACGGTTTGAAAATTAGACTAGCCTTGTTTAAAGCTTTGATTTGGAAATTTGAGTAAGCTTTTAAAGTAACATGGCTTGAAGGAGTAGGCAAAGTAGGCATTAGCGGAACTAAAAGCTGGTTAAAGTTTGTTAATACAGGCCGACATTAAGAAGGGTAAAGAAAGGCGTAGAAACTTTGTTGCTACTGCTTAAGGCTATCGCCTACTATTAATTTGCTATTAGCAACAAAGAAACTACTGCAAGTTAAAGCACGACTTGCTGTCCTAGAATTAATATATACGGATAGGTTGAATGCTTAAACCGTAATACTACACAAGCAAGTCCTTTTGTTCTAATAAAAATCGCGTTGTATACCTAGCTATTGGATTTTCCTTTATAGTTCTTAGTTTTAGGCTTCCAGTGTCTGTATTGTAAGCCGTATTTTACTCTCCTTCGCCTTCCTCTTTGTCCAAAAGCGAGTTAAAGCGCTGGCATTACAGAGTCTCTTTTTAGTAGCCTGTATTTCTACTTAATAGGCGTTAATAAGTACGTTGATTTTCTTGCCGTAAGACAGGTTTTCTATAATAAGCGTTTGCTCTTAAAAGGTGCTTAGGCCGCTATTAGCGACAGGCAACGGGAACCGCTGTAAAGGAGTTGTGTTGTGTAGACAAGACATTGTTGCAAGACTTGTTTCTAAGGATAAGTAAAACACTAGGCCAACTTTCAAGTGTACAGGTTATATAGAAAATGGTTAAGCATGCTATGCTTTAAAGACGTAGGCAAAATACAAAATAACGTTTATTACTATAATACCCTCCCTTTTAAATAAAGTGCTACCCTATTGGCAGTAGTTACTGCCATGTAAATTATACCTGCTTTATTAGGATACTATAGAAATGTAAGAAGGTTATTAATTTTATTACTATTTACTTTTAGTTAGTGCTAAAGTTGTTATAAAGGGGACTAAACTGTTCCTAGTCTTAAGATTAGCCAGAAATCCAACACAAATCTTTTGTTAGTCACATCGTTAATGCATCTATGTAGTTACGCTTAGCCAAACCGGCCTTAAAGCTAACAAGTTAGGTTAAGAGCTAGACCGTACACAAGTTACATCCTTTTTAAATCATAGCCGGTACCTAGTCCTGTCTGTCCTAGAAAGCCCACTTTAAGCACTAATTAAATAACAACGTTGTTCTTACTTAAGCGTATTTAAACTAGTGTAAAACATCAAGGTTCTTTAGTCGACCGGGGCTTGCTTGTTAATTACGAAGGGCTTACTTGTAAAGGCGACTGCTTAAAGGGCTTAAAGCCATCTTTACCGTAGAGTTCTCATCTAGCCGATTCTGTTACCCTAGCCTTAAAAGATTCTTTTACTAAGTGTATGTTATTTAACTAGAAGGAATAACGGTAAACAACCATCCAAAACAAAAAAGTCTCTTTAGTAGATGGAGAAGGCCTATTTCTATCGGCTGTATAGCAGCCGACATATTTAAGAGAACAGCTGTACGCTTTAGTCCGCGTTTTCTAGCGGGATATTTAAGACTTTAGTGCAAGTGTTGCATTAAGGAAGGAAACAAGTCTTTGTTTATAAAAACTGGAAGTTATGTACAGAATGTTTACGAAAAATACAAAAGCAGAAAACTAAGAAAAGAAAGGGAAATGAAAATACACAAGACAATAGAAAGAGACAAAGATGTCTTTAGTTGTAAAACGCATTTATTACGGCTTGGATAGCCTACTAAGGTCTGTAAAGTGAGTAAGCTTACTGGATATGCTCCTTCTATTGCTAGCGCTGTCTCCTATAAAAGCACTGTTTGTTAAGAGATTCGCCCTATTATTAGTTAGTAAAAATGCCTAGAGTTTTAATAACATTTTCAAAATACAAGGCAGTAGCATCTGCTAGCTTTGTAGGTTTATAGTATGTTAGTACATTCAACGTCTAGGTAGGTAGGGTAGGGGATTCTTACAACGCCATCTTTACAAACTAGTACCCAATGCTGTTAATAAGACTTGTAGGCAAAACGTCGTACGTCTTATTAAAAAACCTAATAGGTAGGTAAAGGTGAATTTACTACAGCAGCTTTATAACGTCTTACTTAAGGCACTAAAGCGGCTTCCACTTTAACAAAAGCTTGCTTACAATAACCGACTTAGGGCTAGGGAGATGCAGCGGCTCGCTAGCGATAAGAATTACAAGTTAAAACAAATTACAGAGAATTCCAGCGTTGTTGTTTACAAATTGCGTCTTGTTAATCTTGTACTAGCCACCATTACATTTACCGCCTATAGTTTGTAATATATAGCAAGCTAGAGATATTTTATACATCTCTACGCTTTTAGCCTTATTAGATAATATGCCTGTCTGTTAGGCTAGCTATTCTATCCTATTCTTTCTATATTTGCTAAGACAATAAAGCCATGGTTTGTAGTTTTATTAAAGGATTGTTTTACAAAACTCTAAAGGCTAGGAGTGTATTGTGTTAAATTACCGCAAGATTGCAAAGAGGTAGATTAACAAAAACCGATTAACAATCGTAGGAGGAGTAGCCTAAGGTGTGTTAGCAAGCCGTCTTTAACGTGTTGATAGAAAACATACCATAATGTCTTTAATAAGGATAGTCCACTACACTGCTAGAAACATCCAGCCCTTTATAATATGTTAATAAAACCGGCCTAGTCCTTAAGCGTGCCTACGTATGCCTTTAGCTGCGTTCGCTACAAAACGCCTCTAAGCCATCTGTCTCGCTGTCGTTATCCCGTATACACGCACCTTTCTATAGCTTAGCTCCTAGGCACAACTATACGTGGGTGAAGTTGAAAATCTACGCACAAATGTATAGCTAATACTATAGAGACTAGCAGTGTAGGAGCTTCCAACTATAACTAGATAATGCTATACATTTGATGTCTTCTTTACAACATAGACTAGAAGAAGGTTTTGGACGTACGCCTACAGGGAGGTGTTAGCACTAAATTCTTTTGTAGGAACAAGGCCTTCTGTTTAAAGCTTGTCATCTAGTAGTCAATTGACTAGCTAAAGACAGTGCCAAATACATTCTTCCTTGTCGAAGACTAGGAGCCATTTGTCATTATCCGCAACTGAATTAGGCGATGTGCCGGCCATAATTAGTGCGGTGGACTAGGAAAGGGGAAAGCCTATCTTATTGTGTACAGCTGTAGGACAAGAAATTAGTGTAACACAGCAAAGTGTAGTTTTAAAGAATGGAGATTTATATACGTAGACAAGCACTTTCGTTAACTACAAGACTAATTCATAGCTATAAGTTAATAAAACTAACATTTTTACCTTAGCCGGTTTTTACTTTAGGTGTAGGGTGCTGTGGAATATTGAAAAGGCTATTTGGGCCTAGTTGTAACAGTCTTTTGGTTATTGGCAGCCAAGTAGTTGTAGGGTTAAAGGATGTCGGTAGGGCATTGTTTCTCTTGTTATAAAAGCAGCTTTGCTTTAGAAAGGAGCGATGAAAATAGACTAAAACTTATGTAGCTATACACCCTTTACGGCCAGTAGGTTACCAAGGTTAACGTTCGGCCGCTAGGGCTTGTATACCTTGTAGGCAATGGGTTATAGTTCTGTATTCGTCTTTTTTATGTAGGTAGACATACCCTTTAGAGTCGGCTTATCCAACCCTTATTCTACAAGCATCCTTTAATCGAAAGAAACGTGTATATACGCTTTAAATAGTATAGTCTAGGTCTTTAATTGGCTTTGACTTCCATGCAGAGGCATTCACCGCCTGTATGTAAGACACTGTATGCAAGGCACCCTAGCAATTGTTAGGCAGTCAGCCGTAAAGCCGTAAAATGTAGCTACTTGGATATTACGCCTATATATCCAATAAATATTTATTCTCGTCACTTAGAATAAAGCCTTGTAGTTGTTGGTGACCATCTTCGCCTATGTACGGAATATACGATAATTATTCTCACAATTTTTCAAGGTTCGGTTTGCCTTACGTCCTACTTAAACGGCACCTCTTAGATAAATAAGGCGAACTCGGATACTAATAGCCCCACACATAAAAAGTTCGTTGGGTTTCTCTCCTCAACAAAGAACCGTTTCCGAATCCTAAGAGAATACAGCTTGCTGTGTTTAGACTCGATTTTCTACAACTTAGCCTTGGCTTCCTCTCCGCCTCCTAAAGGCGTACCCGAATATAGTAGTATACTAAACACAAAGACGCCAAGCACTAACTTTCCGTTCTACTACCGCCTTCTTAAATTAGTAAGGCGCCTAACTATATTATAATAGTATTTTAAATCACTACTAATATCTTAATCCGCGGTTATTCTAATATACTAAAACTATTTGCTAGAAACAAAAGATTTCGCGCTACCTTTTGGTCGGTACTATTAGTTCGGTCCTTTTACACAAGATCGTACTGTTGAATGGTCAGGCTTGGGTGGAGGCGTGATTAATTGTTGCTTAAACGATGGCTCTGTATAGCGATAAAGGGACGATAGTAAGAAGAAAACTGCTCCTACAGGCAGCTACGTCACTATTCTAGTTGCTTAAGGGTGCTTGTTGTAGATAAGCCTAAGTTAGCCCCTACATTCAAATTAGCTAAGTGTAGATAAAACTAAAGAGCAGGATAAGGGATAGCTGTATTTTAGCCGAACTCCCAACATTTAAGAACACCAAGCGCGTTGCCTACATCAACTAGACAACTGACAAGAACCCGGTCTATGCTAAATAGAGATATAAAAGTGCGCACTGCTGTGGCCTAGAAAGTGTAGCTGTTTTCAATTACACGGTTCCATGACAGTTTCCATTTCTAGAGATAGTTCTAGGTTAATGCACTAGGATGTAGCAGGTGGCCTAAGAAGCTATCTTAAACAGGATCCTTTAAGAGCGCTTTATTAAATGTGCTATAAGGATACTAGTAGTCTACATAAATCCAAGGGCGCCTTTCTTGTACATCTAAGACTATTTGTATAAACCCGTTATACACTTGGATTTTTTGGTTAAGTTAAGGAAGGGACAAATTCGCGCAATGGTAAAGCACACTAAAAGAAATAACAAGCGAGAATTCTGTGTTATAATCAGCTCATAGTCTCTAATTAAAGATATGTCTCTATCTTTTCCTAACGGAAAAACTCTTTTTCTTACCTTTGTAATAGAAGAACTCCGTTTTAATTAAGTCCAATTTAGTAACGCCGTTGTGTCCATTCCGGCAGTTAGACTGTGTTTCTCGGTTTGCAAAAGTAAAGGGCACGGGGTTGATAACAATGTTGATGAAAGTAGGCGTAGGATTGTGTAATTGGTTGTTGCCTATTAAAGCAGGCGATTAGCAATGGCGATAAGGCTACAAGTACAAGACACGAATCTTATGTGTTGTAAACAGTCCACCATCCCCTCTAGCGAGGGCCGTACAGGCTATTTCTACAAGCACCTCTCTATAGGGGCTAACCTCCCCGCCAGTCTCGTCAATAAAGCGTCCAGTATCTGTAGGCTGAAGGGTAGTTAGATCTATACCTTAGCTAGTTTTACATAGGCAGGTTTCGCGGTCTTTTTTATTAGCTTTGCTAAATCATTTGACAAAACAACAAAAAATGGCTTACCCTACCCGCCTAAACTAGCATAATGCTGTGGCTTAATAGTGTAAATCGGCGTACCACCTACAACAGAAACTGGTCAACAAGGGCTAAACACAACGACAGTATAAAAAAGATAGAAGTCCTCTACCTATAAGGCTATTAGTCTATAAAGGGAAGGGTATAGAGCCTAAAGTAGGTAGTTAAAGCAATTCTTTTAACATAGACATCCCCAAACCTATTTCGTTAGTGGTTGTTACAACATAAACCCACAAGAGCCATCTTACTTATGTCATCCTCCTTGCCCAATTAAATATCAGTCGGTCGCTAGGGTCGGTCGGTGTGTAACGTTTCTACAACGGCCTTCTAGACTTCAGCCTAGAGAGTATTCAACAACTGTCGAATGGCCGCTTCTTTAAACACGTCCGTCCCAAATTAGGGTGCCTTTCAAGCACTAGTATGATTGTCCTCCGTCAAACGAACAGAGCCAGGTGTAGGGTTGGTCTAAGTTATAGCAACCACATTCTACCACGCTGGTTGGTGGATCTCCAAGTCTAGTAAGGCTTATCAGCTTTGTATTAACCAAAACGAAAGAGAGCGTCTTACCTTCTGCCAACAAATTGGATTAAGACTTAACCTTTAAGGATAGTGTAGAAGGATCGGCGTTAGGTTGTGGCTCTATTGTCGGAAAGTCACTATTGAAAAGCTAGCCAAGGTGACCTAGTACAATGACTACAAAGGTAATTAGTTAGCAAGAAAGCGGAACATGCCAACAGGATGTAAGATTTACCTAAGGGCTTGTTAGACAATAGGGAGGACTATAGGTTAGATGTGGCTAAAGGCGAGTAGTAGCTTTCAAGGCCTGTCTTGTTAGCGCTGTGTTTGGTCCTTAGACTATAGAAATGGAAGCGCCTTATTACAAATAGGTCCTCCTTGTCTGTTTGGCTGTTAGAAAGTTGGGGACTGGTTTCAATGTCCTTAGCAACGGCCATCCAGACTCCAATATAGACAGTACTTAACAACTGTGGAATAGATTCGCCTTGTATGTGTTAGCTGTTTGTTAGTAGGATATAGTGCGTTCTTATTACGTACACAACGCAGCTTTTTTAATCAACTCTAACCCTACTTGCTATACTTGTAGGGGACTATAGTGGCCAGCTTTTAACAAGTTTTGTGTGTTGTCTACTAAACCTAGAGGTGTAGGGGAGGCTGTATTTTGTAACGTTGTATGTCTCTTGTATAGCCTTGGCAGGGTGAGTAGCGTAGGCGGTCCCTGCTTTCAACCAACTGGTAACAAAGCTGGCGAACCTGGATCTACTGTAGTTTGTATGTTATTATTACCCGCTAGGCTGCTAGGACAATCTATGTTGGAAATACCGCCGCTTGTGTTAGGTTGGAATTCACCTTTGCCTAAGCTAAACAGACGGACTAATCGGTATGTCTTGTACAGTTTTGTTACACTAAAAAAGAATTCATTATTGGAATTTAAAAAATCGACTTATTAATGTTAGTAAACGCAAAATTAAACCAAAGTGTTTTCTACACATACCTATCTCTAAGCGCTTTTTAGTTTTAAGCTCTTTTATCGCGGCCTTTCTTAACAAGGCTTGTGCGTTTTAAGCGTCAACCTTCCAACCAAGACTCTTTCGTTATTCTGCTACACTCTCGAATGTGTCTGGATCCTAAAGGTAGCATTTCGTATACTGCCAAACGTAAATAGCGTAGTTAAAATCATTGCATTGTTAAGGCAGGCCTATAGGCGGTTGTACAGTCTTAAGACGGATGCCAAGTTTCTTATAAAAGTACCTTTTTAAGAGACGACAAACATGTCCATCTAGCGTGTAGGGTTGTAAGGGATTAAGAATAACCATCTTGTAGTTGTATGGTTTGCTAAAGGGGGTGTTTAAGTCTCGTTAGATAAGTATAAGCCGCTAGTGCTTTATTCCTTCGTTATACAATGGTAGGACAATCCTACAATGCGTAGAGATATTAAATCCTTTCGCCTACCTATAGCAGGAATTCCTTTGTTTAAGATTGTTTATAAGAAATAAGTTGAAAATAAAAATGTTGGTCTTTAGGTACTCTTTCCCCGCTTTGTTAAGGCTAAGACTAACTATGTTGTCATTAGCGCATTTGCCGTCTTAGAGTGTGTTAATGCTTTGCGTGTTTACTACGTAGAAGGAGACGAGTTGTAGGTTGCTCTCCCTTCTCTTTAATGTTGTTAAAGCTACCTTAGCACTATCTACAAATGTATTTGCCTTAGCTGGATGACTGTTAGGCTTTGGCTCCTTTTGTTTTAGAGATAAGCGGTCGACAAAGCTAAGGCCTAACGGAAACCATGTTAGTTAAGTCAAGCAAAGGCATAAAGTGTTGTACACACCTTGGTCACTAGGCAATTCTAGCACGCCTTTTCCAACCCTACTGCCACTAGTGTCTAACATAGCCCCCCTTTCGTTTTACTTCTTTGCTTTGCTATTCTTTTTGTTGCTTTTCTTTTTGTCTTGTGTAAAACGGGCAATTACCAACTCCCTTATAGCCTTTACGTTCTAGCTAGGTTCGTCCTCTTTCTCTACCATGCCTATAAGCCGTTTGTAATCACCTAGAATATCCTTTATGTAGGCGACAGTAAGGAACGCCGTAGTTTCTTAGCTGTATTATATCTTAGTGGCAGTATACACTTTTGCCTTTAGCCAACGTGGATGCGGCGCATCTCTCAAAAGCGAAAGGATAACCTACTTCTCCCAAGGCTCTTAAAAGCTCCTGTAAGCAACATACTATTAGCTGCCATTAAGGTATAGCATAGCGATTAATTCCTAGTCGTAGTTCGCCTTAACACGAAACCGTTGCATTTTCTCAAGCTTCTTCTAGGTTGTTACCGCCCTTATCGCCAAGACATTCGAATTTCTTATTAAGCCTAGTATACACTAATTAATCTCGCTTCCCTTAAGGCAGCCACCTAAAGAGGACGTTTAAAGCTTAACTCGACTAAAGAGAGACTTTTGTAAGGCAAGCTTTTCTGCTGCGATAGGGTGTATAAGTCTGTACTTGTCAAAGTTGTAAAACGCCTAGTCTTTAATTAACAAGTTGGAAATGTGGCGTATCCGTACAATACAGTTAGACTTTATGTGTTTACAAATCCGTTGTAGATAAGCCAATTGGAGGCTTGTCTTACGTTGTTTTCTTTTACGTAATTTATAGAAGGCTCCGTTGGCCAGCGGGGAGAAGACCAACAAGGGCGTTTCCGTTAAGATAAAGCCTAACAATTGGAAAAAACGAAACCTGCGGTCGTCCCATCCTTTAAAGTTAACAACGCCTTTGCCCTAATGTATATTAACACGTTGTTGAAATGCTTTGCTAAGTGTGCTACAGACGGCTGTCTTCTTCTCTTGTATAAGTGTAGTGCCTTTACTGTATACAACCTTTACCGCGCTAACTACAGCAAGGTAATTCGGCAGTAACAGCGAAAGCTGTCTAACGGCATTTACATTGTTGATTTTACAGTTGGCGTGGATCTTGTCAACCTTTGCTGTTACCTTGGAGCTAATTTGTTGGATGTCAGCAAGGGTAAAAGTATTTGTGTCCCCTTTTACACAGTCATCTTAAGCATTATAAGCGGCGCTGTCTTACGTTTCTTCTATAACGTGCCTAACATTTAACGTTGGAAGCATGGCAATAAATTTGTGTTGTTCTTCTACGCGGTTTGACGATAGGTTGTAGGACAACTACAAAGTTTATAGTTAAAGGGCCTGTGTCCTTTAACTACAAATGTGTTTTCAATTGTAATAAACAGGGATTAACCCATGCTTGTTAGCCTAAAGCCCTTAGTTTTGTAATTGGATTTAATAAGTCTTAAATGTAGGTGGGGATATTGTAGACCCTTGCCCGTCTAAACCTACAAGCAACTTTCTTCTTCCTATAGCTACGCCCTAACATATTCGTCGCCTATACTACTACTTAGCTGGATTTCCACACTACAAGTCTACGTCCTTAATTTGGTAAGTTGTACACGTGCCGCTTTGTACGCTGTAGCGTCTTATACTAGCTTAATCTACAACTGCTCCACTCCCTTCCCTTTACTACAAGTAACTTCATCTCAAGACCAGTTTAGTTATTACCTAGTAATGGTTTTTTTCAAGAGGGGGTAGGTAGCACTAGGCAAGAGGGAGCTAGGACCTAGTGGTAAAATCAGTAGTCTTTCTGCCGGCCTTTCCGCTTTTACTATACGTTAAGGTAACCCGTTTTCCCTATACTGTCTCCTATATAAGTGCAATCCACTATAGCAAATCAAGCTTGGTTACTCGCTAGACAAGAACAAGCTGCTTTACTCTTTAGCCTTCTCATATATAAGCGGTAAGTCTATAGGTTTACTTCCCTTCCTTCCTATAGATGTAAGGATAGCTATTTAAGACACTTACACTTAATCCGCCTTTTGTTTTTAGTCTCTTTGGAATACTATAGCCGTAAAATACAGCGTGTATACATTTTACTTACTAACAAAGGGTTTGGCATTGGTTCCTCTTTATAAAAGGATTGGACACACTGTTTTCTTAAAACAAATCTACAATCAGCTAGCAATGTATTACACTAAGCAGCTGTTAACAGACGATTTGCAACTGTAAGGTTGTTGGTTGTAAGCACTTAATTAATTCACATCTACTACGTTGTATCTATGTCTACTAAGTACTTGCAATAGACAAAATAGGAAGGCTTATACTACATAGTGACAGGATTGGTTATAGCAAGAGCTTGCTCTAGCTGGTGGTAGGCGCTTTTTTAAGACTGGAAAGGCTGTCTTAAAGGGACAAAATATTAATATGGTTGTTTGTAAGGAGGATGTAGACATGCAGAATAGTGGGGGAAGCAGCGACAAACACGGTTTAGCGTGGCTAGACATGTAATACTACAGTTAATGGATACAGTTTTACAAGTGCTTTTAGTTTATTCTTAGTTAACTACTGGCTATTCTATACAGCTTACAGCTTTTAACAAATCTCACTATCTAGCAAGCCGGCTTAATGTACTTTAAGGGTAGCCTAATTAGGCACTATTACGTATTCTTTTTTAGAAACACTAAGATATTTAAGGTTAGTCTACGTAGGAAAGATAGTGTACAAATTAAGGAAGGTAATTATTACATTTATCCTAGTTAAGCACATTTCTGTAAGCGTTTAATTCTACTCTATACTACACCGAATCCGGCCCAATTCGGCCTTGTAACAAGTTAGTATTAAACACGTTTATAAGCGAGATAGTCTAGAAACAATTTCTACCTACTCTACTGTAATAAACTAGTGGCTAGTAAAACGTCTTTACAGTAAAGCTAGCATTTTAAAGCCAAGTTTTCTCTACATAACAAATTAAGTGGAATGTTCCACTACATGCTGCCTATTTGTGTTGCTAAGGAGGTTGTCGTTACGTTCGCTTAGCCTAACTAGATTAGTAGGCGACTTAGGCGAGGACTAATGTGTTTTAAAAGATCGTTAAGGTTTCCCTTAGGCGTTTCTGTATTCAAGTAGCGTACTATATAACTAGCTAGTATGTTAAAGCTATACGCTTTGAAAACTAGCCTAATGACTATAAGGATAACGAGTTGAATATCCCTATATTGCAATTTATTAAACTCCCTTGCCTTACTCTTTGTATATAACAACGGCAGCGTGTGTTCCTATTCTTACTTTCTATAGCTGCAAGGCTAGCTTTTAAAGACAGTCTTAACAATGGCATACAAAGAAGAGGAACTATACATAGCTAAGGGCAATGTACAGTTTAAGCATGTCACCTTTAGCTATCCTGGCTAAAAGGTTTTACTTTTCTAGGATTTATGTCTAACCATTAAGCCTAGTGAAATAACAGCTGTAGTTGGGCCATCTAGCTTAGGCAAGACGACACTGCTTAAACTCATTTAGTGCTTCTACAAACTAACAACTAGTTTTGTTAAAATCAACGGGTAAGACATTAGGACGCTAAAAAAGGGTGTGTAAGTATTAGCTTAGAAATCAACCTACATATATCCACTGCCCTTGCTTACGTACTGTAAAGGCTGGACACAGCTATAGCATATATAGAGTAGGAGCTGTTTATCTTTAGTAACACTATCGTAGCGAATATTAAATACAGGCAACCTAATACAACAATGTAAAAGGTCTAAGAGGCCGCTAAACTAATAGGAATCGACGCCTATATTG
Organism: Harringtonia lauricola; assembly: GCA_014183025.1. Classification (NCBI taxonomy): domain Eukaryota; kingdom Fungi; phylum Ascomycota; class Sordariomycetes; order Ophiostomatales; family Ophiostomataceae; genus Harringtonia; species Harringtonia lauricola. The sequence continues at coordinate 102,393 of JACBXF010000035.1, forward strand.
TGTTGTGGGAAAAGCAATACGACACGCTGTTGACTAAAAATGGATGGTATGCATTCTTTTAAGGGGTTTCTTTAAGCGTGCTTTCGCTTTGGCTACATAGTGTTCTAACTTTATTGTAACAAGATCTCGGGTAGCTAAAAACAGCGTATTACGCTTACGCACACTTTTCTCTAAAAGCTTCCCCTATTGTTCTTTAACAAGCCTACAAGTGCCTTAAATGTAGACACTAAGGCTTACATTAAGAACAGCATTTAAATGCATTTTCCTAACACAACCCAAGTGATTATTGTGTAGGCTTTGTTTTGTCCCTTTTCTTCTTTTGTATCTTTTGCAAACATTTTGTACGTAACTTCTAGTTTTTATAAACAAAGACTTGTTTCCTTCTTTAATGCAACACTTACACTAAAGTCCTAAATATCCCGCTAGACAACACGGACTAAAGCGTACAGTTATTCTCTTAAATGTGTTGGCTGTTATATAGCTGATAGAAACAGGCCTTCTCCATCTACCAAATAGGCATTTTCGTCTTGGATTGTTTACCGTTATTTCTTTTAGTTAGACAACATACACCTGGCGAAGGAGCCTTTTAAGGCTAGGGCAACAGAATCGGCTGAATGAGAACTCTACAGCGAAGATGGCTTTGGCACCTTTAAGCAGTCGCCTTTATAGGTAAGCCCTTTACAATTAAGGAGCAAGCCGATTAAAGAACCTTAATGTTTTATACTAGTCTAAATACGCTTAAGCGAAAACAATGCCGTTATCTAATTAGTGCCTAAAGTGGGCGTTTTAAGACAAACAAGGCCGGGCATATAGTCTTAAAAGCTGTTAGCCGTCCTTTTAACTAAGCAGCATGTTTTGCTAGTAAGACGACCCTTTCTTCCAAGTAGCGAATGTATTTGGGTAGGGAGCCATTAAATTGGAAGCGGCGTTTGTATTTAAACTCTAGAACAAACATAATAATAAAGCGTAAGTGTTTAGTAAAGAGAATAAAGAGTTGACTTTGTTACAAACTAGGCTTAGTTCTTTTGTCTAAATTGGGTTGCTTTATAAAGGCAACCCAATTTAGGCTATTGCAATTTTAGTTAAAGGTGTATTGCACTTAGTAGAGGCTTTTCCGCCCTTGGCAGGTATACCTTTACGGGCTAGGGTTAATTTTACTAGATTAGTTTGTATAAAATACAGGCACTTAGATCTACATTTACAGTACTTTTGTTGTATTACAAGGCAGACAGGTCTTTCTAGTATATTAGCTTTTAGATAGGGAAGGTGCCGACTAACTTAAGATAGGAATTAAATACAAACAAAGTTAGTTGTTGTCTTGGTTAAGACGAAAGGAGTATTTCTACTACCTTTTAAGACAGACTTGTTACAAGCGGCTACAACTACTCTAGCTATTACAACCTAGTTACATTTACTACGTCTTTAACACGCGTAGGTGGGACGTTTATACATTTTTAATAAAGAGACGATTCTTTTTGTATTAACAAGTAGGGAAGGGGGGGCGCTACAAATACATATATAGGGTTTGTATGCTAGCAAGAATAGCACTGTCTATACGTCTAGTCGCCTTTTCTGCCTTTTTACAAGCTTTTTGCTATTTACACATTTCTACTAACCTGTCTTTTTAGCTGGCTGGCCTAAACAGCAAGCTTGTTTTAATCTTATTATGTCTCCCAGCTTATTAACCTGCTTGTCTTCCCGCCCCCTTTTGTCTTTGTCTCCTAGCACTTTTAAATACGATAGACCGTTATCTTTGTCTTGCCTCTTATCTCTAGACATTTAGGCTAGCACTAATGCTAAAGCCTAGGCTGGTAGGGTTCTTTACAGACGGCTTCTCTAGCAGGTATACTGCATTTAGTAAAAGCGTGTTAAGTATAGACTTACTAATATAGGCTAGCAAATGTATTCCGCTTATACGGCCAGCCCTAAAAGTGTAGAAGGGTTGCTTTGTGTTAGAAGAGTACATTATAGCAAAGGACACTCTATAGGCATGCCATTTAAAATTGCCTTTCGTCCTTTGTCTTAGCCCGTCTTAGTATAATAGAATATAGGCGGTTTCGGTTACTTCTTCTTACTTTTTATATTTAGCCAGCTTTTCTTTGCCATTTGTACGTGAATCTAAGGTTGGCTATAACTACGCTGTTTAAGTAAGCGATGGAGACATACAAGTGTTTAGTAAAGCGGAAGCGACGCAACGGTCTTAAGTCCGGTTTACAAAAAATACAGCCAAACGTATTACGGATTGCGTAAAGGGAGCCGCTTGGTTCTACTAGAATGCAGTTAACAAAGAGGACAAGTGGCTGCTGTTAAAGATGGAATGGAAAATCACAATACGAAAGATTTAAGTACGCTTCCCTTAGTTGGCTTCTTAAGACAAATCAAGCTAACAATAGACAAACGCTTCCTACAAAGATAAAGCAGCGGTTTTTCAATGTCTGCCAGTTTTTTAGCCGATGTTCACTAAACGGCAAACACAGCATACCCGCCAAGCCAGCCATTAAGCTTCGCCAGCAAACAGAAAAAGTATGGATAGACATCTTTACAAAGCTTTACCGGGAAAAGGCCGTCACAAAGCGCGTGTTTAGGCTAAGTGCAAAGGGTGTAAAGGAAGACTTCCACACAATAGCACTAGTCCGTCAAATATTAGCATGTATAGTTAGTACAGTCGATCTTAACCAGTACACGCTTGATATAAACAGATCGGCCAACAAGAATTTAGCTCTTATCAGTCAACTGCTCAGCGTTAATTCAAAGTCCTAGCCAGTATCATTTAGCTCCTCCAAGACGCCAAATAAAAGTAGCGTTCTTTCAAAGCTTAAACACTTAAAGTAGAGTAAGGAGGACATAGTAATGCTACAGCACATCTGCCACTGGGTGCCCGTCGGGTTCCCAAACACCGTTTAAACAGGTTTGCCGGCGAATTTAATCAACAAGCTTCTAGTAGGAATGGTGTAGGAAGCTCATTTTATAGGGTAAGGTTTCTTAAGCACTAGACTCTAGGTCTTGTTTGTAGACTAACATTAAACAAGGCCAAGTTGCGTTAAAAAGCGTCCTAGCTACAAAACCTAGACTACGCCTTACTGCTCTTTATTCTCTATTACACAACTAAGCGGGAGTATAACAAGTCTTCTTTAAAAATGTGGATGTCTTTAAACAAAGGTAAGTGTATAAAAGCTTAAGCAAAAGAGAAACTATATAAATCACCGGCCATAAATTACAATGCTGTATGTTTGGCTGTCTTAGCCTACTTCCAGTCGGTTTGCAAAGGACTTAAAAGCAGAAACAATGTCTAAAGACCCTACCACAGCTCTTACTTTAACAATTTTCTATATTAGTTGGCCAGCCTAAAGGTGGAAAGCCAAGAGATGAAGTATATAGTCTACGTTGCTCACCATCTTACTACTGTTAACTATAGCCTTCTTTCTTTACTAATACACTTCTTGTTGGATAAGGTGGTTGCTGCTATAGCCGCTAATACTAGATTGTAGCACCCTTAAGATATAAGCAATGTTGTAGCAACTTAATACCTGCGATATTAAGTGGGAGGGAGCTATACGGCTACTTGTTATAAGTTGGAAAAGGAACTTGCTACGACTAAGCTGCTGCATTCCTGCTTGAAAATAGGGCGGGATAAGGACTAAGACGTAGTGTAAAAGACGAAGGTTGTTAAAACTGTGGTTAAGGTTGCTTTTACATAGTCTAGTATGTTTTTAGTTTCAGCCATGTTTTCATTCTCCACACTGTCAAAGAGACTCTCTACCTCTTTGTCTTTAGTAAGTTGATTGCTTGCCGTTGTTTGGTTTCTTGCCAACAACAACATGCCTGCAAGGAGGGCTATGCTAGAGACAGCAAAATTAAATTAACGTAATGGAAACTGTTGTAGCAGCAGGGGTAGTCATGATTATAGCACTGCTGCTACCTGCTTGAGACGACATACGTTGGATAAACCCTAATTCATTGCGGAAAAGCCAGCTATTCGGGCGCAAGACTAGACAAGTGGGAAGAAAGAGGTTGGGCCGCCTGCGGTTTCCCTTCTTCCGTCACTCCCTCTTCCTTTACTCTACCGCACATTGCCGTTCGATTCTTACAAGCTTCCTCTACAACGCTACAATACAGCCTACATATCGTTTTCTTTCTTTACTTACTTTTTTCCTACCTCTTACTTGCCTTACTTTTGATTGCCTGTCTTGTACAGGCCTTACACCTGCCATTCTATATGTAACGGGCGGCGCACTCGTTTTCCGTCCACATACCCGTGCTACACAAGGAGACATCGTCAAGCACAGCCAAGATGCCAAAGACAAGCTTGAGCAGCTTTGTCTTCCACCGGACTGGTGGCTTACAGCTTACATTACGGTTTCGTGACAACGCTTAGCCTACGATTGACAACGGAGACTGGTTGGAGGACTATGGTTTGATCCTGATTGCGTTCTTCAAAGACGCCTCTTTCGTGTCGCACGTTAAGGTACACGCTTTTCTTCTACGGCTGGACGATGTAAGCAGACGGTACTATATAAATGCGGCCGGCCAACGTTAGTGGGTCGAGCTGCTACATTACGCGGTTGAGAATCCACAGCTTTACTTGGACAACTCTTCGTGAGACAATCCCCAAAGAAGCCGCCGGCTGGGCGGCGATGCAAAGTGCTACACACCGTGAAGCGCTTCGTCTTGTGATTTGCAGACAGGTATGTAGTTTGACCTAAACAGGTTGGAGGCGGATGTTGTATGGAAGGAGTAGTGGGGTGTGGCTGACGGTGACAGGCGCTAGGGTTGTTGACGCTTTTGAGTTACGACTTAGGACAAGGTAAGAGGACAAGGGTCTTGGGTTGGCTTGAATGGTTAATAAAAACGTTTGCTTACCAACACTTGGACAGAGTAGAAAACAGGTTTAGCGTACCTTGTAGGTGAGAATAGGCTTGGAATCATGCCTTTACTGAAGGACTCTTAGACGTAGCCCGGCCAGCGTCCTCTGCCTTGGATGGTGACGGCTTAGTGTAACCAAATCATGTTGATGCACTTGTAGGAGTTGCTAAAGCTGCTTTTTGCGGAAGGGTGTAGTGTGCTGTGCTAAAGGCTTCTCTTAACAACACTAATAGACACCTATATCAGCTACGTGGCACTTTGTGTGATTGTATAGGGCACGGTAAAGGTGTTACGCGATAAGGAACGGTAGGATCGACAGAATAATACCTATATACGTAATGGTGTCCGTACTTCCTTCTCTTTGTTGTTTATAATACTTACAAAGGCTGGTAGGATGGCTCCTTAGAGAGAGAGCTGTAAGACAACGTTAACTACATTTTAGGACAGTTCTGTAGGGTGTACAAAGACATTCGTTACAATACTGTCGTAACGGCGCTTCTAAAAAGGCTTGCTTTCTAAAAGGAACTAGAGATAAAGAGAAGCATGGATGGCGTGTCTAAAGCGACATTGCCTTTAAACGTAAAGTTTTAGCTTCCAGCACTAATAGTATTATTAAAGATGCTTTACAAAGCCAAGAGGGCCTTTAACTAACTTATATAGCAATAGCGTTCTAACAGTGCTTAGTGTCTTTTCTGTAATTGTGTGTCTACAAAGTACTGTTGTTTTGTGTCTTTTTTTGTCCGCAGTCGCCAGCTAGCTTAGTTATCTTGTAGGTAAGCTACATAGGTGTGGAGGTACTGTTCTATAGAGTTAATTCTCTTAGTTTAACCGTCGGTCTTAAGGTGGTGGGCGGTGGACAGGGCAGACTCGATCTTTAGTAGTTGGGTTAGGGCTTGCTAGAATTCGCATACAAACTAAGGGTTTTAGTGTATAAGACAACATAAAGTTGTTATTAGCCTTTCTCTATAAGGAAGAGGTTAAGGCGAATGTCGTTATCGTCTATGTAGATAATGTCTCTCTTTAAGGCTGCTAAGTTGGCCTTATTTATAGTGTCTTATAACAGCTTTACAATAGAGGAAGCTAGTGTATTAATAGCATTAATAACACAAAGACCAAGATTACAGTGTTAACCATATTCTTTCCTAAAAGCTGGAGACCACTTTTTTTTAACAAACTTCCAAAGTTTGTTAATAAAAGTGGGGTTAGGGTGCCGAGCGCCTCTACATACGTATTCTATACTAGTTTTCCTAAATATGTAGTGGCGTTTTTGTTTATAACAGGCATAAGGTGGCCTTTAGCGGAAGGGTAAAATCCTTACTTTATGTCAAACTAGGAAAGGGACTAAACAAGAAGGTTGGCAGGTTTGTACATACAAATAGGAATAGTAGGCTGCTATACAGGTTTAAATATACACCTTTCAAAGGAGCTGGCTCTATGTAGCTTGTTGTACTAACACTGCATCTTACATGTCGTCTACAGCTCCTACTCTTTTGTTGTCCTTGCCTACTGCTGTATAGATTGTCTTTAACAGCTGTTCTTTACACGCGCTGTACTATCCTTTGTAAGACACCTAGGAACAAACTACACTTTAGAAGGGGCATTTGTTGGCCTTGTTTGCCTTACTTTCCTTACAGCTTTGCAGCTATAGCGCCACCTAGTCTGCCAGAACACACCTACGACATATCCTGTAATCTTGCCAGCCAAGACCAAGTTAAGAAAACAGACTACAGCTGTAGCTGCTCTTTTGCTGTATGTAATGGGAGAAAGCTAGAAAGGAATAGGTTGGAATGTGTAATAGGGCAAAGTCTATTAACTATTAAGCAGCTTGTTTAAAACTTTGTCGCCAATCTTATTCCTAAGGAACAGAGTAAACGAAATGTAAATCCTATTTATTGCTTAGTTGTGTTAAAGCGTGACTATATTGTTTATATTAAAGCTTTTGTTTCTTTTATATGTAAACAGTAGGCTAGCCATGTAAAAGACTGCCAAGGCTAGAAGTTTGTAAAAGGGTTTTTTTAGTTTGACAAACAACAAAGTGTTTACGACTAAAACGAAAGCATTAATTCCAACCGTACAGAAAAAGCATTTGTATAAGGACCCTTTAAGCTATTGGTGGATTTTTTCATTAACACTATATAGGAAGCACTGCTTTAGTAAATGTAAAGCGCTAACAGGTTTAACTACACTACTGTCTTAAATAAAAGGATAAAGGAAGACTAAAAGAAGGGGGACAAAGACAACGATAGTTTAGGTAAAGACTGCCAAGACTACCAACGCTTGTTAAATTACATGCTCTTTAGCCTAAATGACAAGAAACAGCAACTAAAGACAGAATAATGCAAAGTATGTTGTTGGTAGACATTGCTTTTTAGCTGTAAACAAAGAACGTTAGATTCCATTCCCTGTGTTTTCCACTTATAATTCAAGTTGTCCTATCTATATTTCTACCTGCTTTACAGTTGAAAACTATGTTTCTTTTTATTCCGGACTAAGTTGGAAGGTAAGGACTAAAGAGTAGACTTGCCGACATAGTTTTTCCTCTTTCTTTGTGCTTTTTGCAGTAGTTGTAGGCAAGCGGAGCCGGTGTTAGGTAGAGGTTGTATGCCTTGTGTATTTATACGTGTTTCTACAACATTAGTGGGCATAGCCTTGTTAACACAACCGGGTAAGGTTAGCATAATAGGGCAACCCTTATACTGCTATTCTACAACTGTACTATTTGTTAAAGGTAGTCTTCGCTAACTAGCCTAGTGCCTTGCTTTGTAGTATTCTAACAAGTGCTATGCCCCTTTTTTGCTTTTAGTAAAAAGAGACAAGCAAGGGTCTACGTATTTGTCAGTTTGCCTACTAGCCAGCTTATACAAATATTAGTGGCACACTTGCTAACATACACCTTTTTGTAGACTAGTCGCCTTGTTTTCCTTGTTTACCTTTACTTTGGTTGCCTTACAGCTACATACATAATCTTACACTTGTATGTTAAAAACAACATACATACCCACTTACTGTAGGCTGTCGTTACTCTTTACTCTTCTTAATTAGTATAAAGAGAAAATCTTAAGTCTGCTAAACGTAGAGCTACTATACGCATTTAAGCGGAATACAGAAGCTTGCTTGCTTAAACAACGCCATCCGCCTACGGACTAGTCGATAAAACACATTAAGTATAATACAGCTAAGTACTATATTACTAAATTTTGCTGTAGATCTTAGGTTACTACGCTAGGCCGCCGCTTTATAGAAGATTAGGCTAAAACACGTTTAACAGCTGGAAGAAGTGGTTTAGCGATTAAAAGGACTGTAGGCTTTATATGCTTTAAAAGGGCGGTTAAGCGAGTTTGTAAAGCTGTTTAAAACGCTAGCAAGCTGAAAAGAGATGTGCTACGTGTATGGCTTGTAGAAAGCCGAAAATTACTTTGTTAGTTTTCTCTTCCTTTTTGCTTGTTGCCTTAAGCGACCTAGTAATACAATAAGTAAAACGTATTGTTTAGACTAATCTAATAAAAGATAAAGGTTAGTGTAACAGCTTAAGAAGAGAATACTACTCTTTTGTTACAGTACTAAGCGTATTTACTAAAGGAGGAGAAATCTGTCGGGTTTTAATGCTTTACAAGCGCCTTCCCGCCCACCTACACTTAACTTTACATTTAAACTAACAGGCCTTAGGCAAGATGTATACAAGACACTGCCTTGTTTACAAGCGCTAAGGGATAATTTGCTCTTGTTTCTTTTGTTTCTCCCTTACTACGCCTTGCTAGTGTGTTACAACACTGTGGCCACTACAATGTAGGCTAGCATAGTCTTAAATACAAATCTGTCCGACGGCACAAATTCGACAGAAACGAATTAGACATGTACACCTTACTGTTTTAAGGTTTAGGGGTTTTAAGCGGTTGGAAAGGAAGGTAGAGAAGGCTGCTAAGGCAAGTAGCCGCACTACTAAAGCGGTTTAGAGCTAGGACACAGGCTAAATGGCCGAAGAAGCACTATGCTGGCTGGTAGATTCTGTAGTTAGTAAGGCTGGAGACTGTAGTGTTGGTGGGGAAGCATTTAAAATTTGTTGATAGTACAACCGTTATGCTCCTTTGTAAGGCTAATCTGTAGCTGGTTAAGGGTGATAACACTTACAAAGAGCTTCGAGTCTTTAGCGTCTTCCTTTAAACAGTAGCCGGAATTGTCTGGTTTTGCCTTGTTAAAGACACCCCTTTTCTGTTTTATTGGTAAGATTTGTTAAGTTAAATAGCCGGCGCTGTCGGTTAGCCGAGAATTGATATTTATAAAGCGTTTGGTTACGCTTTTTACGTTTTACTTGCCTATTAGGATCTGTTAAGAATGAATTCTGTCTAGTCTTAAAGACGCTAAAAGAAGAAGAACATTACGGCTAGTTACACTAACTTAAGACTCCTGTATACTAGCATAGTCTTTAACGAAATCTTTTAGCCTTACATGTAGGACACCTAGCTGTAGTAAGCCATGTCTATAGAAACAACGTAGCTAGGCGGTCGAATTTCACTCTAATACTAAGTGTGTAGTTACTTAACACCTACTTGTACTAAAAATATTTTGTAAACAATAAGCTATAAAGTGTTAAGCAAAGTTGTAAGGACGTAAAAGATAACACAGTTAAGATAATAATAGACTTGAATAAATTTATACAAGGTTAAATTGCTAACGCCTTTAAACCGCCTTTGTATATAAGCTTACCTTATTCTAAATGATTTACCTTTAGTTACTAAGGAAATAATTAAGGTAACAGGCATTAGCAGCTATACAGAAAAGTTAACAGTAGACAAGTTTTTACATCGCTTTTCTTTACATTTAAAACTCACTGACAAAGAAAGCACAATAGTTTGCCTGTTTTCCTAGGAGTTAGGGAAGCCGCTTCCTTCTAACAACAATATTCTTACAGTATACAAAAACCCAGCCCTTTTACAATGTAATAAAGGACCCTTCTTTTACATTAGACAAGTTGAAAATTTTAAAGCATTAGGTAAGTCTGTTGACCCAACGCTGTTCTACCGTTAATCTAACGGATATACGTTGGAAAGTATAAACTGTAGGCTAGCTATTTACAATAAATATATCTATTTTCACTTGCTTGTCTTATAGCTTGTATACATTGGCTGTGGTTTTCGTTTTACTCCGTTTACCTTGTTTCTCTTTTACATACAAACGTAGAACAGTATGCATTTTCATGCCCACTTGCTTTTAAGACATAAATATTAAAGGGAGGGGGCTTACATTTTATTATGCCTAGTTATTAGTAAGGCCTTAACTAAAGCAACCTTTTTGCAAACCACCCGTTTTTAATTCGCTTATACTTGTACTATTTATATATACTATTGTACACTACATTACAACGTATTTAGGCTTTACTTTCTCTTAACCATTTAATATTATCAAATACTCTTAATAACGCTTTCTACTAATGTAAGCAAAAAGCTTGCTTTCCTTATAATCTATACACTAATACACCCTTTACAGTACTTTTAGCCTTTTTAAATAAAACTACCTTTAATTCCACCTATAAAAGTTAAGAATTAACAACGTTAATAAATCCTACAATTATGTTGTAAATAAGATCCAACCTTTGCTAAAACGTAACTATAGAAAAAGATTCTAAGCTAAAAACCGCTTCTTAAGACGTAACAACACTAACAGTAGATTGTAAACAAACGGCTACTACAAGCAGTACAAGGCAGTAAGCAAAGTCTATTATTATTTCCTTTACTAAGCTATACTTTTTTTAACACTGCCTAAAAGCTAAAAGCAGCGTACTAACAATACTAGACCTTATAATTATACGCCTTTAGGTTACAATTCTTTAAGGGATTGCTACGTAAAGTTGCGTTCCCTAAGCCTCTAATCCATCTTGTTGCCACTAACGCTATACAATAATTTAGCTTTATCCACAATAACACATTACTACCAATTATATAGCCGTTTAAGGCACACTTTTGCCAATTCGTCTAATCCTTCTATGTTTACCTCTTTCACAGCCCTTACTACACCCGCTCCCTTACCGCTTCCTATTGTCTTTACACTGTAAGTATTACTAGAAAATTCTAACGCTTACCGTCCTACTCTTATACCGCTAAGAGACCTGTTACTTATATAGCTACGGACTAAAGGCAGCTATGTAGGCGAACTATTGCTTAACTTTAAGCGCTACAAGCGTTATAAACGCTACAAGCGGCTACAACCGTAGTGGTATAGTAGTATAAAGCAATAACCTAAAACGTAACCAATCTCTCTTACCTAGCTTGTTAATAAAGTTAAAGGAATCTATGTAAGGCTAATTATAGTTGAAAGCAAATGTATTAAAATTAATTTAAAACAAGGCATAAGTAGTAAAAACAACGTCCTAACAAACAAGCAATAGCAGGCCCTTATTACGTTATACTACACTCTCTTATATAAGCACTATAACTTTATACTAGCATTTTAACACCCGTCAACGTTACTAACACTCTAACAGCTTGTATAAAAGTATGCTATACTAGCAAGAATGCAAAGATACAGGATTTACAGCTTTCTTAAGCTGCTTTAGCATTAGCTACCTTGTTTGTACAAGTACATAGTTACCTTTATTTATTTAGCATACAGTATAATAGCGCTATTGTATAAGACGGTGCTGGCGTTTAAGGACACGTAGGTGGAGTGCCTAGGTAATCTTAGCTAGTACTGTATAGCCATTAAAGACGACAACTAGCAGGTGTAGGATATGTAGACGGCCGTTTTACGGTAGTGGTACACGGTGGCTTTAAACAAGGCGTTAACGACTAGGCGGCTGTACTATCACCTAGCCATCCTAACACACTTTTACGTTATTACGTAAATGTACTACTATGTTAAGAGCCTTTATATGCTAATTCCATTTACGTTAACGTGTAAGTCTGTTATAACGTTGTTTAATTTTATTTTTAACGGTATAGCACTGTATGTACTGCTTATTAAGCTTAACTTTACTAAAATACACGTTATTTTATTTACTAGCAAACAAAATACACAGTTTACACTAACGCTATACAAGTTTCTCAACGTGTTTAACGTCTACATTACTACAACCGCTAAGGCTTAGATTGCTTTAAACGCCTGTATTACTATTATTAACAGTTACGGCTTACTTAAATACAACGCTAATAACAACGTTATTGTAAAGCTACTACGTAGGCCCTTAACCACTAACCCTAACACTACATCTAAAGACATGTTTATAACCAATGCTTAAGTAAACGTAAAGGCGTTGACTATGTCTACTAAAGTCTAAGCGTTTAATACGCTTGGGTAGGCACAGCTAGTAGCTACTAACACGGACAAGAAGGTGTTAAGGCGGATTAGCAACACCAACTGCTATAAATACATCTACGTACAGCTTGTGTAGATGTTAGCGATAGCCTGGCTGCCTAAGGCGATGGCACTTTTAAAACAGCCGTTTTTGTAGACTACGCTTGTCGTAGCGCTTAACCACATAATAGCGTCTTACACAACGTATAACTAGATTAAGAAAGAGATTCTTATAACTATTAAGCTAAAGCTAAAGCTAAAGCTAAAGCCAAAGCTAAATACAGTAAAAACCAAAGGCAAGACAAAGCCTAATACTGCCAAGCCTTTAATACTAGCACTACTTTCATTAAGTCTAAACCTTAACTAACTCTATATCCCTTCCCTACTACAACCGCGCTATAACGATATAAAGCCGCTACTAAAAGACTAGGCACTACAAGGCTTGCTTTAGGCCGACGATGTATTTCCATAAGGCTGGTTTAACAATGTAGACACTGTAGATAAAGGCAGCAGGCTAGTAAAGACGACTTTAACTACGTACATTTACAAGGAACGCATTCTTTAAATTGCCTAGAAACTAGCTTAACAGAAGCGCTAGATCTACTATAATACTACAACATACTAATTCTTTGTAGCTCCTAAGTTTAAAACCGTTACTACTATATAGCGCTGTTCTTAAGCGGTAGCAGTAAGAGCAAAGAAAGAGAGCGTAAAAGTAGACGTAGACGTGGAGGTAGATGTGGAAGCGGACACGGAAAAAAACACGAACGTAAAGCCTTACGTTAAGCAAGTGTAAGACGACAAGGACAACGTAAATTTATCTAAGGTTAAAGAACTAGCAAGGGTGTATAGTTAAGAACTTAACGCTAACATACACGTTAAACTTAAGGATAATGATAATTAAAAGGTAGTGTGTTAGTATTGTTGGCATTAAAGGTTTCCTTTACAATAAAGGTTGCGGATACCGTAGCGCTAGCCCGTTATAATAACGCTTAAGACCTAACTTTGCTAGATTAGAAGAAGGAAATAATGTTTTGTTTTAGTTAAGTTGGCGGGTAACTACGTTTTACTACTGTTTGCTTTCTTAAAATTAAAGTAATTATGTAAATTACACAATATAGTGTTTTACATATTTACTCGTCTATAATTCTAGTTAAGAAAATGTAAAGCATAATAACTATTAAATATTTACAAAAACGCTCTTGTTTTATTATCGCATATTTTGTTATGTTACTAAGTAGCTAACAACAACGAATTCTCCTTAACGTAGTAGAAACTAATCCATTTCAAATAGGTTTGCTATTCCCTTAAAAGCCTACCTTCGCTTTGCTTTTCCTACTTTTTCTATATAAATAAACAAGAGATTTCACTTGCATTCCTTACATTCCTACACGCCTATGTTTGTAGTAGCCTACAAAGGCTTACTATCCTTTATAAGCGATAAAGTTAAACTCTACAGCCTCCTTACAGCGCCGCTTAGAAATCTATTACCTTTGGTTGATAGATCTAATGCAGAGACGTATCCGTACGCATATACGACAAAGCGCAAACGTTACGTACGACGATTTGGCTACAAAAGGTAGTAGTCTAGTCTTAAGAAGCATTTTAATAGCGTATAAAAATTCTTCACCGCTTTACACCATTAAACTAACAACAATCGAATCGACGACTACAATTAAGACAAACATTAAAGCGTATACACTCTAAGCCCTTTTAAAGGAATACGGTAAAAACCATCCAACGTCGCTTAGTTCTTAGGCAGCGACAGGACACTCTTACACCTTGCCGGGTTTTAAGACAGCGAACGCAGCTACAAGGACGCCAAACGAATGCTAAACAAAGGGAAGAGAAGTAAAGGAAGTTGTTAAGAGCCAGGAAATAGAGTCGTGAAGGCCACAAGGGCTACGGAGGACTGTCCTAGTGGCCCATAGCGCTAAAGGGGGGAGAAGCAAAGAGCGAGGATGTTGGGTTTGTTTAGAAAATAAAAGGCGTAAAAGGTTGGAAAGTCTGGTATATGCAACTATAATGATTGGTCTATTATCTGCTTAAACCGCCTATGCTGTATCTCCAAGTAACTGTTCTTAGTAAAGGGGTAGTAGCATTGCCTCCTTAGCTGAATTTCCCTGTTAAGTCGCTACTGTATACAGCAACAATAAGCCAGTCGCCGGTAATGTCTACTGTCTGCTATGCAAGGCTGCAATCTAGGTCCTGCCTAACGATGGCCGCGTATTAGGATGTCTTTAACAACAGCATAAAGCATAGAAAATCTTTAAAGGCAAGTGGACAGATACATATAAGGACCTATAAATATAATGGACGAAAAGAGTGCTGGAAGTGGGACGCCACCTTAGGCTAATAGCCAAGGTTACACTAATACAAATACTACTAAATAGGGTTAAAGCGTAGAACCAAATTTAGTTGCTAGAACAAAACCTAGTAATGGCCCGCTTACAATAGTTAGAATATAGGTTGACAAATTTGAAGGTCGCTTTTAGCACACGGAGCCGTTAAGCGTTGAATGCGGCCAAAGGAAGCCGTCTAACTATCTGTTAAGTCTTGGTGAATTTGGTGTAAAAGACTGTAAACGTTGAATTGGAAACCGCCTAAGCCGTCAAGCTAGAGTTCATTGTCTTCGTCTACCTTATAATTGTCCGCTTGTAGGCTGTATGCCATCTTTAGTCGTCGAATTGTTGTATAGTTATAGGTAGGTTAAAAAAGTAGTAAAAATAAGAAACAAAGAAAACGCACATGCTACCTTTCTATTATAATAATCAATAGACGGCCCATTAACAAGACAATATCTAAAATAGACAGATCGACCGGATTATTTAAAGTATCTTATATCTCACGTTAAAGAAAAGACCAAATGGCATTAAGAAGAGTCCCTAAACGTTGGTCTTCCGTTGTCTCCGCTGTTTTTAATCGTGTACATTGGTAAATTGACTGGTTAATGGAGGTGGGCTTACAGCAACATGGAACATTTATTTTGCTTTTTAAACGAACTTTAGGAAGAACCAAGCCTCCTCAGTCATTAACAAATAACAACCACACGCCCTTCCTTACTACAATGTTCGATACAAGAAGCCACTTAGCTCCGCATTTGTGTGGCCAGTCACGTTTAGCACGTGTACCATTTATAAGTGTACACAAGCGTGTACGCTGTAGCCACTTAATTCAGGCCCGCTTTCCACCGCTGTTAAATGTGCTTTTACGAGTCTATAACTGTAAAGTACCCGCATGCCTTGGTTATATACAGTCTAGGTTTTTATAAGATCTTGGAACCACTTCGGCCCATCCTTTGGGCCGTAGCAGTTTGTAGCAAAAATCTTTATTGCCGAAAATGCCTACAGCTGTAGCAGCATTGCAGTAGATTGATTTGTTCGATATATGCTTACATATAAGATGTTCTACGTCGAGTACATGGCACAGTTTTTATTGTCGATAGGAATATTTAAATTTACACTTTAAACAGTTAAGATAACTAATATATTGGATTAGGTACAATGTAGTCTTAGATAGCTTAATTCCAATAGGAAAGGGTTGTAAACAGTATTCTTAGCAATTTATAGTGTAGTTGATTGTTTAAAGCGAAAACAATACAGACAAGTAGAAAGTTACGAATTCTTCCTAAAATACTAAAGAAGATCAAGTGTCTAGTTTACTTCAACTTTCCAAACCTTAAACACTTGGTCGCTTTAAGGATAGTGCTCAAGATCTTAATATACAGACCTGTCGGAATGTAAAGAAGCGACCGCACTTGGCGGTCTTAATTTTAGGCGAAGACTTTATTAACTTGCGGATGAGTGGTGGGATATTGTCTTCACCTAGCTCTTTCCGCGGAGGATAGGCCTAAAGCAGCACCAGAATGCGGTAGCACGCCGAAAACTTTATAACGTAAGTGTATAGCGAGTAGGCCAGCATAGCAAGTAGGCCACCCAACCCCCTTTACACAACTATTCACCTTTAAACATCAATTCCTTAACGAACAGTCATAACCGCGCAACAAAAGAAAGCACAAATACAGATTGCCCTTCAAGCTTTCCAAAATGACTAAAAACTTAGTATTCGTGCAGCTTCCAACATCTTCTTGGTTCCTTGTACAACCCTAACCCAACGACGTTACGGCACGACTGCTTGCATTGGCAGCATGCCTAATTCTTCCAATCTAACTCTGTTGGAAGAGGAAGTCGTTGTATAAGAGGTGCTTGACTTGAATGTACGAGGATTTCCTTGTTAGCTTAGCAATGTTGAAGATATGGCTAATTTGCTTTGGATAACGTGTTATACACTACGCGTTAGACACCGCTAGGCGGCCGGCTTTGTTAAGCGACAACCACAGCTCCGTACGCGTTTATCGCGCTTATATAACTATAAGAGAGCTTTGTGCGAAGATCCAAAGCTTATTAGCGCGTGGTTTAAGCTTTTTTAAACTACAGTCGCACAACATGGCATTGTTAAGTCGAACATTTGGAATTTCGACAAGACTAGCTTTTTAATAAGCTAGATTACAGCATTCTTAGTTGTTACCTTGTCTGAAAGACGTGTAAAGGCTAAAGCAATACAGCCTAGAAACCGTGAATAGGTTACTGTAATCTAGGCCGTCTAGTTGTACGGCTAGGCTATACCGCTATTTGTTGTAGTAAAAGGCTAAAATTATCTTAAAGACTAGTACTACAACAACTGTTACGGACCGCCGTGCTAGAGCCCCACCCTGCCTGCCTATTGTCTGACTGCCTGTGTGCTAGCTAGCAGACCTAGCGGGTCCCCCTTGAGATTACTGCCGCCTGTCACCGCTATCGCAGATATTTAGCGGACCTGCAGCCGCCTCCTGAACGTAGCTCCTTGAGCTACGTCTTCGTTTACAACCCGACCCCTACCTGCACCTTTGTAGAAGACTAGCCGCTCTGAATATACTGCATCTCGTCCCTACCTACCTGTCTGCCCGCCCGACCGTGACATTACGTAGCTCCTACTCATTAGGTGCTGACGAGATGGCCGCCATCCCCGAACCCCCTGCCATGCCTTCCAGCCTGGAGGACTTCGCCTTCCTAGTCGCCGCAGACCCTGGGACTTGGATCACTTACTTCCAAGCCACCTACGAACTCCTTTGTCGCCAAGAAGAAGAGTTAACTGCCGCTTGTACTAGACTCGCCGCCGCCGATAGCCGTCTAGACGAAAGCCGCTACTTTGTTTAAAACCTGACTGAGCAGCTGTTAAACGCTTGAGTCGACCTTGAACACCTCCGCCGCCTGTAAGCCCCGACTGTACCCACCCTCCCGTCTGCCTCTCTGTTATGCTCATCCGCCGACATCGCCGCAGGTCGAGCTCTGGCACTGGATCCTCCGGCTACTTCCGGACCTCCCTCAGCCACCCGCTCTAAGAAGTTGCCGGACCCCAACAAGTTCGACGGCGCTCGTTCTAACCTCTGCCGCTTTAAACAAGCTATACAAGACAAACTAACCGTTAACGCTGACCGCTTCCCGACTACCGCTTCCCGCCTAGTGTACACTGCTAGCCGACTTACGGGCGCTGCCTACGCACAGGTCCTCCCGTACTGTAAGAACAATTACCAGGCACTCCGTAATTACCATAACATTCTAGAGATCCTTAACTGAGCATTTGGGGACCTTAACCTAGTTTAGAACTTTTGTTAAAAGCTACATCGCTACCGCCAAACCAACAAAGACTTCAACACCTTCTTCGCCGAGTTCTAACGGCTTGCCATGGAAGCAGAGATGCTAGACGAACAACTCCGGACTATCCTAAAGGATGCCATCTTTTAGAAACTGTATCAACATTGGATTTACACCAACGCCCCTACGCTTAACTACTACGCCTTTGTGACACTGTTATAGTCTTTGGACAATCACCGCCTTCGCTTAGACGTTAGGGGCTCCCTTTAGCGCCCTCCCGCTATTAACGCAACCCTTAGCTGCACCTCTCAAGTCCCTGCTGTAAACCCTACAGCTTAAGCCGAGCCCTCCCTAGCCCCGGCTAAGACACGCCCTCTAGCCGTTCCCGCCTTTAACCTAATAGACTTGTCTTACTAACACTGCGGCACTACCCGCCGAGACCGTGGCGAGTGTTACTGTTGTAGGTCGAAAGATCATTTTGTAGCCGCCTGCCTACACCCTAACACTTGCAACCCCCGCGTACTTAGCCTTTATAACGCCGGCGTCCCTAGCCCTACCGCCTTGTCCCGACACTCCTTTAATAGCCGCCGTCACAACTCGCGTGGCTGCCGCTCTCGCCACTCTTCTAACTCCTGTTCCTCTCAACAACGGTTAGGGGAAGGGGCGCGCTTGGACTAAGTCGTGTCCTAGGCCCGCCACTCAACGCACCCCCTACTGTTGTTTAAATCTCCTTCGCCGTTGTCTATAGACTTCCTATTAAGGAAGAATATAACCAACGTTCTAATCTAATAATACTGCCTGCCAAGCTAATAGCGAAAGATTAGCCTGCCCTCTTAACCTATGCCTTAACCGACTGTAGAGCTAAAGGAAAAGCCTTCATTAACGCCGACTAGGCCTTCCACTACTACCTGTCCCTACACCGTCTACGCAACCCGTTTGATATCAAGGTGTTTAATGGGAGAGCTACTAAAGCCAGTAAGTGCAAGTACTATGTACACGCCGGTTTGAAAATCAAAGACCACTACTAAAAGAATGTCCTGTTTTTTGTTACTTAACTAGCGCACTACCCTATCGTGTTAGGAATGCCTTAGTTAAAGCAACACGACCCGACTGTCCGTTTCGCTAAACACTTGATCACCTTTGATAGCAAGTACTACCGCACTAACTGCAATGTCCCAACCCGCCTTAAGAAAGTCCGTGCCCTACATACAATCCTAAGGAAGAGCCGCCTTGTACACTAAGACTGCCGTCTTATAGCCCTTCGCTACATAAACATTACGCCGATCTTTAGGGAAGGCGCCGCCGCTTACGCCTGCTTTTGTTTTTGCCGGTTTTATACGACTACGCTACAGACGCTAGACAAGCTCCTTCGTCCTTTACCGCCTAAGCCTACCACCTTTAACCTACCACCAGAAATAGCCGATTTTGCTAATGTGTTCTCACTGTAGAAAGCCGACAAACTACCGCCGTACTGCCTAATAAACTACTATATTCCGTTAAAGGAAGGAGCCGTCTTGCCTTACGGCCCTCTCTACTTTATATCCTACGACAAGCTCCGCGTACTGCGTAAGTAGCTTAACGAAAACCTTTAGAAAGGATTCATCCAGCCAAGCTCGTCGCTTGTTGCCTCCTTTGTCCTGTTTGTAAAGAAGAGCGACGGTAGCCTACGCTTCTACGTCGACTACCGTGCCTTAAACGCTGTCACTATTAAAGACCGATATCCGCTACCCTTAATTAAGAAGACCTTAAACAACCTGTCCGGAATAAGATACTACAGTAAGATAGATATCGTCTTTGCCTTTAACAAGCTCTACGTTAAGGAAGGAGAAGAGTACCTAAACGCATTTCGCACTCGATTTGGCCTGTTTGAAAGCTTAGTTATACCATTTAGGCTCACCAGCGCCTTGTTAACCTTTTAGCGTTATATTAACGCCTTTTTATAAGAACTCTTAGACTTAATCTACACTGTGTACCTGGACGACATCCTAATCTATAGCCGGACCCGTGAAGAATATACGGAACATGTCTGTGCCGTCCTAACACAACTACGTAAAGCTAGGTTATACGCCAAAATCTCTAAGTGCAAGTTTTACTGTACTAAGACCAAGTTCTTGGGCTTGATTATTAGCCGTAACGGCATCCGTATAAACCTAGCTAAGACACAAACGATTCAAGACTAGCCTGTCTTAACCTGCTTGACTGACGTATAAGCCTTCCTTGGCTTTGCGAATTTCTACCGACGGTTTATTGCTAATTTCTTAAAGACCACCGCTCCGCTTACCCGCTTAACGAAAAAGGATACACCCTTTGTATAGGACAACACCTACTCCGCCGCCTTTCAAACGCTAAAAGACTGCTTCGCCGCCGCCCCTGTACTAGCCCACTTTAACTGGGAAAAAGACGTGATCTTAAAAACCGACTCGTCCAACTACGTGTCCGCCAGTGTAATGTCGCAATACAGTGACGACGGCGTCCTTCACCCCGTTGCCTTCTTTTCTAAGAAGCTAACTGCCACTAAATGCAACTACAAGATTTATAACAAAGAGTTGCTTGCTATTATCCGCTGCTTTAAGGAATGGCGCTTTAAACTTAAGGGTGCTCCCTTGCTCGTTAAAGTCTTAACCGATCACCAAAACCTAGAGTACTTTACGTTAACGAAGTTGCTTAACCGCTGTTAAGCCTGTTGGTCCAAGTTCCTGTCCCGCTTTAACTTCTAGATCCACTACCGCCTTGGAAAACAAGGTGTTAAGCCTAACTCCCTAACACGAAGATTAGGAGATCTCCTTAAGGAGGGGGATACACGCCTTCTACACTAGAGCTAGACAGTCTTGAAACGGCAAAACCTTGCCCTAAACCTTTAATTCCATACACTACTCCTGCCTTTAGACCTACACGACCTATTCCGACAAGCGTACAAAGCCAACCCAATCCCCCGCCAAGCCTTGAAAGCCCTAGCCGACCTAAAGACACACCGCCTGCCTACCTTAACCTTTGCAGAGTGTACTAACCGTAACGGATACTTGTACGTACAAGACCAAATGTACGTCCCTAACCACGACGACTTGAAAGCCAACCTACTCCGCCGCTGCCACGACCACCCGGCCTCAGGCCACCCCGGCCGCTCTAAAACATATGAATTACTGTCTTGCGAATACTACTAGCCCGGTATGGCCCGCTACGTTGCCCGTTAGGTAAGGAAGTGCCATACCTGCTGCAAAGCCGCCCCGTTCCAAGACGGTTAGAAAGGACTTCTACACCTCCTGCTTGTTTTTAATCAAGCCTAGCGTAATATCTCTGTAGACTTTATTACGCACCTGCCTAAAAGCCACAGCTACAACGCTATTATAGTTGTGGTCGACTGGTTAACCAAGATGCGCTACCTAATCCCCTGCCACGAAACCTGTAGTGTAGAGGACGCTGCCCACCTATACCTAAACTACGTCTAAAAGCTTTACGGCCTGCTTACGACGATCGTGTTAGACCAAAGAACACAATTTGCTGTAGAATTCTAGCGCAGCCTTGCCCGCCTGCTAAAGATTAAGCCTGCCTTGTCTACGGCACACTATCCGGAGACCGACGGCCAAACGGAAAGAATCAACTCCGTTCTAGAACAGTACCTCTGCGCTTACGTGGCCTACCTGTAAGATGACTAGGACGTATGGTTACCGCTAGCTGAGTTTGTCGGCAACGCCCACTACTCCAAGACTACCGGCCTATCCCCGTTTTACGCCAACTATGGCTTTAAGCCCCGGTTGGGTTTTAAGCCTATCGAAGACCTGCCCAACACACTGTAATCCCGAGACGCTGCCCGCTTCGCTGCCCGTATAAAGGAGATTACCGAGTTAACCCGAAACGAGATGGCCGCCGCGCAAAACCGCTACGAAGAGCAAGCTAACCGGCACCGACAGCCCCCTTGCCTATTTAAGGAAGGCGAGTACGTTTGGCTAGACGCCTGCACCCTAACTACCGCCCGCCCAACAAAGAAGCTAGACTGGAAGAACCTCGGCCCGTACCGTATCTCCAAAGTTGTCAGCCCGTATGCCTGCAAGTTAAACCTGCCCGCCTCCATCCGCGTCCACCCTGTCCTCCACGTCTCCCGCCTCCGCTACGCCGACACCTCCAACCCGATCCCTAGCCAGATACGCCCGCCACCGCCGCACGTCAAGATAGCCGGCGAGACCGAATACAAGGTTGCTAAAGTCTTAGACTCTTTCTAGGAACGCCGCGGCCGCGGCCGCAACCCCCGCCTGAAATACATAGTCCGCTAGGTCGGTTACGAAGACCCGACCACCGAACCCGCTAAGTACCTAACGAATGCCAAGCAACTCCTAGACAACTACCACCGCTGTTACCCCAACAAGCCCGGTCCTTGACCTTCGACCTCAACGGAGCTCGGTCGTAAGGAGGGGAGTACTGTCACAGACCGCTATGCTAAAGCCCCACCCTGCCTGCCTATTGTCTGACTGCCTGTGTGCCAGCTGGCAGACCTAGCGGGTCCCCCTTGAGATTACTGCCGCCTGTCACCGCTATCGCAGATATTTAGCGGACCTGCAGCCGCCTCCTGAACGTAGCTCCTTGAGCTACGTCTTCGTTTACAACCCGACCCCTACCTGCACCTTTGTAGAAGACTAGCCGCTCTGAATATACTGCATCTCGTCCCTACCTACCTGTCTGCCCGCCCGACCGTGACAACAACCCATTTCCACCTAAATGGGTAATTACAGTAAGCAAAAACGGATGGACAACAAACAAGCTTGGTCTTTAATAGCTTTAACACTTTGATTAATACAGTAGTTCTTGTACAACGGGCTAAAAACGACTGCTAGTGTTAGACGGCTATAAAAGCCATCACTTAATGGAATTTAAGCGGTATTGTAAAGAGAAGAATATTATTACTTTTTACATACCTTTGTATTCCTTTTACTTACTTTAGCCGCTTAATGTTGGGTGTTTTACGCCTTTAAAGCGGTTGTACAGCCGGCAAATCAAGAAATTAATATAAGCTTATATTCACTACATTACAAAACCCAACTTCTTTTCTACATTTTACACTACATTTTTTAAGACTTTTAGCAAAGGAAATATACAAAAAGGCTTCTAAGAAGCAAGGCTAGTCCCCTTTAACCTAAAAGCTATAGTTTTTAAACTAGATATTAAGTTTCGTACACTATCACCGCCTGTATCCCTCCTTTCAACCACTAACCTTTAAACCTTTAAGACACTATAAAACTTGTGTAAAGCTACTTTACAGTCTAATTTTATTAAAACCAAAATCATCCAACATTAAAACAGCTCTCCAACCATAATTCTTAGCGTAATAGATCAGCTGGTTAAGTGTATGTAAACCGTAATGTACAAAATAGTGTTAATACAAAAACGGGTTAGCGAACTAAAAGCGGCGAATCAGACGATAAGCAAACGCTAAAAGGCTAGAAAAAGCCGTCTACAGGAAGGAGGATCACTTAGTCTATAGGCTACGACAAGTTTGCTAGACAACAAGAACATAAAAGCACAGTTGACGGCGGAAGTGCTGGCAAGTCGTGGTGGAAGAAGGACGAGGGCGGCGACCGTACAGCACTGTAGCGCGTGTGGCAACTTGGGACATAATACGCGGACATGTTAGGAAGATAGACAAATGTCGGATGTATATAATTCTGAGTGATTTGAATTGATTGACAATGTTATAGCGTTGTTGTTTAAGACAGAAGTTGTGTGAAAGGGGTTGGGTGGTCCACTTACTATGTTGGCCTACTCACTATGCACTTACGTTAGTTTAATGTATAATTAGGTTTTTAGGTTTTAATGGTTGGCTCCTTGTAGCTAATTATACCTGCGCTACAAAGCTAGTGCCTACTTTTTTTTTTTTTTTTTTTTTTTAAGCTCTATTTAGGGATATCGTTTAAGACTTAGAAGTGGCTCTAGCCTAAAATATGTCCTTGTTTAGAGTTTTAAAAAGGGGGCTGAGGGCGCGACTAGCGGTAGGCGGAGCCCTACTCGACCAAAGGACTAGGTGCGGCGCGAAGGGACCTTCTTACACCCGTTATTCATTCTAGGAAGATAAGGCAGTGGTGCACCGTTGCTTACAACGTTGAAAATAAAAATAGAAAAGAGTAACTGGAACTACGTAATTCGGATTTAATAAAACTGTAATGGCATAGTAAATATAGAAGATATCGAAAGGTAAAGGGACTTATGTTTATTACTGCGCATACCTAAAAAATGACAAAGATACAAATGGAGCTTAACTAGAGGATCGGCATTTCCCTTAGAACCCTTAGGAGCCAAGGAGCAAAGCCCTTGCCAGGTTTTTCAGCTTGTTTCTATTCCTTTTTTTCTCTTCTTATTGTAGCTTTTCTCCCATTTTCTGTGTTTCCGATATTCGAGGTTCTCCCTTTTCCTCTTGTTGAAGCTTTGGGACGGCGCTGGAAATTCCGTGCACTAGAGATCTATTTTCCTTAAGTGGCTTGGCCATAGACCCATGTAAGTTGTAGTCCTTGCTTCTATAACAAAGCTCTTCAACTTGCTAGGCCAATCTTCTATTTACTTGTAGTGTTTGGATAAGCTTGTCATTTTCTTGCCAAAAGGCGATTTCGAATCTCTTTGAATCGCATTGATGTGTCTCCAACGTATCGCATGCACCCTGTATTAGCCGTAGTGCATCGCAAATCTGCCTTTAAGCCCCCTAGAAACTGATAGTGGCGTCAAGGGTTTCCGAGGGGGCACTAAAGCAAATCTGCCATGGCGGATTACAAAGCCGTCCCTGCTGCTTGGAAGCCATTTTAACGCTATAGGTGCGGGATAGATGAATTCCGCTGGAGGAGATCTGCAGTTGTCTTTAAGTACGATCATTTAGTGATTAAGTGCCAGGGCCCCTTTCTAGACTATGGTGTCAGACTACTTTACAGCTGTGTTAAGTAACCCGAAACAGGGCCCGAAAACTAGACCATTCGTATCGTCTATAAGTTCCATCTTCTCAGGGTGCGGATTATTGCGGTCCATTGTATTAGGCCACTGCTTTAACGTCTCCTACGCGGGATTTCCTTCCCGCTCCCCCAAAGCTGACTGCTCAAAACCCTTACAATCATTGTTCTATTTTTGAAGACGGCGCCAGCACAGCCCGTCACCGCCGGCGTACTATAAGGATCCCCATTATCACTTATTTTATTTATCCTCTTTACGTCATCACTCTACCAAGCCCTCCGCCGCCACTAGGGGGTTATTGCCCTTGGGTTTGCAAAAGACACAAACCTCCTCGCCGTTAGCCGTACGACGGGCTTCTGCTACCGCCTCCTCCGAGAGGCGTAGGCCACCGTTACGGCATAGGCGCGGCCAAAAGGCGTCGTATTCAAGCCGGCAAAATGCGTGCTCCTCCACTTCTCCCGTACCCACACAGCCCCAAAAACGACACTTACGCTCGGCCGCAACACCGTCCTTACCTCTTAGCCGTCGGCCTGCTTCCTTAGCATCTGGCTTAACAGGAAGCTTCTCTTCTCAAAGCACCTCCAGCAAATCAAACGCCGTCTTACTACACAAAGCCTTGACTTTACTAGACTAACCGGCAAAACATAGGGCTGTACACTTTTGTAGGCCCGCACGATCTACACGGCAGTGCTTTAAAGCACAGCGGTATACGGCGCTAGTGTCTTCCTCCCTAACGACGGCAACTACCGGCCGACAACCTCTCTAAACACGATCTTCCACAATTATCTTCGCGCCGTCCTTAACGCCTACCGGTCTACACCTATCTACCTCCTCTACTTAAAGGCCGGAATACTACTACTAAGCCTTTACCTTGCTTACCGGCAGGCTGTATTTCTATCTCAGCTAGACTACTAAGCAAAGGCTTAAGCCATTTAAAATACAGTCCTCCGTACACGCCTAATACACTCTAAGCGCCCGGCGCCTACCATCATCCCACGCCTAGCCTCTAAAGAGGCAGACTAGGCCACTGTAACCGACCAGTGGAAGGCCCGCTGGCATTAAAACGCCAGCAACGGCCACTCTACTAGATCCTTTACGGCTTAAACACTAGCCTAGACGGTATAGGCCGTCCAGCGCCGCCACCTCCACCTTACCAAGGCCGAAAGCAGCCTCCTTACACAGATCCGCACCGGCTACGTTGGCCTGTACGCCTATCTCTTCTAGCGGTAAGCCGCGGACTCTTTAACGTACCGCTACAGCGCCAAGAAGGAAACCCTAGCCTACGTCCTCCTAACCTGTACAGTAGCACTACTACGGCCACTTAGCTAACCGTAGTCGTCTACCAAACTAAGCCATCGTCTACAAACTAGCCTTACGGCTCGACCACTCCTTTGCTGGCTTATCCAAAGCGGCAGACTCCCAGAGTATGGCTTAGCAAGAGAGCTTGAACGGTCACCAACGCTAGCGTAAAAGCAGTATTACTAGCAGCACTTCCACCCTACCTACCTATTTTCCCTTACAATATTTCGGTTTGTTTGTTAGTCTTATTTGTTTAATAGTAGCCGCTTGTAGCCTACCACACAAAACTGTAACTAGAAACACACACCTACTTAAATCTGTGGCAGTTTTTTCCCTAGGAGGGTTCTAGCACTTAGGAGACGAGCTCCAGTTTCTTGGGGCAGATCCAGAACAGACATTTAGGCTTGTGAAGTTGGTGTTGAACGAGCTTTACATAGCAACCGTAGGGAATTTATACTTTTGTAAAGGGAGAACACTAGGCAAAAAAAAAGCGTAAATTAAGGCTGGGTCTTATAACTAGGTTACAACCTTGGGTTTAATTTGGGGGGTTGTATAACGTTTGGAAGGCTAGATCTAAAACTTAGAAGATTCTTAAAGGACACGAATTAAGACTGTTTTGAATTGTCCCTAGTTATGTTTAAGCCGACACCGCCACCTCGGCCCCTTACACTACTAGAAGACTTTCCCATAATTCCGTAAGGCACGTTCGTCATCATTCCTATGCTTCTTAATGGCTATTGGTATGTTGCTGTTGGAAGCTACGTATTAGGTTGTATTCTTTTCACCTTTTTCAACCGACCCATCAATTACTATAAAGACGAGCACCTTTTAAAGCTTTTTTTAGGTAAAAGGCATTCATGCTTTTTTCCGAGCTGTACGCATCCCGCTTTCTTGCATTATTAAAGTGAGAGAGAGAGAGAGAGAGAGAAGTTTATTCCGCCTAAAGGCGCTAGGCCTAAAGGGCTCGTCTACACTATACTTACGTAATATCCATCTAATTACACAACAACGTCGCTTGCTACTTATTACCCTGCTTGTCCTATGTCTTTTTCCTTTTAATTATTACTTATAATACTTCCCTTCCCTACTTGTTAACAAGCAATTAGGCCTCTTAAAGATCCTCCTCCAAGTGTTTAGGGTCTTATAGCCGGTGCCTAAAGCCTAGTCGACTACCTGTTGGGCTGGTGTGGTTGTAGACGGAGGAAGGGGTTGGTATTGTCAATGTGGTTCTTGCGTATGTGTGCTCGTGTGTCCTTTATCTTGCCTTTAATACGCAATCCAGTCTCCCCGTCGCTAAGGCATATCTGATTGTTGTATACACTGCTTTTGTGTTTAGTCTCTAGTCGTCTTGGTTTATTGGTCCTTTTCCTTTAAGGAAAAAGGAAAGGTTGTCTCGTTTTGCTTCTCTTTACTCTAAGAGTTTTTGTCTTTATGTCTACTACTGTAGGTAGTAGAAAAGGAAGTGCTTAATATTCTCTCTTGTCTAGCTGTATACACAGGCCGCCGTTTTTACTGCTTTAATCTGGTGTAGGTATTCGTTAACGTGTGCTATACCTGTTTGTAGCTGTGTTAAAATGCGTACTTTGTTTTGTTTAAGGTTGTTGTATAAAGTGTAAGTGTGTTTACTAGGCAGAGCTATGTCGGCCCTCTTTAAGTACTCTCCTACTCCCTTAAGGATCTCCCG
Source organism: Harringtonia lauricola (assembly GCA_014183025.1). NCBI lineage: Eukaryota > Fungi > Ascomycota > Sordariomycetes > Ophiostomatales > Ophiostomataceae > Harringtonia > Harringtonia lauricola. The sequence continues at coordinate 130,080 of JACBXF010000035.1, forward strand.
TTGTGTGTGTTGCTTTAAAATAATACTATTCTTAATAGTCGTTTTGGCCTAGTTGTAGAGGGCGTCTAAGGTGGCGTTTTGTTTAGTGGCGGACTAAGCCTCTCTTTTAGCTCGTCTTATTAAGTCTATCTTGGCTTTAGTGGGTAACTACTGGAGTATTACTTCGTTGTTGTTTACTTTAAGTCTTTGGATTTCTTAGTGAATCTTTTAGGTGTTATATTGTCCTAAATGTTAACCAAAGTGGTGAATCGTTAACAAGACCGTTTAGTTGTTTGTCTACACCGTTACTATACGGCTTACAGTTGTATCTAGAACGCTCTTTAAGCCCTTAGCGACAGCCTCTAGCTTAGCGTAAAACGAGCTAAGCTCCGTTTTTAGTCCTAACGTAGCTGAGAAGGTCGTCGTCGTCTTGTCTTGTCCTTAAGGCACGTTGTCTTACACTGCTCCTCTAATGCCCACCACTCCGTTTCGTGCCAAGGCGCTTGTTGCAATCATAATGTCTATTGCGTTGTCGACCGCTGCCTTTACACTCTCTCTATCTAGCTTTGTAGTAGTGTCTTAGGATTTCTGTAAGCAACTACGTAATACAATCTAATCTATTAATTATTTCAACTTGTAAAATCCAAGAATTGATTTAATTAAAAGGAAGAATTTAATAGTTTAATTAATTTGATTAGAATGATTAATTGATTAAGTTGACATGTAACAAGCGCTGTCTATAACACCTTCCTTGTCGTTGTCGACTAACGTTATTCTACGCTAAACAACATCTCTTATCTAAAAGTATTACCGAATAAAAAAGGGCAAGACATTACTAACAGTCTAGGTTGATTTTAATGGAAGGAAATGGTGGCATTGCCAGCCTTACTTTAACGAGAGAAGAGAGAAGAGATACAATTATTCTAGTGGATCGTCTATAATCCTTGACTATCTGTACAAAAAGCATAGAATCGTGGTTTTTAAAAGGCAGGACAATCGCCGAGTAACAACCTAAAGCCGACTTAAAGAGACTTAGAGACATTACTACCTTTATAACTAGTAATACCCTTGTATTGTCTAAAAAGCGTAAGGCAACAATAAAGGGTAATATGTTGGATTAAGCTACCTTACACGAATTATACTACCGCTATACAGTAGCGTACAGCCTACCCTTTGCTTATGTTAAACAGGCTGCCTTCTGTAACTTTATCCGCTATTTCTACCCGGCTACCAATAACTTCCTTTTAAGGTCTGCTAATATAGTTAAAGCTGACTTACAATAAGGCTATAACAGTAAAAAAGAGTTTGTAAAGCAAGCTTTGCAAAACGCCCTTTCCTTTATTTATATCGTCCTTAATAATTAAACATTGCCAACCTACTTAAGGGTTATTGGTTTTACTGTAAGGGGCTTACCTGTAATAACTACTGCTTAAGAGGGCCTAAAGGAGATAACATTAATTGTATAGAATAAAAGGAGGAAGCTAGGTACATGGAGGAATCCTTCGTCCTTATGTAGGCGTAAGTGTTAAAGGCGGTAAGGGCTTAGTAAGTGCTTCTGTTAGTCCCACTCTAGGCCTAAAGAGTTGCCGGTGATTAGTTAAACCGCCGTTGTGTGTCCCTTCCCCTTAATGTTCTTACCTTAAGGCACAGGCTTTGCCTAAGCCCTTTACATCCCAGAAGGCCAAATGGGCAACCGGCGCTATTAATCGACAGAATTTACAGCCTGTCTCCTTACTAACGCCGTATAGTGCGCGTAGGGCGACGGCGCTACGGCATCCTTCCTTAAGCTTTATTTCTCTTAATTGCTTTATTTGTTCCAGTAGTCTTGTTTGTTTGTTTGTTTATTTAGTACAACTACTAAAGGCCTACTACAGGCATTTGTAACTAGAAACACTTACCCACTTAGATCTGTAATAGTTTTTTCCCTAGAAGGGTTTTGTCTAACTAGTTGCTAATAGCCAAAAGTGGCTGAGAAAGGCGGATAATAATAATAATATATCTATTAGTTACCACATAATGTAATATACTCACAATAACAATAACAAACAAGTTGCTAAACCCTAGCTTTTAAGCAATAAATAGTGCTAACAGATTGTAGTCATCCACATATACCAACCATTGTAATGCCTATAGCATAAGCAAGCCGGTTATATTGTACTTGTTTAAGACCACTAAAACATTGTATAGCTGTTTTGTAGACAAGTGTCCTAAAACATACTAGAATCTAGTATAAATAATGTCTAAGAGAATAGAGAACGGTTCTAGTTTGTCTTCTAGTAGCTCTACAACCTAGCTCTCGTTGCATGGTTAGCCTTTACGCCAGCCGCCAGAAAGCATAGCGTAGAAAACGGACGACGTCCGTAACATGACAGCTGGGTAGTGGACACGCCTAAGGCTAGGGAGACGTTGTTTGGGTTTGTTTTATGTAACATTACATGTTACAGCCGTTACGCTATAAGGAGGAATGAATCTAAGCTTGCGTCTTTTTAGGTTCTAGCTTATCCCCCCCCCCTCTCTTTACTTTTGTAGAAATAAGAGTCGTTGTTCTTACACCCCTTTAAGGCCTTTGGTTACCGTTATATAATAGGATTAGTTATGTAGTACTATGCAAAAGGCAGAACAGGGCCTAGTTTAGGCCCAAAACTCTCGTAATCCTTTTCTACATTAACACAACGTAAACACCTTGGTTTTATAAAAGACCTCCATCTTGCTCGCTAAAAACCCTCCTGCTAATAGCATACTTTCCCTTGGAAAATCATATTCTTGTAGGAGCACGGTGTAGCTAGCTTGTACGTAAGTAGTTTTGTAAGGAGATGGTCTTATACATAAGCCAATTAAGGCTAAGGCGTTATCTTAATCAACCACTTACAAGTCTCCATCCAGGTGTGTTAGCTAAAAAACACAAAATAAGGTCTTCTAATAACTAGCTTTTCTATAGTCTCTCATCTCAGGCTAATGTCAACCACTAGTTATGCTTTTACACTTACACACTTAGCGCTAAGAACACAAGTAGACCAACTACAGCCACCTAGTAAGTAATCCCGTTACAAGAGCTATTACACTACCCTGTTTTAAGCTAATAATGCCTGTACGTTTTTTATCAACCTTTCCTTAAGAGCTAGAAAGTATATACACCGTTGTATTAGGGCAAAGGAGGAGTGTAATGGCCTCTTATAAAGACTACTTTTTATATAGTTATTGTAGTTGTAATAAGTAGATTGTAAGGCAGATTTTAACAAGGCCACTAGTAAGGCCAAAAACAAGCAGATAGTTCTTCTATCGTTTAGTATATATAGCTCTCCCTCCTTTAAGTTCACTTCCCTCAAACGTGTCTATGTTTTCACCCAATTCTCATTATTCTCTTTTCCTTAGCCTTGCTTGTCCGACATAAAACACGATTCCTCTCTTACGTTATAGCGGAATAGTCCTCTAAACGGAACCATCTTCCGTCCAATTTATATTAATCCTAATACGTATGCCCTAGGAAAAGGTCTTGATTACTTTACTTACAATGAATAACAGATAATGAAAGAGATAAGGCTTTGTTTACTAGGCCTAACTCGCCGTTTCCCAAGCTTAACTCTTCGTCTACTATACCTAGCTTTTAGACTACTAAACTTAGCTCTTAAACTACTAAGCCTAACTCCCTGTCTTCTAATCTTGGATCCTAGTTTAGCGATGGCAATGCATTAGCTAGAAAGCGCAAGTCCTTAGCTAGCAAGGTTAACAAGCCTGGCTTACATAGAAAAGCCATCCTTTATACGTATACCCCTTACAAAGATTACGTACGCCGTTTACAATAAAAGGAACACGTTGTTATAATATAAAGAAGTTGCTTTGTATAAAGCCGTAAAAGATGCCGGATAGGACTCTGGATTAGTGCGTTGAGATTTAGTGGAAGGGCTATAAGAAGACAACATGAAAACCACTTAAAAATATTAATTATAGCAAAGCTATTTAGAAAGTCATTAATTTATATAAGTAAGAAACCTAATACACAAGAGTAAAAGTAGGAAACCTAATACACGAGAGTCTGTCCTTTACAATACTACACTTGGTCAACGGATTTGCCCTAAATACAGCCGGGCGATCGTAATAAAGCTAGGTGGTATTACGCCTAGCCTAATCTTACTGCTTAACTATTAACAGAATAAATTTTAGAATTATTTTAACTAACTATAACTACTAACTAAACAGTTGTGAAAGTGAGCAAACCTATAGTTTATTCTAGCACAACTAGCTTACACTACAATTTGTAGCCTAACAACTTCCAACCTAGACAGTTCGAGAACCAGCCACTTAATTGACCTTAAACAGGCACATAACAACATCCCTATAGCTCCTTATTCGCTATTACCGTCACCCTTTACGTACAAGAATTCTAGGGACGCTATAGCACTATAAACATCGCTTACCTTGCTTAGCCGCTTAAGAACCTAGGGTCTTAAGGTACACCGTCTACCTAACTTTCTCGTCTTCTTTTACACTACAAGCTTAAAAGCCTTAGTTAAGAGCAACATAGTAATAGCGTTAAACCCAATTACCCTAGTACTAGGGTATCGTAGAATTTGGGGTTTAAGAAGGTGGTAGGCCGTAAAGCTGTCTGTAGAAGTTAATGTTGTCATAAGCAGTGTCTCTAAAGCGATCATTACAACCAGCAAGATATCTGTAGACATTTAAGAAGGTGAAATGATTGTGTTGAAACATTAAACTTTTGCTCTAATATCTAGTAGTTATAATATTTATTTCGTAACGTTGACTAATTAGTTGCCCTTGTCGATTCCTGTCCTACAAAAGAAGAAACATTTTAAACGTTTCCGCTAGTGTTTATGTTCTTGTGTTTCTTTTTGTATAACTGTGCGGCATTGTCCTAATGGCCATTAGTAATGGCACTAGTGTCGGTATATACATAGTTAAAGGGCGTGGTAAGACCGTAGCTCTTTTTTGTCTTAGCCCTCTACTAAGACCAATGTTTTCTCTCCCCTTCTACTTGGTTGATTTTAGTATTTATTTTAACATTTAAACAGCGCACTAGTCTTGTAATTGGTAGGCTTGTCACGTAGGGTATTGGCTAGCGTTAGCCTTTCTAGTTAATATAAACTCTTGTAAACGCCCTGTTCTTGTCTCTTATTCTTACAGTATTTCTCCCTAAGCTAACAGCATATATCCACCAAGAAGTTATTGCCTTTAAGTTTGTAGACAATATAAACCTTTTTGCCGTTAGCTATACCTTTTACAATTATCTTTACGCTGTCCTTAGCGCTTATCGGTTTACACCTATCTACCTCCTTTACTTAAAGGCAGGGATGCCGTTACTAGGCCTTTACCTTGCCTACCGCCAAGCTGTATTTCTATCCTGGCTAGACTACTAAGCAAAGGCTTAAGCTATTTGGAATACAGTCTTCTACACACGCCTAATACACTCTAAGCGCCTAGCGCCCACCATCATCCTACACCTAGCCCTTAAGGAGGTAGACTAGGCCGTTGTAACCGACTAGTGGAAGGCCCACTAACATTAAAACGCTAGCAACAGCCACTTCGCCGAATCCTTTACAGCCCAAACACCGGCTTAGACGGCACAAGCCGTCCAGCGCCGCCACCTCCACCTTACTAAGGCTGAAAGCAGCCTCCTTACACAGATCCGCACTGGCCACGTCGGCCTACGCGCCTATCTCTTCCAGCGGCAAGCCACGGACTCTTTAACATGCCTACAGCGCCAAGGAGAAGACCTTAGCCTACGTCCTCCTAACCTGTACAACAGCACTACTACGGCCACCTAGCTAGCCGTAGTCGTCCGCCAACCTAGGCCACCGCCTGTAGACTAGCCTTATAGCCTAACTACTCCTTTGCTGGCTTATCCAAAGCGGTAGACTCCTAGAGTATAGCCTAGCAAGAAAGCTTAAACGGTCGCCAACGCTGGCGTAAAAGCAACAACACTAGCAGTACTTTTACACTACCTATTTTCCTTATAATATTTTGGTTTGTTTATTAGTCTAATTTGTTTTATAGTGGCCACTTGTAGCCTACTACACGCAACTGTAACTAAAAACACACACCCACTTAGATCTGTAGCAGTTTTTTCCCTAAGAGGGTTTTGTCTAGCTAGTCGCCAATAGCCAGGAGTGGCTAAAAAAGGCGGATAATAATAATATGCCTAATTCAACTTCCTGTTCACTATATGTCCAAGACTTTGCTATAAACAGTTTAGAATGCTTAATTCACTAACATATATACACTACCTTTTTTAGACAACCTATAAATTCACTAGATTATGTGTAGGTATTTTAGTACATTCTTTTGTTTATAAATCTATATGCCAAAATCTTATTTTTACAAGTCGATGTACTATAAAACCAGAATAGGACTAGAAGAAAGTAAAAAAGGTAGACAGTAAAGCATATTTGTTATAGTAGATAAAAGACAGGAAGGATAACTTTCCAAGAAAAAACAGGCGACAAAAAGGTTAGTGGCTACTACAAAGCTTGTGCCTAATCCTTCTTCTACAAGTAACACCTTACAGCTTCTTACATAAGCCCTAAGGTTTAATTTTACAAAGGCTTAACTCTAATGTTCTTGTCTTAACCTTAAACTAGAAAACTTTGCTTTATAATCTTATGCTAAGGATCTTGGTTAACGTAAACAGTTCCCCTACATTTTTTATAGTTAAATTTGTAAAAACTGCCTTCCTTAAGTCCTCTTCTATACATTACGCGTACGCTCCTTAAGGAAATCAAGCAGTTTAACATGTTTTTTAATCTAGCCGTGCTTTACTTAAACAGGTCCGTTTAGGTAGATCGTGAATATAAGCACGCTATTGTTAAACTTAGTGTCTTCGATTATAAGTGGCATTGTTAAAGCAGCGAATTAGTAAAGGAAGTAGCGTGGAATCGGCTGTTAAGGTTGTTGTCAGTAATTAAAGGGCTTGGAGGAGGACAGATGTCGCTTACAATAGAAGACAATGTCGAGTTGCTATCCTTAACATTTTTAATAGAATAGTCGATATAGTCCTTGTCTATATTAGCAAGGTTTTTTTAGAAAGAAAAGGACGAGTAAGATTTAGAAAGTAGGCGTATAGTTTACACTTAACCTACAACTAGTTTGCTAAGTTTATAGTTGTCTGTATAATTAGTCTTTAAAAGTTTGTAATAAATTCGATTATAGTAATAACAATGACAAACAAGAGAATCGACAAAAATGAGCGAACTGAATAAAGAAGAAAAACTAGGTTAAATTATTTTCTTTCTTATGCTTGTCTTGTTGTAGGAGAATAAGACGTATATGCATTGTGTCTATGTAGTAAGCTAAATTTAAAGACAAAAGGAAAAATATATGTTTGTAAAATATAAATAGCAATCTAGCCCTTTAAAGCAACTCTACGTTCTTTAAAAATCTTTATTTAACAAAGTAAACAACGGTTAGCAAGCAGCCCTTTTTCTTAGCCTTAACTATCTTTATTTTTAACTCCCCTAATCCTTAAACCGCTAATCCTTAAAATATTCACTTAATTACCATGTATGCCTCCTTACACCCTACATGTCTTATTTCCACAGCGGCAGCCATACCCTACAGCGTTAGCACTGCTTAAACACCATCTAGACTAGGGTGGATAACACAGCTGCCTTATACTATTTGCCTTTAGCGTAATTGTAGCTGTCGTTGTAGTTGTAACTGTCGTTGTTAAAAAGGAAACTAACAAGCCTACTCTGCTTACTATAGTTTTGTTTACTATTAAGAGAGAAGACAGTGTAAGATTTTAAACCACTTAGCTAAGGAGGCCTACATTAGCGTAGATCTACAACATGTCTTATATTACAATCCTTTTAAAACTTAAGAACTAACCTATATAGGCTAGTATAAATGCTAAGGTGTTGCCACTTACATAGCTAAAGCGGGCCGCCGTGTTACCACTAGAAATACCTAAGAGAATGTAGACGCTTAGGTTTTTGCTTATAGTCCTAGCCTAAGTGTCTTATGTGTTAAAATTAAAGCTAAATTGCGTAAACAAGTTGGCTAAAAAGGACTGTAAGCTATAGTAGTTGTTATAAAACTAGACTATAATTAAGTTAAAGAACACAGCGCTTGCTAGCATGTTGTTCTTAGCCTTGTCTAAATACAGACACTACAGTACGGCTAAGAGATAAAACGGCTTTTCTCTCACTACTGTAACGGCGTTTATGTGTCTGTAAAGCTTTAAGGCAAAGGATGCTGCGTTTAATACGGTTGCCTTAAAAGCCAAGTCGAAGCCATTAACCACAGCGCCTTTAAATGGCTAGTGTACTTTATCAACAGTCTACATAGGCCTAAACGTAGTCTAAATTGCGTCCGTAGCAGCCGTAGTAGCCGTAAATGAATTAAATCCAGCCTATGTGTAGGCTAAACCCTTAATTAATAGTAGAATTGTTTTACTGTAGATACGTTAGTAGGTTAAAATATCTTGCCTACATTAAAGACTGTTAGCAATGAAAAAAGAAGTAAACAACATATCTTGTACTTTATTTAAAGACAGCTTAGTAGGGTAGTACTAAAGAATATAGTGTAGTTTCCGTCTGCATTAATAAAGTTAACGGTTTCAAAGTTAGCAATCTTTGTTAGAAAGGCTAAAAGAATAATCTATCTTATTAGTATATCTACAATTAAGAGTATTTAAAAGACGCTAGTTACATTAATGCTAGTATTTACATTAAATTAGTAACATCTTTAAAATAATAGATGGAATTACCTATACTAAAACAGTAGTACAATAAACGCTATTGTGTATATAGCTGTCCATTCTCCTAACTATACGAGTTTTAGCTCTAGTATACAGCAACGTTGTTAGAGCTTAACGTGCTAAAACTAGCGAAGGCAGTTCTAAAAAACGCTAACGACAGCGTGGAGAGACAGGTGAGTAATGGCAAGTAAATCATGTTTCAATCAAAAGCGAATGTGCCTAGAAAATGTTTAAAGCAAAAAATTAAATAGTTACTATAAAAGGCTAACAAAATGTTTAAGTAACGTTATAAAAAACCTGTACAATGTCTTGTAGCTATAATTTAACCTTACAAGACTACTTTAAAGACTATTTTAAAACAAGGCTAAATAATGCTTTGTTAAGTTGTACGCTTACAGATTAAGATGATAAAAGGTTTATAGCTTAAGTGTCACGGACCGCCGTGCCAGGCCTCCTAACACCCGTCTGCCAGCTGGCGCTGCCAGCCGGGCAGCCTGGTTACTGCCGCTATACACCGCTATCGCAGATATTTAGTAGACCCACAGCCGCCCCTTAAACGTAGCTCCTTAAGCTACGCCTTCGTCTACAACCTAACCCCTACCTGCACCTTTGTAGAAGACTAGCCATTCTAAATATACTGCATCTCGTCCCTGCCTACCTGTCTGCCTGCCGGCCGTAACATTGCGTAGCTCCTTCTCATAGGTGCCGACGAGATGCCTGCAATCCTGGAACCCCCTGCCATGCCCTCTAGCCCGAAAGACTTCGCTAATTCGATAGCCGTCAACCCTAAGGCTTGGATAGCTTACTTCTAAGCCACTTACGAACTTCTTCGCCAGCAAGACAAAGAATTAACTACCGCCCACACCGAACTTGCCGCCACCAATAGCCGCTTTAAGAAGAGCCGCTACTCTATCAAAGGCCTAACTAAACAACTACTCAACGCGCATATAAACCTTAAGCACCTTTGCCGTTTATAAGCCTTAACTGTACCTACCCCCTTGTTTACCTCTCCCTTGCTTTTGTCTACTAACGCTGGCAAAGGTTAAGCTTTGGCACTACATTCTTTAACTCCTTCCAAACCTTCTTTAACCACCCGCTTTAAGAAGCTACCCAACCCTAACAAGTTCGACGGTACTTGCTTAAACCTCTACCGCTTTAAACAAGCTGTACAAGACAAACTAACCGTTAACGCTAACCGCTTCCCTACTCCTGTCTCCCGCTTAGTTTATACAACAGGCCGCCTAACAGGCGCTGCCTACACGTAAATTCTCCTGTACTACCGGAATAATTACAAGGTACTCCACGACTATTATAACATCTTGGAAATCCTTAATCAAGCGTTTAAGGACCTCAACCTAGTCCAAAATTCCCGCTAAAAACTACTCCGTTACCGCTAGACGAATAAAGACTTTAACACCTTCTTTGCTAAATTTCAACGGCTTGCTATGGAAGCCAAAATACCTAACGAACAGCTTTAAACCATCCTAAAAGATGCTATTTCTTGTAAGCTATACCAACACTAAATCTATGCCAATGCTTCTACACCTAACTATTACAGCTTTATAGCGTTACTACAATCTTTAGACAATCACTGCCTTTGCCTAAACGCCCAAGGCTCTCTCCAGCGCCCTCTCGCTACAAATACCGCCCTTGCCTGTACTTCCTAGGCGCCTGTTACAACGCCAACTCCCTTACCCCCTGCCTTGTTTACCAAGAAGCCTAACGCTGCTCCGCTTCCCAACTTGATAGACCTGTCTTACCAACGTTGTGGCACCACCTGTTAAGACCGTGGCAAGTGTTACCGTTGCAAGTCGAAAGATCATTTTGTAGCCGCTTGCCTGTACCCTAACACCCACAACCCCCACACGCTTAGCCTTTGTAACGCTAGCGTCCCTAGCCTTACCGCCTTGTCCTAACACTCCTCTAATAGCCGCCGTTACCACTCGCGTAGCCGCCGCTTCTGCCGCTCTTCCAACTCCCGCTCCCCTTAACAACTGTTAAAGGAAGGGGTGCGTTTGGACTAAGCCGTGTCCTAGGCCTACTACTTAACGCACTCCCTACCGTTGTTTAAATCTTTTCCGCCACTGCCTATAGACTTCCTATTAAGGAAGAATACAACCAACGCTTTAACTTGATAATCCTACCCGCTAAGTTAATGGCGAAGGACCAGCCTGCCCTTTTAACGTATACCCTAACCGACTACAGCGTTAAGGGAAAAGCCTTTATCAACGCTAACTAGGCCTCCCGCCACTACTTGTCCTTACACCGTCTACACAACCCGTTTAATATTAAAGTGTTTAATAAAAAAGCTACTAAAGTCGGTAAGTATAAGTACTATGTACACGCCGGCTTGAAAATCAAAGACCACTATTAGAAAAACGTCTTGTTTTTTGTTACTTAACTAACGCACTACCCTATTGTGTTAGGAATGCCCTAGTTAAAGCAACACAACCCAACTGTCCGTTTTGCTAAATACTCGATTACCTTTAATAGCGAGTACTGCTGTACTAACTACAATGTCCCGTCCTGCCTTAAGAAAGTCCGCGCCTTACACACTGTCTTAAAGAAAAGCCGCCTAGTATATTAAAACCAACGCTTACTAGCCCTTTGCTATATAAACATCGCCTTGATCTTAAAGGAAGGGGCTGTTGCTTACACCTGTCGGAAATCCTGCTAGTTTTATACTACTACCTTAAACTCCCTAGACCAACTTCTAGGCGCCCTGAAAGCCGGGCCGCCACCCTTTGTTCTACCGCTAAAGATTGCCGACTTCGCTAACGTCTTCTCCCCTTAAAAAGCTAACAAGCTGCCTTTATATTGCCTAATAGACCACTACATTACGCTGAAAGAGGGCGCCGTGCTACTGTACGGCCCTTTTTACTCTATATTGTAGGAAGAGCTTTGTATATTATAAGAATAGCTAAATAAGAATCTTTGGAAAGGATTTATTTAGCCGAGTTTGTCCCTTGTCGCCTTCCCTGTCCTGTTTATAAAGAAGAGCGACGGTAGCCTACACTTCTACGTTAACTACTGTGCCTTAAACGCCGTTATTATTAAAGACTAATACCCGCTACCTTTAATTAAGAAGACCTTAAACAACCTATCTAGAATAAGATACTATAGCAAGATAGACATTGTCTCCGCCTTTAACAAGCTTTGCGTTAAAGAAGGAGAAGAGTACCTAAACGCATTTCGCACTTAATTTGGCCTGTTTAAAAGCCTAGTTATGCCATTTAGGCTTACTAGCGCTCTGTCAACCTTTTAGCGTTATATCAACGCCTTTCTACAAGAACTCTTAGACTTAATCTATACTGTATACCTAAACGACATCCTGATCTATAGCTAGACCTACGAAGAACACACTAAACACATTCGTACAGTCCTAACACGCTTGTGCAAGGCTGGCCTGTACGCTAAGATCTTTAAGTGTAAATTTTACTGTACTAAAACCAAGTTCCTAGGCTTAATTATAGGCTGCAACAGGGTTCGAATAAACCCTGTTAAGACATAGACTATTTAAGACTAGCTCGTTCTAACCTGCTTAACTAACGTACAAGCCTTCCTTAGCTTTGCGAATTTCTACCGACGGTTTATTGCTGATTTCTTAAAGACCACCGCTTCGCTTACCCGCCTAACGAAAAAGGATACACCTTTCGTATAAGACAACACCTACTCCGCCGCTTTCTAAACGCTAAAAGACCGTTTCGCCACCGCCCTTATACTAGCCTACTTTGACTAGGAAAAAGACGTAATTTTGGAAACCAACTTGTTTGACTACGTGTCTGCCAGTGTAATGTCGTAATACAGCAACGACGGCGTCCTCCACCCTATTGCCTTCTTTTCCAAAAAGCTAACTGCTACTAAATACAACTACGAAATCTACGACAAAGAGTTGCTCGCCATTATTCGCTGTTTTAAAGAATAGCGCTTTAAGCTAAAGGGGGCTCCCTTATCCGTCAAAGTCCTAACCGACCACCGAAACTTGGAATACTTCACCTCTACTAAGCTGCTTAACCACCGCCAAGCCTACTAGTCCAAGTTCCTGTCCCGCTTTAACTTCTAGATCCACTACCGCCTTAGAAAGCAAAGTGCTAAGCCTAACTCCCTAACACAAAGATTAGGAGATCTCTCTAAAGAGAAGGATACACGCCTTTTACACTAGAGCTAGACGGTCTTAAAACAGCAAAACCTTGCTTTAAACCTTTAATTCTATACACTACTCTTACCTTTTAACCTACACGACCTGTTTCAACAAGCGTATAAAGCCAACCCAATCCCTTGTTAAGCTTTAAAAGCCCTAGCCGACCTAGAAACGCACCGCCTACCTATCCTAACCCTTATAAAGTGTACCAACCGCGACGAATACTTGTATGTACAAGACTGGATGTACGTCCTTAACTACAATAACCTAAAAGCCAACCTACTCCACCGCTACTACAACCACCTAGCCTTAGGCCACCCCGGCCGCTTTAAGACATATAAATTACTATCCTACAAGTACTACTAGCCTAGCATAGCCTGCTACGTTGCTTGTTAGGTAAGGAAGTGCTATACTTACTGCAAAGCCGCCTTGTTTTAAAACGGTTAGAAAGGACTTCTACACCTCCTACCTGTTCCTAATCAAGCCTAGCGTAATATCTCTATAGACTGTATTACACACCTGCTTAAGAGCTACAGCTATAACGCTATTATAATTGTGGTCGACTAGTTAACTAAGATATGCCACCTAATCCCCTGCCATGAAACCTATAGTGTAAAGGACGCTGCTTACCTATACCTAAACTATGTCTAAAAGCTCTACAGCCTACCTACAACAATTGTATTAGACTAAGGAATACAATTTACTACAGAATTTTAGTGTAACCTTGCTTACCTGCTAAAGATTACGCCTACTTTGTCTACAGCACACTATCCCAAGACCGACGGCTAAATGGAAAGAATCAACTCTGTTTTAAAACAGTACCTTCACGCTTATATAGCCTACTTATAAGACGACTAAAATGTATAGCTACTGCTAGCCGAGTTTGCTAGCAACGCTTACTACTTTAAAACTACTAGCCTATCCCTGTTTTACGCCAACTACGGCTTTAAGCCTTAGTTGGGTTTTAAGCCTATTAAAGACCTACCTAACACACTATAATCTTAAAATGCTGCCTGCTTTACTGCTTGTATAAAGGAGATTACCAAGTTAACCTAAAACAAGATAGCCGCCGTGTAAAACCGCCACAAAGAGCAAGCTAACCAGCACTAACAGCCCCCTTGCCTGTTTAAGGAAGGCAAGTATGTCTAGCTAGACACCCACACCCTAACTACTGCCCGCCTAACGAAGAAGCTAGACTAAAAAAACTTTAGCTTATACCGTATCTCTAAGGTTGTTAGCTTGTATGCCTACAAGTTAAACCTGCCCGCCTTTATCCACGTCCACTCCGTCTTCTACGTCTCTTGCCTCCACTACGCCGACACCTCTAACCCAATCCCTAGCCAAATACGCCCGCCACCGCCGTACGTCGAGATTGCCAGCAAGACCGAATACGAAGTCGCGGAAGTCTTGGATTCCTTCTAAGAGCGTCGCGGCCGTAGCCGCCACCCTCGCCTAAAATACATCGTCCGCTAGACTAGATATAAAGACCCGACCACCAAACCCGCCAAATACCTGGCGAATGCCAAGCAACTGCTAGATAACTTCCACCGCCGCTATCTTAATAAGCCTAGGCCCTAAGCTCTCAACCTCGACGGAGCTCGGTCGTTAAGAGGGGAGTACTGTTACAGACCGCTGTGCTAGGCCTCCTAACACCTGTCTGCCAGCTGGCGCTGCCAGCCGGGCAGCCTGGTTACTGCCGCTATACACCGCTATCGCAGATATTTAGTAAACCTGCAGCCGCCCCTTAAACGTAGCTCCTTAAGCTACGCCTTTGTCTACAACCTAACCCCTACCTGCACCTTTATAGAAGACTAGCCATTCTAAATATACTACATTTCGTCCTTGCCTACCTGTCTACCTGCCGGCTGTAACATTAAGGCTAGGTTAATAAGTCCTTATAGTTTTAATACATATAGTGTGTAAAGGTTTTTACATTATTAATTCGTTAATTTCTATATTAACAACGTTAAACGCATATAACATAGTCTGTAACAAATGTTAAAGCAGGCGAAGACGCTATGTAAAAGGCGTTTTCCAACGATAGCCTTAAGGATAGGTTGTCTTCTTATCCTTTCCTGGTATAAAAGATGCTAAATATAACAGCTTAGCCTTTGCTATTATACAGTTATATTAAGCCTAAATTTAGGACCACTCTACAAAATAATAATTTTAAAAAGCAAGATGTTAAAATACAGGCGATGTGCTGCCTCTTCTACAAACAGTCCCTCAAAACTCACTCCGCTTAACGTTGTCATTGTCCATCACAACGAAACGTCTGTTGCTATTAAAGCTACGCAACGGCGCCTGTAAAAAGCAAAAAACCTGCCTATTACCATACTATCGAACATAGTTAAGCAACTAATAAGGGAAAATGGAAGACTACGCTAGGAATTAGTATGTTAGAAAGAGAAATACACAGTGTACGCACGCCTTTTAAAAGAAGTAAAGCACATTATGGCTTGCTTTTAGTAATGCATACTACATTAAAACCTTAAGGCAAAGGGGTAAGGAGATGACTTCTTAAATATTGCTAATAAGACTAAAAGCTTGTACTAAATAGTAAAATAGCACACTATAAAGGTTTTAACTTATAACCTAATCTATTTATTTCTACAACTGTATAGCGTAAAAGTTGTACTTTACACTACTCCTTTAACTAGTCGTAAAGGGAAACCCTTAAAGCACAAATATAATAAGATAAAAGCTATGTTTTTTTGTTTTTTAGTATATACGTGTCTGTATTAAAATAACTGTAAAAAGAAAGGTTAAAAGCATATAAATAAACAAAGCAAACTACACTTTTGTTTAGTGTACAAGTGTAAGTTATTATCACCTAAACAAACAATAAATTTTTTAAAGACACGTTAATAAATAGCTCTTATAAAATATTTTTTAAAAAAACCTATATAACGGCTTAATATACAGATTAGGAACAAGCACCTTAAAGTACGTTATCTTACCTAGTGCTATTAAAGAATGTCTACAAGCAACTTTGTTAGGTTAAGGCTTGCTTTTTAGTGTAAGATTCTAGTTAAGGCGGGCCTTATTATATATGTCTATAGCCTTTTACAAGTGACGCTTAAAACAAAAGCAGTATAGTATAACGCTAAACAAGGCTATATTCGTAGATTTAAGGACGATTTTAATAATCGTGTAAACCAGCGATTAGTCTTGTTTAGGTGTTAAACTAATTGTCTTTAACTTTCTCTACTTCTTAAAAAACAGGTTAAAGGTAACAACAAGCACTTACCTACAAGCGGTAAACTAAGGTATAATTAACACTTTAGGAAAACAGTTAAGAGCGCTTGTTTTAAGCGTATAACCAACCCTACAAATCCTAGTTGTTACTGCTTTAGTACGTAAATTACAACACGCCTAAAGTAAAGCCCTACATAATTATACTAAAAACAAACTAGGCAATAGCAAACAATGTATAGTAAGTAGAAATCGTCTTAGCTTGTTTATAACCGCCGTAGCAGTAACCGGCTAAAACAAGTAGAGACATAGTAAGCAACACGCAAGCCGCTATTAACACAACCTTTTGTAGCTAAGCGTTTGTATTGGCCGCCTACAGGGGGAAACCGTCTAAGGCGGGTAAGGATCTAGTGGCATGGAAGATGGAGAGTGTTGTAGATAGTATAGAGAGGACAATAAGGCTGTAGACAAAGTTGACAGATTGTAGTGTAAATTTGGCTATTTGTATATACTTTTTAATTTTCTAATGGTTATAGTTAGCCTTTGGCCTTTACTCTTACACTACACTGTATAGCATTAAATTGTACTTGTACTAGGTTGTGTGCCTACTCTTTCTTAATCGCGGCCTTAAGCTGTTACACAGTCTCCTTGTTATATACTAAGCCATAGTTTTAGCTACCTTGAGTTTCTATACTCCTTAGCCTTTATGTAATGCCTTTATAGCCAACGTTGCTGTGTTTAGAGTTTCCTTAATAGTCCGTCATTCTTACTTGTAGGCGGATGTTAAAGGACAAATTTTAAAGAAACAGATAACAATATACCTTACTAATAAATCACACTTTTAACGCATTATACAAAGGTGTACTACGCTTTAAAGGTCGCTTGTAAGCCGCCTTTACACTGCACGGCCTAAATTAAGGTTGGCAGCAATGTTATTTTTAGGTACTGATTGTTTTCTACAGCGTACTTTCTTTAGTGACCGGCCTTAGTCTTAAAAGAAGGCCAACCTTTTAAAAGCCATTTATAAAGGAAATAGGTTACATTGCATAAGTTTAAGACGAATAGCAAGCTCCTTGCCTTGTTACCGTAGGTGTAAAAGAGCAAGGTAGGGAACTTGGACAACAATAAGAGGGCCAAGCTGTTTAATTAGGTTTCCAGCTGCGCTACTCCAGCCGTTTCTTTTTGTATGGTTACGCTATTGTATGCGATTACGTGGCATGGGGTTGAGCGTTCGTTTTGGCAGCCTCGTGGGTTCCATTAGATGCTGAATCCCAGTTGGCCTGATCCAAAGAGAGGCATGGCCTACAGCTTGGCAGAGAACCTGGGCGGGGTTAGACAAATATCAAAACCCAACATTACGCGCCAGCCCACAATAGCGAAAAGCCTTAAACTCTCTCCACCTCCGCTAGAGCAAACACAGCAGCAGCTTGTGGAATCAATACATTCCACGTCCACCCTCGATCTGCAGATGACCCTATTTTATTAAGGGTCCATTTACACCATCTATAGGGGGGCTTTAGGAGTGGAGTCCCCGTTAACCGGGGTTTTACCACGTACAAACTGACTCCCTGTCCGCAGCCTAGTCAATTCTTCGGCCACACAGGGCCCTGTGTGCAGCTTCTTATGCGTTAGTACTGTTCCGTTTTGCGTAGGGATCTGGAGATGCACGTATTCTTTGTTTCCAGATTTGGTCCGGTCACTTCATGCCGCCTCTCAAATAGCAATCGCCGCTTTTCAATCTGTCAGGGAGAGGCCAGATTGATCACAAACGCAAGAGACTATAAGCCGACCCGAGGCCTCCTTTTTTGACCGACTGACAGCGCTCATCATATGTTAATCAAATCAACTTTGAACCTGGATTTGATTTGATTGGTACATGCTGTCTGACACGATCTGCAGCGGTTGCTTGTTTGGCGCCACCTCCAGTGCTCGTAGAATAGCTGTCAGCTCGGCGCGCTGGTTCGTCTGGGGCTCGCCTTTGAGCCGTTCCGAGATGTTCCTGCTGAAAATCATTAGCCTTTACGATTGACCGCCTTACAGCTTATATTGGTGCTAGGCGGGTGGACGTGGAAATAGCAACCTTTTGTTACCGTGGCTAAAGAATACGCCAATGCTAGCCGACGACCCGGGCTTTCCGTTTCTTATGCAGCTGCCGTCTGTGTACACTGTGAGCACGGAGCTACCTGCCGAAGACTGAGTGGTTGTAATGATATCATTGTCTTTATTACCGCCGTCGTCTTGTTCTTTAGGTGCGTGCCCTTCATCGTTATGAAGTTCGGCAATGCTGCCGCTAATCACCGCATTCGTGGTCTTTGAGTTGCCCGCTGGGATATTGCCAGCAAGGAATGCCATTGCATCTTTACGGCTGGTGAATTTCTTAACTAGCATTTGTTAGGGATTCTGAATCGAGTTTGGGGAGGGTACAGGCGAAAATCTTAACAGAAACCAAGCATACATTGTGCGCCCATGAAGCCGTTGGTCTGCGCCTGGCACTCTTCCCATGTATCGTAGATACCTGGACTCCTTCCTGCACGCACCGCATAATGTTTCATTTTTTTCGGAGGGGCTGGCGCAATTTGTGAAAGCAAAAAGGTGCCAAAGACAGTGTTGGTGTCCACGGTATGGTACGCGGTGGTTGCTTTAAGGACAATGTTATCTAGGACACGGCACGGAACGGAATAGCACGGAACTGCGGACGGTGGAATTACGTGATAATAAGGGCAGGTGTCCAGCATATCCAATCTTACTGGAGGAGGAGGGGTATTTGTTTTAGAATTTTATCATAATTATCAGATTGCTAATTGCCGGCTGCGCATGTAAGTATAAGACTAATTTTATTTACTTCTAGTGTACTAGTGCAGCTACAAGATCTGTCCAGGCGAGCCATCTATCGACAATGGAGCCCGTCAAAACCTAGGTAAGGCTTTTTTGTTGTTGTAAATAATGCCAGCTATTAACAGTTTGTCTATAGCAGACGAAAACCGGTAGCTCCTAGAACGGGTCAGAAAGGCTGAATAAAAGAAGGACGAAGAAACACGCCGGTGACAGGTGGCGGAGCGAGAACGGCGTCGTCTAAAATTGGCCAGCTGTTGGTTACTATTGGCTGTTTATTGAAGACTGAGGGGTGATCTAGTTGTTACGTAAGACCTGGACAAAACTAGTGGATAGGTTTCGAAGAAGAAATTACAGATATCCGACTGGTTGTTTGGCGGGGTAATTTTCCCAATATGCACCATTGGTAATTCGAGTTTCCAGAATATGGATGTTTTCAAGCTGTGCTTTGGATACGAAAGAGAAATCCGTTTGGTTCTCTAACTAAAATGAGGGAGTGCATGTTCTTGATAACCAGAAATTCGGTAATCGGTCCTGTCATAAGCTAGTAAAATGCCCATTTACAATCCCCGGCTTCCGCGTTGGGCAAGAACATTGACGCCCAGTCGCAACATTTTAACAAAAGCCTTGTCAACGCACCATCATGCTTCAGCCGTGTCCTCCATAACACGTGGCAATGATGTGCTTCGGAACGATGCAAAAAAGAAGCAATCGCGAAAATGGAACTCGGAAGATGATACTCTTCTTCTCAAACTTCTCGGGAGGAAGATGGTGCCGAACAAACAAAAGATCGCCAACGAAATGGGGCGCTCGGCAAGCACCATTGGAATGAGAATACGCAAACTGGCCCAACAGCAGCAAAGCGCAGTCAGCCATACGCCACTTACGGCACACACACTCTCGGAGCCGCTCAGCAAATTGGAGGAAACCAATCTAGAAGATCGTCTGAATCAAATACTTGACAAGCTTGGGCGAGACGAGATGACAGAAGAATGGAAGCAAGTTCTTTCGCAGAGAACACGGCCAGATTGGATCCGGTTTATTCTAAAGCAGGTCCCGGTGCTAGTGGGCTATATACTCGTGGCTCCCTTGCCGCCCACTGCCGCTTAGTTGCAAGCCTTGCCGTGGCAAAATGCGACAGACTTTGGCGTGTACGCTTGGATCTTGCCGTACAAGACATATAACCCATCCTTTCCCGAGTGTTGTGTCTATGTCGGATCGGCTACAAAATACAACTCTGGGTTGAGTGGACGAAGATCTGATTATGAATGTGGCCGACATTCCGAATTGATGAGATATCACATTAAAACACGCAAACTCAAGAGGCCGGGGCGGTTTATCACTTTGATGTCCAAGGCTGTAGTATCGTCTGACGCAGAGGAAGTCTTGCGATCTAGGCAATTGGTTGTTCTTGCCGAAGCTTGCTTCACATGTTGGCTTGGCGCTTTCAATGAAAGAAGTCATAGGACTTATAACATGAGAATCACTTCCCCATGGGAGGCGGATCATTGGCCGTACTCGGGGTTATGCTCCTACAACCCTCTTGGCCTTGATATAGCGAGACCGAAGCCGAACGAACCGACAGTTGCCATGGACGTACCTGCACAAGATGGCACTATGAAACAGCCAGTCCAAGGCAGACCTCGACATGGTGGGGTTTTGCCATAATTTATCTACATAGTAGCCGCGTCGTTATCTAACCGTGGCTGGTAAATCTTCTCTGGATCATCTGCTGGTATCGTTACAATAACTACCTTTATAAACTCTGGTATAAGAGAAATTTCATTTCCAACTATTACTCGGCGCCACTTCAAATTGATGCATTGATGCTGCATTAGTGAGTCAGCATGTATTTCCTGCTTTACATAATGGCTCCGAGTAGACTTACTACTACTTGGGGTTCTGTTTCTTATATGCGAGCAAAGTCTCCCTGCACTCAAGGGTGCGATAATGTCACTGTTCTCGGCCCCATAGAGTTTTATCAAATCGTATAGCTCCTTCATCAATTTTCCGCTCTCGAAGGGATTGCATCGCAAGACACCAAGTTAACTGCTTCTCTCGTCTTCTGGTTACTTGAACAAAGGATCTTACCGATGCGATCTTATCTTTTTCATTCCATCTCCATTGGGAACTTTATAATAAGTTTTGTTATTCTACCAAATTGGCACTGTATGTACTTGTCGCATCTCCAGTTCGTCGAGTTTTATGGCGTATTTATGTGCGCGAATGCCTGACAGTGTTGTGTAGTGGTGGACGTCTATGAGTGTCTTGTGGGCTGCCCCATAGCTTCTCCGAAGAAATGGCTTGTTTTCTCGAAGGAGCTCTCGTTATTCTTGGAGAGAGTCGTCTAAAAATGGTCTAGATCTCTCTAGGCTGACTGTTATACGTTTATTATTTTCGTTACTATTATGAGATGAGGTCACTACAAGGCTGCTCTTTAACAGCTTTAAATTGGGCCAATAAGAAACGTGTCCTACGGACCTTATCCTAGTAAGTCCCTTCCACCAAAAGCGCGAACATTAAAACTGGTGGTGTTAGGATGACATTCCCAAGCGTTTGGGTCGCCATATGCGGCTTATCTTCGGATGAGCTGAACTCGAACGAAGCAGTCGTGTTGCAAATGTTGGACTGGCGGCTTTATGTGCCTATGCCGACGTACGACCAATGGACATCATTCGTCTATGGTTCGAATGCGGACACGCGAAGTTGTAACCCTTGGCAGGATACGGGAGACGTGGCAATGGCGGTTCCAGATGCCTCTACACAAAATACAGAAGTGCCGTGATCGGAACAACGACGTTTCCTGTACAAACAATACCTTTTAGGAACAAGCCGTACAAGTCCTCTTACATACATATCTACAAACTTTTAGAAGTTTGCGAAACATCCGGGAAATGGTTGTCCACACTTGCAGTGGGATAATGGGAGGTTGAGACATGGTACAGTAGCTATCGTCGCTAGGTTTTAGTCCTATAACTAGCCCACCATATGTCATAACTTGTTTCCATTTGTTGCACCAAGGCTCTAAATGGACCCTACGGAACTAAACTGGAACAGAACAGAACAGAACAGGGACTCTGCAAATCAACCACGTGGAATCTCATTCTCGTTACGTCCTAGCGTTTAGCCATCCAGGCCACAATCTGGGACTTCTCGACAATGGCCACAGATTAGGACGTCCGAAACAGTAGCGCAAAGCATAGAAAATTTTCGGGTGCCAGGTGAACAGACACATGCAACGACGTTCTATAATGGACGAAAAAAGACCAGGAATGGTATGCCACTAGCTACGGCCGCCAATGAATGCACGGCTGAATGCATACAGAAGCTACGGTAGCCCAAAAACCCGTGCCAAAATACAGCAGGGCTGACCTAAGAACAAGGACCTAATTGAGTCACGGAAATAAAATACGGTGATGACCCGCTCACACTGCAACGGCCATAGTGTGGGTGGGTATGATCCAGCGGGGCCTGGGCACGAGTAAATGAAGATGAAAACACGAGCAACCATCCACAAACCGATAAAATGCGGCTGGGGGCTTTTTGCACCGTTCCGTCCTGTATATTTGGTCTTAGTTTCTGCAGTAATCCATTCAAATGAAACGTGTGTTAAAACAAGTATGTAATAGTTAGTACATGCAAACTAATGTTGTTTTGTTTACGAGCCTTATTATGGGCGAGAATTGCTTTAAACCAAGCCCGCGATACACATTCCAAATTTAACCGGATCTGGGAATGGGAGGGCACGAAGGGCCATTCCCGATAAATGCTCTTCAAGGCTTTGATTTGTATGGGCTTTGTAGCCTTTCTTTAATGCACTAGTTTGTGGATGTTGAGAGCATTAACTAATAACTTAATTCACATTTCCACCCGCACAATCAATCGCTGCTGGTGTCTGGGGTTGGCAAGCTGTGTTCCCGGCAGTAGGAAAGTTGTACTTGCACAGAGTTCGGATCACCGATTGCATGCTCCACTCCATCACTGTGTTGTGATGGTCTCGTTGAGTAGCCGCGCGTTGTCTTGTTGAAATTATTGCATGCTATTGGAAAGGACCTGTAGTTAGATGAATTTTTATCTTGGAAATATAATAGTTAACTATATAGTTTGTAGCAGAGCGAGATTTATACCACATTTGTAGGAAGTTGTACGAGAACACATTTGGCAAGCCAGTGAGTGTGCAAGATGACTGGGAAAATTAAACCAAATCAATGGCTGCCTGGATCTGACGATACAGCTCCTTGCATGTTTTCTTCCGGGTTTCCCTCTCTCCCCGTCGCGACAAAGCTCCTTCCTCATATGACGCCGCACCTGGCAGTTTCTGGATGTCTTGGACGAGGTTGGCTACTGTAACGTACTGCTCCTGCCAGCAGCAGCCAATAATGCGCTCTACAGGGTCGTCCGGGTTTGTTTCTGGGACGCTTCCGTCATACATCCAGTTTACTTTGGTGGCAAAGTCGACCTTGCTGTATGCTTCTTCCCCGCGCACCATGTACTAGAACATGGAGCCTAGGGCAAATTGTTTGGTGCCTGGGCCAGCCATGCCGGCCATGCCGAACTGACCGCCGCCAATTTCCTCACGGCCTTGCCGTATGTACGGCTCGTAGCCAACATCGAGTTGTTTACCGATACGGACGGTGTAGCCAAAGTCGATAAGGCGGAGCTGGTCGTGGTCGTCGACGAGGACATTTTGGGGATTAATGTCGCCGTGAGCATAGCCGAGGGCCTCGAGGTGCGCCACGGCGGAGGCGAGCTGCAGCATCCAGGACATAGTGGGACGTGGCTTGTCTGATCGGCGAATACGGCCATGAAGCGTGCCGGCGGGCAGATATTCCAGGAAGGTAATGTTTTGACCGACAAAATAGCTCTGTATGAGAAAGGGGCATGGCCGCTCCTGCTGGCCCAACAACTCTAAGATCTCCTGCTTATTTTTCAGCTGGTCCTCTTCTGCATCGGCGTGTTCCTTCTCTAGGCCGACCTTGGCGACAATATTAGGAGCAGCCTCAATGAGGACCGAATCAGCGCCCCGGCCTAAGATCCTGGAACCTGGACAGGCCGCGAGAACGACTTTTATGAACGGGTTCAGGTTCTCGGCGGGGCGTCCAGTCCTGATGTGATAGTTGACCAGATATTCATGCGTCCATCCCAGCATTGTCACAACGGAAAAGGAAACAAATTTATTGGTATGAAGAAACGAGATGTATTGTGGCAAAAAGAAACAAATTATTAAAGAAACCAACACTTGTCAAATAACCAAAGGCGGTATAAATAGGCAGTATTTTTTGTCAGGTGTAGGCAGGTCCGTGCCCCTCCTTAAGGCACCTTAGCCAAAGTGCCTCACCCTTAACTTGTGAATCCCTCGCAGACTAGCAGGCCTCTCTCGTTCGTATTAGATCTTCCTCTTCACCTGCTTCACTACTGTTCCCATGTGCTAATAATGTCCCACAAGGACTCCATAATTTCCCCCATTATAACGTTGCCTTCTTCCATTTCCCATTAACTTGGACCCAAAGCTCGTTTGCGATACAGTCGTCGTAAGGGTACCGCTTTTTAGTGGAGCCCAAATAGTTGTCCTTAATAACACCGTTCGTTACGCAAGGGTCTTGTCCACATTCCCTTACTTTATTAGGTGCATTAGGACTAGGATGGCCGCACTGCATGATGACGGGGGCAATGTCGTTCCAGCACATAGTGCCGTATGCTGTTTGTTGGCCTAAGATCTCTCGCTAGGAGCCAAATATAAAACGTACCAGTTTTTTTGTTGGCGAGTCGCCAAAAGTGGACCAGAAATGACTCGTGGCTGCTATAGTCCAAGAGACTAGAACAACAAAAACGAGGAAGAGACGAGGCGAAAGCCCAGTTATATAGACAATAAACCCACCCAAAGCAAAATCCCTTTCCATGCTGATGGAGCATGCCACAGCCGTGAACGCATCTCGTCTCTTATTTGGCTACGAAGACACGAAAGATGCGACCTGCACAGGCAGCAGCGGCACCGATGAAAAAAGGTGCAGTTTTCCAAGCCAATCAAGTCATTCTTCACAATGCAGTGTCTGCAGGCTTTTCTGGATTGGTGTGATGGTCATAGCGACTGCCCAATGGCGTCCCCTCAAGCACAGGAAGGTCCACCACCACGTTGGAACGATGCGTGACAACAAAACCTGAGAATGCTGGGCGTTACTTTTAAAGTAAGCGTGGTATGGTCTGGAACCAGTGACAAGGTGTGACACAGGACCCATAATAAACTGCATAAACTGCCAGGTATTAATTATTCGTCCGTAGGAGAGTGGGGGCACTATCTCGTATTCCTTTTTTGGCATTTGCTAGGTGCGGAAAGAAACTCGGTATGCAACGTTGTGAATTCAAGTTACGTTATAGGTTCTCTGTTGGCCGGGGTGAATAAGCCCAATAAACAAAGCCGCACCACACCTTTCTTACCTCACTTTTTCACCTTCACTTCCGTTTTCGTTGCAGTCTTATTAGCACCCATCATGCGAAGATGAAAGGCGGGTGATAGCCGGTGGTGTGAGGAATGAGAACCCTTGCTCAACAACTAATATAGGTCCTGCTGGCCACCATACCAAATATGGTAGACAAACCTGGACCCATGCTATTTGAGTTTAACAGGTCGTCTTGTTATGGAGGAAGGCTCTCTTTCTCTCACCCCCGCCGCTTCTCAACCAAGAGCAACATCCATGGTTTTGTGGGTCGTGAATGCACCCTCGGAAGCGGCGCGTGCTGTCGCCACACTTTTTTCAAGGCACCGTCATCGTCACCGACTGCTGCTGACGCATTATCGCCGTATTTGCATTTCCCTTGCTTCTTGCTCTTGGTCCAAGGTTTCTTCACTTCGGGATTGACTAGCCGTACCGAAAAGGGACACTCGACCCATGACTGTCGTCGGCCCCTTGTTGCGATCGCTTTTTCGACGACGACCAAGTCATTTTTGCAAGAGTTGGTGAATTTTTTTTTCTGAAATGAAACGAGCGAGTTTGAGAAGACGCTTCTTAGGACTCAAAAGGCGAAACACGCGATAGAGATCAGATTGCATTATGTGGTCGCCTAATATCAAGCCAGAAATCCAGGTCATCCCGGGACACTACCCTGCACTAGATAGTTATAGATGAAATCTACTTGTAACCACCAAATAAACTAACCTATACACCAAGTATCTGCTATGTTTGGCTAACGCGTACCCCCCCCTCACCACGTGTTTAATCTGGAACGCGCCACCAAGGCAGCCCCCTTTACGCGTGCTTTTGTTATGTCTTCTTTTGCCGCTTGAGCATTGGCGGCGACACAGCACGGAAGTGTTTCCACGTCGCAGGCGTGGCGTTTTCTGTGTTCGCTGTCTACCAAGCTCCAATCGTCGTTCAGCGAAGGCACAAATGAAACGAAGTTGTTGGCCTGCTCGTCTTCTGATGAAATACCGCTGCTGTCCTGACTGTCATTCTTGCCGGCGGATGTAATCGACTAAGGGGTTTTTAAATATGTTAATAACTAGCTTGTTTATAAGCTAGAGCTATTGCCAGGATCGTTATACCGCAATTTAGCTGTAAAGCAAGCTATCTCTTAATTAAGTTCGTCATCGACCTTACTTATATCCTGCCTTACATTATTGTACACTACCTTTGCCATCATCTTACGTTTAGCCTTCTCTTTAGCAATGTCTTGTATGTTTACAAACGTTAGGCAGTCCCAAAATGTACGGTTAAAGTGGAACTTAGTGGTAGAAGCAAAACGCAAACTTTAGAAGTGGCCATAGCCTAGGCGGTGGAAGCCAAAGCAGCGGACATTAGCTATAGGCATGTTTACAAACAAAACGGTTAGTCTATAACCGCCGTCTAGGCCTGGTTTAATAAAGGCTAAGTTGAAGGGCGTAGAATCCTTTTTTTACTACTCCTTTATCTACAGCTAACAATGTGTTAAAAACGTTTGCATTAGCTTTTACAACAACTGTATTACGTTAGTAACAACAAAGTAGGGCTGCGTTGTACTACACCTAGTGTCTAAACATCCTAAGTAAAAGTACGTCTAACATAAGCCTAGTAGGCTTGGCGGATACGTCTTAGCGGCGACAGCATTGTAACAGGCGCCAATGACGGCTAAGTCGCCAATATCACTAAAGTGGTTACTATACTCTTTCTTAAGCTTAATAGCACAAAGGTGCCACTTGGCCGGCTTTTTGAAAAAAGTAAAGTACGATTAATCGTCCGGCTTAACTACAAGTCTTTTTTGGTTTACAGCAATGTAGTGTGTAAACAGCTAGGCTAGCTCCTTTTTAACAGCACGCTGGCTAAAGTTAATAACTTAGCGTAGTACAAGCTTAACGTAGCTAGGACAGCAGATAATAAGCTGCTTAAGGTAGCGCCACCGCTTAAAATAAGCCGTAGCAAACAACGATTCTTTATTAATAAACAGTATGTTATAGTATACAATTATAAGGTGTTTATAAAGGCTATTTACAGTTATACTGTACAGTTGTATACTACCACGCATAACGTACTTTCAGATAGCGTTAAAATTAAAAAGTTTGCCTATACCGTCGTTGTACACTAACATTTTACTTTTAAGCATACAGCCTTGTAACAGCGGACAATCTAGCGAGTCTAGACGTAGTAATGCACGGATGCTTGCGTACAGTTTAGCACGGTCCTGCGTGCTATCCTTGCCGCTCTTAGAAAAGAGCTGTAGACAGCCCTTAAGCCCTTTACTAAGATTTACATACACTTGTACGTACTTGCCATTTAGCTTGCGCTTGTAGCTTATAGGCCGTCGTTTGCTACGTTTGTCATCCTTTATAGCCACGTAGCGCTGTACACTATATGCTTTAGCCTACAGTTAACGACCGACTTTAATGCCAAAGCAAGGAGTAAACGTGTGTTTTAGGGATGCTAGTAACTACACAGCGGCAGTAAGGTTGCTACGCACGCGTAGCACTAAAAGTAGCTGTAAGTGAAAAGCTTACGTTATGACAGTGGCGTCTAGCTAAACTAGACAGTAATCTTTAAAGACTAAACAAGTTAACCACTTAACGTTGCAAGCGTTAAGGCGAATGTATAGTTTATAAAGTGTGGCTGTCTCCTTAGCCTTCTACACTAACGGCGCACTAAATCTAAAACACACCGCTACACCTTATAGTACGCTATCAACCTTCTTAATAGAAATAAGGTTGCGTAGATTAGTAGAGTTAGGCTAAGACGGTTAGAATTAGCAAGCAAAGATTAATAGTAGAACGTACAATTACTTCCAAAACCCTCTCTACACAGTCGCCAAGGTTAAGCAAGTCGCCGCTAAGGCTTCGCTACGTTTAGCGTGCCAGTTCCGCCACGCGTAAGTGACCAAGGCACAAGGCGTAGGCGATAATACACTATAGAGAGGGTGCTTGTAGGCCGTACACACAGTTAGTGCAAAGGTTGGATAGGAGTGTTAATAGGAAAGCCACCCCTAAGTTATCGCTTATAGCCTACAATGCTGTCTAGTGCCAACCAAACTATTTTTAAATGATTTGGTTGATAATGGCCTTCTTCTTACAGCGGGTTGGAAGATTAGCAATCTGCTGTAAAAGATTGCAAATGTGGGTGAAAGGAAATGCCATAGAGAACAAAAGACTAAGACAGGAATTGTTGTCCAAATTAGTAAATAGTTAGTTAGTTGTAACGTTAAACTAGTTGTAGTTAGTAATAATAGATAAGAGAAAAATTTATAGTGGACGAAGTGTCTCTTTAAGTATTCCAAGGGAGGGAGCCTATCGCCTACTCTTTACTTTTATGTAAAGAAGAGTTTACACTAAGAACTGTAAGGATGGCTAAAAAAAAGTATAAAAGATCTAAAGACAAAAACTAAAAGAAAGCCAGCCATCGTTTCTGGTGCCATGTCTGCCTTGTCCAAGGCTAAGCATGTTAGCCCCTTACAAACAACAACCTCTTCTCCCTCTCTCCCAACCTGTGTTAAGACAGCAAGCCACGCAATATAAAGCAACGAAAGTAACGTATACATGATTAAGCCGTGTATGTACGAAAGCTAAAAATAAATCCGTGAAGCGTTTGAGGTTACATTCTCTTCCAACGACTAGTTCTGCCCTCTTCGCCCGTAAGGTAGCAATAACCGTATAGTTAAATTGCTTTTTAACATAGACTTAGAGAAGATGTTTGATATTACTAGGTTTCCAGGTTAGTTAGGTCTATATATACCTACAGCTTGTAATAAGAATAGACTTAGTTATGGCAGTGTTAGTAGTTGTAGCGGTTTATGTGTTAGTGAAAAAGCCTAAATTAAAAGCCTTTACATTTTTAGTGTGTCGATAAGGTTTATTTAAAAATAAGAGTTAAGCAGCCAACTAGAATACTTCCACGTATTTAAGGAGAACGGGAGCTAATTTGCACTGGATTTATTAAGGATCGTTATCCTATCGCCGTAGATCCGTGTATGCAGTGTTATTCTCGCCCGCCAATAAAATCGCCATTACATGGTTGTAGCCTGCTTGCTCGGCCACTGCGTATACAGTTGGTTCTTTGTGTTACATACCTACAATCGGTTGTTGCACGACCTAGGCTACCACTACAAAACGTAACAGGCGTGGAATCTCTTCCAGAAATAAAAAGCGCTACAGCCGACAAGATTTGCAACCGGCAGGCCGCCGGACGGAAACCAGGGTTAGGACAAAGCGGAGCCGGCGTTACTTAAAGGCCTGTATACTCTTCAAAGTCATTTACGTTACATTAAAATCTATGTTGGTAGGTTGTATTATACTATAAGCAGCCTAGTAAAAGGTTGTCTTTAAGCGTAGGGCATTGTGTTAAATGCCTTTACTAGCGCTAACGGACAAAACTAAGCGTAGTAATGTAATATATAGCATTGGTTAGCCCTACATTCTGAATAAAGCGTGTAGCGTAAATCCTAACGGTAGAGGCCCTATAGCCGGTCTAGTGTAGCTGGTCTAGTGTAGCTGGTTTGGTTTATAGCCGAATTACGTACAAATGAATGCCGGTTGTGCGTCCTGTTTAGCACTGTAACTTTGGGTTTGCTTTTACAACATGCTGGAAATGGCTACTTTACACACTCTTTACTGTCTCTCCCTTCTTCCTATAACTTACAATAACCAAAACTTAATACAAAGGTAGCTTGGCTACATTTATTATCCTCTTATTTTAAAGCATTAGCAAACAACAAAACGCTTGTACTGTATAGCAAAGTGCTTGCGTACCTATTAGTTTCGTTCTTATAGCTAGTATTCCGTCAACTAACAGCGGTTATACTCTTAAGCAATTGCATTTAGTTTAGCATCTCATACCTGTTTATCCAGTCAAATGTCCCCCCTATATAGCCGCCCTAGCCCTATATCCTCCACTAGCTAAACAATGTTAGACATAATATTAACAAACTAGTTGTACAATGGTTCATCTTCCTCTCTATCCTTGTATACTTTAAATCAAAACAAGCTGTCGCCTAGTAGCATTAAACAGCGTGCTTATAACTCTTTTATCTTTCCACCACCTTAGATAAGAAGTGCGTATATGTAGCAACGCACCGGCCTCTCTTTTATTAACTTAAAGGCTTTATACACTTTAGGAAGCATGCTATTACAGCCTAGAGTAACCTAGTATAAGTGGAATGTAAAGAATAATCTTCTTATTTTACGCAAAACGTAGGCCTTCCCCTAATAAGCTAAAAGCGTGTTGTACAGTTTTACAGCCGTTACCTTCTATAGTATATCTAAGTAGACTGTCAGGTTATTTAAAGCTAGCAGTATACGTAGATCTTGTAAGGGCCTCTCTTTCTACTACAACAAGTCGGCTACAATCGCCATTACTTAGCTGTCTAAGCACTAGTCTAAATAACGTATCGTGTTACGCGTAGAGAGGAGACTATAGACGTTAAACAAGCAAATAGGATTAGGCTAGTCATCTTTAAAATAAAAGCGAAAGGATATAGAAATGTTATAAGGTAGCTTAAAGGCGCGTATAAACGTGTTGCTAGCCACGCACGCTTAAAGCTACGCCTTAGTAATACAGGTAAAGCGCTAAGTAACGTAAGGTGGCTCTTTAATTAGCCTTAGCTGTATTTCGCTCACCACCCCTACTCCAGCTACCGCACTACCGCGCATTATATACAGTAACTTAGAATAGCGCTCTTTATCCACGTCAACAACCTCCCCATTCTACAGGACAATACAGCCGCCAACAACGGACTAGCATTCAAGACTATAACGCTTAGCTAAGACAAGATCCTATCCTACCGTTAAAAAATGCCCGCTAGCGCCTACGCTAAAGCAGTCGTTATAAGGCACCGCTTTATAATGATTGGCTAGTGTAGCGATGGTTTGTCTTAAAACGCATTTGGGCTTTAAAACTAGCGTGTTGTTTTTAACTTTGTGTGTAGTTATACTGCTTAAATTAAACATAACACTAAAGTATAACGTACTGTTAAAATACCTATAGCCGCCACTCTTTACTAAGATTTAAAGGCTATTACTGTTGTATAGGCCGTAGTTCTTAAACAGCTTTAAAGTTTGTATAACGGCCTGTTCGCTTTACAGCAAAACCACCAACACAAGCACTAAAGCCTTTAGATTGTGTATAACGGCTTTAAAAGGACAGGTACCTACGGTTGTTTAGACTAGAATGCCTTACTCTTCTAGTTTCTACTACAGCGATACAAAGATAAGGTATAGTGTTAGGTGCCAACCACCTAAAAGCGTTAAACCACAAGCTAGGGTTTTACATAAGTGTAAGGCAAGAAGCTAAAAGGCGTTGTTAGCATGTTTTACTATTTTCACAGTATAACGGATTAGCCAAAGCGTAAAGCCGTAGTTAAGAGAATAAAAGGGAAAAGAAGACATAGTTAAGAATAGGGATAGTAAAAAGAGTTTGTAAATAGCTATACGATTGTTTGGCAAAGCCTACGAATAAATAGTAAATAAATGCGTTAAGCCATAGTGTTTAAGAGGAAAGTAATAGACAAGACGTAGTGTTTAATTTAACAAAAGCCTGTGTAATCTATTTCATTTAAGGCTGCTAAGTATAGCTTATAGTAGCAATATCTTAAGCGAACACGTAGTTACACCCTTAATCTTTAGCCTTTTAACAGTCTAATTACGTAATATACTTGGTAGCATTTAGGTACACTACGTAAACAAAAGAGAAGACATATGCCTTACACCGCTTGGTTAGCTTTACAACATTTAATCTACAAGCGTTACACTATAGATTAGCCAAATGTAGATAACTATATGTAAACTAGTGATTAGTGTTGAAGCCTTACCTAACCAATAAAAAACCGTTTTTAAGCGTTAAGCCTAGCTAACGCTAGTTTGCATACAAACACAAACCTTGCTTTAAGGATTAATGCAACAAATAAAACTACGACTTAGGCCTAAATAGGGTATGTAATTCAAGTACAACCCTTAGATTGCTGGCTTCCCACGTTAAAAAAGGTAACAATCCGCATTACAAACGTTTGCTACTTTTAAAAGTCTGCCGCTTTTGAAAGCCAGGATTAAGGAGCACAGTTAGGCCTTTGTCGGCTACGCTCCATCTACTCCAACCCTAACGTTTTTAAAACCTGCCGATTGTAGATGTCTTTCAACAGTAGACGCTGCTTAATTTCCGTATACGGACTTTTTACGCGCTCTTTACGTTTTAGGGTAGGCTAAAAGACTTACAGCTAAGTGTATATAAGAATTGTATGTAAAGCAGAGTGCCTGCGTAATAGTTACAGACATTAGGGCTACAACCATACAATATAAAAAACCATATACACTACGCTGTAAGCACTTAGCGTAGTATAAAGTATGACTAGCCCTTGTTTTAGTCTGTCTTTATTAGTCTTACGTACCCTTAAGAATAATTCAACACAAAGTAGCCGAAAAACGACACAATAAAATGCTAAAGCAGAACCTAGTTAGGCTGTTAAGCAAAATTGTCAAATACAACAAGCTTTGTAGCGTTAAGCTAGGCGTTTACATTTACTATATAAAGAAGGGGGAATTTATTTCGTATAAGTCTAAACACTTTTAATGCAAGAGTATCCTTAAAAAGGTAAGACATAGGTGGCCTAAGCGGCCTAGGCGCTTTAGACAGCATATACAAGCTAACGCCAACTAGAAAGCACAGGCTAGGTCTTAAAACTACCATCCAAACCACCTTCCGGCTTAGGTTTAGAAGAATCTAGGAGCTAAGCTTCTATAGCAATCTTCCACTACAATAACAGCTATTAGCCATAAAAGCCATCTAGTTACACGATCCAAAGCTATAGCGAAGATTGTTTAACTTTTAAGCCTTCCCACTATCGACTTGTCTGCTTTTCAGGATATTATGTGAATGACTAAGCGTGTCCTTAAGATTAAAAATATAAGCAGTGTACCAAACCTAAAAGGAAGCAGCAATCTTTAATCCACAGCTTTTATTACAATTTAGTAAACCAAGTTGTAGACTAGAATTTGCCTTAGAAATCCTACAAAATAAATAGACGCCTAATCCCGCTAGTTATTTACAAACTACTAAAGTTTTATTAAGACTACATTTCTTAGATGGAGAGCTAGCGTGAAAGGTGTTTTGTTTAACGTAAAACCTACAGGCTGCTTCCTTACTACTAGCTGCCAACACTATAGCACTTAGTACAACCCTTTTTTAGGCTCTTATACAGCCTTAAGACCACAAACCTTATTCTATTACAGCTTAAAAGTTTGTCTCTTTTAGTTGTATTGGTGATGTAACGGGCGGCGTAACTGTATAAACCCGGTGGATGTAAACAATACGTGCTTAAATTACAATAGGCATTTCCGCCAGCAAGTTAAACTTAAAACGACTAGGCGATTTGCTATACGCCTAAGACAAGACTCTACAAAACCTTACTATATTAGCGGATCCCCGTCCTTTGTAAGCAAGTTGCTTTTGCGACAGGGGCTCTCTACTGTCTTTAACCGGCTAAATTACCGGAAACGAAGCCTTTTAGAGAGTAATGGAAATCTAAGAAGAAGCGTAGAACTATGTAATAGCATGTAGAAGCTTGTTAATTAAAGGGTATAAGATGGCTGCTTTAAGAGGACGAATAAAATAAAACGTTAAAAAATTGCTTGTGTTGTATTACGTACTTGCCATTTAATGTAGTTTGTTAACGCGGAAGTGTTCTTTTTGTCTTGTTATACTAATACTCCGTTATATAAATCGGCTGCTTTTTATTTAAAATAGCATATAGGCTAGCTTTACAATGTCCTTAAGCTTACTTTATCCTTTATTGTAATTTGTGTAATAGTTTAAGATATAATATTTATAAAACCCTCCTTTATTGTTGCTTTTATTTAAAGTAAAGTAACAAAACAGCCTAAAGTTAGGCGTAACAGCCTAATAACTAATATTAAAGAGGGGAGTATTAAAAGACGCTGAATCTAAACTCTTAGAAACAATAGCAGTGTTATTGGTAAATACATTAACATTAAAAGACATGGAATCCAAAAATGTTAAGAAAAAATCGTTGTTAAGGGATACAACGCATATGCTCCCCCTTTAAAAGTCTATAGTAGCTAAAGCTAAAAACTATGTGTCTTTTGAAAGAAAAAGGACGGAGTATAATTTTATAACTCTAGGAAAAAACACATCCATCTTAAGTAGATTGGCTTTAAGTGTTATAGACAGAAAGGGAAAGCTTTCTTTAAGGAAATTACCGTCTACTATAATTGTAAAAGAATAATGTTTTTTATTAGCAAATAGCCTAAACGGTTTTGTTTATAAAGAAATTTTGGTTATGTAAGGTGGTTAAATTTTAAAGCTAAGCTTTTTCTTGTTTATTTAAAAAGCGCGTGTATAAAAAGCAATAAGAAGGGGAAATTAAAAGAAGGATATTAAGTTATTAAGTATGCTTATTTATATACAAGTATAAATGTATTAGGGTTGTTAAAGGCCTATCTTATACAAGGGTAGCCGCTAGCATAATAAAGTGTTACTGTTATATTATTCTAGTATCTAAACCTAGTTGCTTTTTACTTTATTTTGTCGCTATAGCTAAGTGTATAAACAAATCGCTAAATGTTTTACTAAAAGTAAAAGCGATAACCCTATAAAAACATGCTCCTTTTTAAGCCTTTGTTTACTCTAATATATTAACCAAGTACTTTAGTGTTGTTTTTAACACAAAACAAACCAAAAGTAAACAAGCTAACCTAAAATCAAGACTAAGAATAAAGACAATGTTACCTAATAGAATTTCCGTAAAGGGGTCTACAAACGAAAAGAAACTGTAGCTTTACAACAACAGCGTAAAATAGCGTAACTTTGGAAAATCTTGCCAATCCAAGCGCGCTTAAGGATGTATTGCATAATCCTTAGTTTCTAGCCGTTAGTTGTTAGCAACATTGTGTATATAGTCTACTACATGTTCTATTCGGTTGTCGTTAGTCTTGTAAGGGTTTTCTTTAGCAATAGAATGTGTATAGAATCCTAGAAATGTCTATAACTAACAGTACTAACAACCAGCAGGCCGCTAAACGGGAATTTTAGGTTAAGTTGTAAAAGACAAGGTAGAGCCGGTTTGATATAAAGGCCTACATATTCCTTAAACGGTCTTGTGTTATTAAGTACACACTGCTTTGGTAGTTATTGTATTAGCATTAGCCATTTAATAAAAAGTTGTCTTTAAGCGTAAGGCCTAGCTTAATGTTGTACTTAAACTAACGTTGTCTACTGTCTAGATAAGGCATATAATCTAAACAAAAATAGCCTAGCTTTGTATATAGAAGAGGGTACTAATCTACATAGAAAATGAATGTTACCCTTACAAGTAAGCTATAGCTAAAGGCCTACAACTAAAAAGCCAAAATACAGACAGGCCTTTGCTAGTTACGCTGTAAAGGCTTAGCTAAGGCATATAAGTCTATATAAGACAGCATGTATACGTAATAACTGTTAGCATTAGGGCTACAATTATACAACATAAAAAAAACAAACTAAGGATTTACGTTACACGCTTTATCTAAAATATAGAGCCAACCAATGTTACATGTTATATTGCTACGCTTAGTTTTGTCTGTTAGCGTTAGTAAAGGCATTTAACACAATGCCTTACGCTTAAAGGCAACCTTTTACTAGGCTGCTTATAGTACAATACAACCCACCAACATAGATTCTAATACAACGCACATAACTTGGAAGAGTATACAGGTCTTTTAAGTAACGCTAGCTCCGTCTTATTTTAACCCTAGTTTCTGTCTAGCGGCCTACTAGCTGTAAATCTTGTCAACTGTAGCGCTTTCCATTTTTAAAAGAGATTTCACGCTTGTTACGTTTTGGTAGCCTAAGTTATACAACAACCGATTGTAAGTATGTAATATAAAGAACCAACTATATACACAGTAGCTAAGCAAGCAAGCTACAACTATGTAATAGCGATTTTATTAGCAAGCGAAAATAACACTATATATACAGATTTATAGCGATAGGATAACAATCCTTAATAAATCTAGTGTAAATTAGCTTTTGTTCTCTTTAAATATATAAAAGTATTCTAGTTAGCTGCTTAACTTTTATTTTTAAATAAACCTTATTAACACACTAAAAATACAAAAGCTTCTAATCTAGGCCTTTTCACTAACACATAAACCACTATAACCACTAACACTGCTATAACTAAGTCTGTTCTTATTATAGGCTGTAGTGTTAAGAGGATAGGAAACGCACTCGTCTGTACTTTTGCGTCTTGTGGCTTTATAGTCTTTGCTACCGCTTGTAAAGCTTTGCGGATGGAAAATCTTGTTGTCTTGCTTAACATAACCTGCATCGTCCTTAATATAACCTTCCCTAATCGAATAGCTGCAATCGTTAAGACGGTTTGTAAAAAAACGGATGGCACACTTAACTACCTAATTAACAACGCTAGTCAACACTACACAATGCCTATATTGAATACAAACTTAAATGCTACGAAAGCTTTTTTTAAAGTAAACTTTTAAGCTGTACTGTAAATAACACAGTCCTTAAGTCCTCTCCTTATTAAAGCTAAAGGAACCATTGTTAACATAAGCTTTATTACGGCGGTTACTTTAATTCCTTGGATGAGTGCTTACAGTGTATTTAAAGTAGCACTTAATGCCATAACTACTACGTTACGGTATAAGACTACATTGTTTAGGGTTTGTGTTGTAATAGTTATAACTAAAGTTGTCTAGTTGCAAATAGCAGACAACGCACTACCGTTTAAGCTGCTAAAGGAATTAAGATATAGCCAAGTAAAAAAATCACTTAATATTCTCGCTTCTAGAATGGCAGTTAATGGCTTGAAAATGACAAAGACAAATACATATGCTAAGTAGGTCCTAAGTGATATTCTTACAAAAAAGACGGTTACAATTTGGCGTAGCAAGTATACCCGCTTAACTTGGTAGGTGGTACGCCGGTTGCTTAAACCTATACAGGTAAGAAAACTTAAGTGTTGGGTAGAATCGGTTGCTTATTTACTGTAGTTTTGGCTTTTTATAAAGGAGTAGCATAACACCTTTACTAGCCGAATTTTACAAGCTAAAGGCGGCCAATACATTACATTAGTAGGCCATCTTAACAACAAATATACCGTAGGAAATTAAGGAAGGGGGAATGAAAGACTTAGTCTGTAACATTTGGGTTTAGGCCTAGATTATCTAGGCCTAAATTGGAACACTAAGCTTAAAACCGACTATCTGTCCGTGGCTAAAAACCTGTTTTGTAGCCCAAAGCCTTTTAAAGTAATTCTGCTCGCTGTAGCTCGTTTTCTTGTAGCTGTTAAAAGACAGTTATCTTCTACCGCCGTGAAAATTCCTTCCAAGATAATCGTGGATCCTTATCACAGACGCTACGATACAGCCTAAATTTAATTTGACGAAATACGAGAAACGTAGTAGCGACTAAGATCAAAGCGGTACCGACTATTACAACAGGTATAATCTATGTAGCTAGGCCTGTTTAATTTAAAAGACTAGATGAATTTGACGTAGCTGGAATGCACTCTATTGCTTTCCTTAAAATGGTTAAGGTTAGCGTTATAGCTTGGAGAGGGTAAGACATCCAATTTTGGAACGTAGAGATAACAACAACTAGACGAAGACTAGGAAGTATCTTGTGTTGTTAACGTTTAAAAACAAGGTTACGTTTTGTTTTAGTTTACGTATTAACATTCCAAACAGACAACACCTTGGATAGACATACTATACACTGTATAAATTACTAGCCGAGTCTTTTAATTGTTTACGATCGCTATCGCCAGCTTAACGGCTTAAGAACTTCCCAACAACTACAGATTGTTTAATTCTAAACATACTACTATTAAAGTGTAATTAAAGGCAATGTTAAAACAAGACATTTTGTTAACCTAACGTATGTAATATTACAAGGGTTTGAAAGTAGTCGCTATACGTTTAGACTCATCTCGGCTTACTTTTAGTCTACCATTTAGGACTAGATTTAAGCTAGTCTTATTTCTAAACCGTCTTACAACAAAATAATGCCCCTAGCTTATAAGATTAAACAATCGAGTTTTAACAGTTAGAATACAAGGCTTTATTGTTGTAATCGCCTATTAATAAAGGTGGCTACAATTTAGATCGTGTACATATTATAACCAAAACAAGGACCTTCCTCTATTTTTGGATAAATCCTTTAATATTGTATATTTACTATTAACCATTCAAGCCCTCTTAGACGTTTATAACTAATCTATGCCTACTTTGCTATAGACGTCTCCGACTAGTATGTAGTGGCTTTGGGGAGCCTTGTTACGTTGTCTTTTACTGCCAAATTCCTAGCTACCACCTTAATATGCTAATTACTATGCTACTGTAAGATTTAGCGCTACCTAAGTAGCGTAGTGAATAAAACATGGCTAAGCCTCCTTGTCCTTTTAACGTACTTGATAGGGAATGTATTAGGCCTTACTCTTTACGTTGACAATGGCGGCGACTTTATTAAGCGGTTAAGGGTTGTGTCTGTCATTAACCTTGTGCCGTTGGCATTGGGTGGCTGTACAAATCTTTTAGCAGATCGCTGTAGTATTAGTCTTAAAACACACGCCAAAATGTATTAATGGTTGGCTCGAGTTGTCATTGTCGAAAGTCTAATCTACACTATTGCCGGCTTTGTAGGTTACAAGATTAACCTTTACTTTGTACTAAATGTTGTAGCTGTTATTGTATGTAGCTTTACTTTATATCGCTTTTGTTTATACTAATCGTTGTAGGTAACAACTACGTTACTAACCCTTCTAACGTTTAGACTTATACGCTACTACACATATAAAACTTTTCTTTAGCTATATATACTCTTTGTAGTTGCTGCCCTTGTGTTTGTTTATCTCTACCTTCTTACTAAAAAACTAAATAAGTCCTCTACCGTATACCTTTTTTTAGCCATTTGTTTAACAACGTTTATTGTTATTGTCCGACTTGTCTACGGTTTATACTGTAATGCTAGGTATAAAACACTGCTTAGCTTTGTATCTGTAAGATCCGTTACATTTAAGAGATTGTGTAGGGAAGAAATAGTGGTTTTAAACGCTATACACGTGTATGTTTAGCTCTTAGTGTTATAAAGACTTAGGGCTGGCTAATACGTTTACCTTTCCATTCCCGCTGTTAGTCGTACATTATTCATCTAGCTTTATCCTTTCTACGTAGCCTAGGGATACTAGGATAAGCATAGAAATAACTATGCTGTGTTTATTGTCTAAAAGCGAAAGGGCTTTACAAAAAGCCTATATGCCTAAGCAAGAAGCAATTTTAACGATGGATTGGTAATGAAAGTGGTTGTCGACGGACTGTATGGTTAGGAACTGGATCTTAGTTTGTTTAGGACAGTGTTGTTGTTTACAACAGGCGTTGGAATTACAGCATAGCTGCTGTACGTGGCTTAGCTTTTAACAAAGTATTAAGATAACGAGACTAGAAGAATCGTCTTGTGTTGGTAGGTTAAATTAGAAAGTAAGCAAGCGTAAACTATAACGTACTACTTGCTTTACTAACCCTTTAACTAGTTTAAACTGCATAGGTGACCGACCGAATGTAGATGTTCCTTAATTAAGACGTTAATTGGGTATGTAATTAACTGTTTAAATTAAACAAAACCACCTAAAAAGCACCTAGACAGTGTTTTCTATTAACAAGACATAGATTCTAGACATCCGCCTTT
The DNA here is from genome assembly GCA_014183025.1 of Harringtonia lauricola. Taxonomy (NCBI): domain Eukaryota; kingdom Fungi; phylum Ascomycota; class Sordariomycetes; order Ophiostomatales; family Ophiostomataceae; genus Harringtonia; species Harringtonia lauricola. Next base: position 170,080 of record JACBXF010000035.1, read on the forward strand.
TTGTAGCTAGTGGTTTTCTCTTTGTAAAAACATAAAAAGGGCATTACATTCAAATTGGTGTGTGTATTGATTTAACATATAATACTCTAAATGCTAAAGAGCTTATTGTGCTAAAAGTCCAAGGCTAGAAAGGCTGCATTGTTATTTCCTGTAGGTTTATCTATTCGCTTGGTTAACTCTTACTAACGTAAAGGGCAGTGTGTGTAGACAGTAAAACAAGCAACGAAATTTATAAGGTTGTTAGGCGCCGATTCGACGGTGCTATTTAGGTCTTAAAGCTAGACTTTCGTCCGAGTAGTAGCAAAGGACACGGCGGTTTGTTAGGAGTAGTAGTGCCTAGATTGGATAACCGGGCTAGCAATTTGAAAAGGCATAGAATGTAGACATAGTAGATAACTAAGCTGATGGTGTAGGAATAAACAAAACATAGTTACATGTGGCAGCGGACACACTGACTAGCCGTCCCTCTTGACTTTTAAGACAAATCCGGTTAAAAAGGTTGATTTTCCCGGTGCTTTATTACAAGCTGTTTGCAACATGTATTTAGGTGACGGTTAGTTGATTGCTGTAGGTAACAAGCGGCATTTCTTGTATATAAGTATAAGTTACAATGTAGTAGTTAAATAGAGTTTGTTTTCTTTTGTTTAAGTCTAATAACAAAGAAATGTTTCTCCTTTTAAACTCTATTCCGTTTCTAGAATAAGACTTGGCTAAAGTCTCCTTTTTTACTATAGTAAAGCCGATTATACTAACGTTTAAGCTAAGGTTACTACTAATCAACCGATTAAAAGGTGTTAAAGCAAATGGCTTACGTGTAATACGTTTTAGAAAAATCCATGCGGCGGCTTAGTATATAGATTCGGAACAGCCACCTTAAGATACCTTACCTTACCTAGCACAATTAAAGTGTGTCTTTAATTATCTTCGTAAAGTTGAAATTAACTTTTTAGTTTACAATTTTAATTAAGGCAGGCCTTAGTATACATGTTTATAACCTTTAGTAGACAGCGCTTAAAGAAAAAGCGGTATAGGATAACGCTATATAAGGAAAGATTCATAACTTTAAGAACAATCTTGATAATTATATAGACTAGTAACTAGTCCTATCCGTTAGTGTTAGGTTTAATAATTTCTTAGACTTTCTTTTGTTTTTTTTTCTGCCTTGCAGAACAGACAGAAGATAGTAACAAGCACATACCTATAGGCGGTAAACCAAAGTGTAATTAACCCTTTAGGAAAACAGCTTAGATCGCTTGTTTTAGGCGTATAACCAGCCTTATAGATCCTAGTTACCGCTGTTCTTGTATGTATATTACAACACACCTAAAGCAATCCCTTATATAACCATGCTAAAAACGAACCAAGCAATAGCAAACAACGTATAGTAAGTCAAAATCTTCTTAGCCCGTCTGTAGCCGCCGCGGTAGTACGCAACAAGAATGGCCAAAGAAAAAGCAAGCGATATGCAAGCTGCCGCTAGCATAACCTTCTAAGGCTAGGAATTTACATTGGTCGCTTATGTAGAGAAACCGTTAATGGCGGGTAGGGATTAAGTAACGTGAAAAATAAAGAGCGTTGTAAATAGTATTGAAAGGACAATAAAGTTATAGACTAAGTTAACGGATTGTAATACAAACTTAGCTATACAAACACGCTTTTTGATTTTCTAGTGGCTGTTGTTAGCCTCTTTCCTACTTGTTGCCTTTACATAGCATTGTGTAACTTGAAACTATACTAGATTATACGCCTGCTCTTTTTTAGTTGTAGCCTTAAGATACTGTAGATTCTCCTTGTTATAACATAGTAGACTATAATTTTGGCTGTCTTGGCCTTTTATATTTTGTAGAACCTGTATAGTGCCTTTGTAGCTAACACTATTTGGTCCAAATTCTGCCTGGTAAGCCGCTATGTTTACTTATTAGTAAGGGTTAAAGGGACAACTTTTAAAGGAACAGAATAAACTATGTTAGAGAATTAATGTTTAGATTGATTGCCGTTACTATAGCATCTTTGATTTTAACGAATAACATTTATAACGTATTTTATAAAAGCTACATTACGCTTTAAGGACATGCTTTGCTTACTAACTGTCTTTAAATTTGGTCTACAGCTTTGTTTAAGGTTGGTTATTTTTAGGTTAGTTTTCTTTACTTGCCTAAACCTAGTTTTAAAAAAGGGCCCTTCTTATTTACAATCCACTATGAAAATTATAACCAATCGAACTAATAGTATCCACTTACTACAAGTGCTACAAAAAGACTTTAGTTTAAAAGTGGAATAAAGACGGAAAATAGCGTATAGGAACTAACGGATTAGTGGCCTTACTGCCATTACGCGCTAACCTTGCTTAAAAGCCTAGGAAAGGGTTACATTACATTAAGCCCGTTACTTTGTTATTGTAATGTAAAAAGGCAAGATAAGGAATCTAGAAAACCTCTCCTATATACGTACGGCCTCTTAGGTTGCATACGCTTTGTTACGATCTTTTATTAGGCTACACATAAGCAGGCTGTGCTACACACAGTTTAATCCTTTAATATGTTATCCACCATTTCCCTTTACGCCGTGTGCTAAGGCCTTTCCATTACGATTAGGCAGGTTTACAGGCTGGCTTTATAGCAAATCCATTACACTGTATAAGCTGCTAGATTTGAATGAGTTTAAAGTAAACAGAAGCGCTACACGCGCTTTAGGCTTTTTGTTGTTTTAGAATTAGCAAGATTGCGGAACGGAAGTAATAACAGGCGGTAAGATATAAGAAACTACACTTATTAATGTTAACACTTTTTATTTTTTTCTTATTGTTTATTACTTTAAAGAGATATAGGTTAATCTATATCCTACCTACTCTTATCTACACTATGCCTTCCGTTGTTTTCATTACAATAGTTGCAACAATTGCAACTGTAGCAACTCTTGCTAATAGTGTTATTACGGCTAACGGCACTGTTATTTCTAACACCTACTTTTACGGACAGTTACCACCAGTGTACTTATTTTGTAAGTATTAGTATGCTTTATTCTTCTAACGTCTAGTAATAGGTGTTAGTAAAATTGGATGGCACTGGCTTTTAGGCGGACAGTTACGTAAAGGCCACCACCTTTGTTTAAAACCTTACACTTTAGGAGAAGATTAGCTTTACGGCCGGTGCCTTGAATATTACGAATGGTTGCTTTGGCATTATTACAGCCGTTCTACGTCTAAACTTTTTTAGGATGTGTTTTAGCAACGCTAGCAACGGGCTGCGTAACACCGACTTTGTTAGCTTGTAGCCTAGCGGCATTTATGTTGGCGTTAGCTAAAACCGTAAGCTGGCCGCCCAACACGCTTATAAAATCAGTGCCGAGTTTAAAAAAAAGAGCGTTAACGTTCTCCTTAGTTTAGTTGTTAGTTTAGCCGGCTGTATAGTCCGCTTTAGCTGTATTTGGGAAGGCATGTCTGTAAACCTTTATTTGGCCGGCGTACTTGTTTACAAGACTGTAACCAGCTCCTAAAAGGCTAGCGTTATTACTAGTACAAAACACTTTATTGGTAATAAGTAGAAGACTTACTGTATACCTATTGGTGGGATTGTATTCGTCTTATCCAACATTAATGATTAGACCATGCATAAGCTTTATCTGTAGTGAAAACAACACCTTTAGTGCTGTATTCGTTCTTTATTTTTTATTCTTGACAGATTTGTATTGCTAACATTTATGTACTAGGCCCTTTTAGGATGCTATGTATGCCAGCACTAGCAATATTATATGCTCTTACAACCGTGTTAACAACTTATACGCTTGTGTAAACAGCAAGATCTTAAACGGCTTGCTTAAGACAAAGCTAGGTTTTCAAGGCTTTGTTGTGTCCAACTAGCTTGTACGTCCATTTCATTTTTACACCTTTTATTCCTTGCTTTGTCAACTTTGTAACTAACTACTAGGCACAACATGCTAGTACAGTAACGGTCTTGTTTGGCCTAGACATGGTTATGCTTAATGCTAGAGACTTTTAGGGCGACAGGCTTGTTAAGGCAGTTTAAAACGGCTTTGTTTTTAAGGATTGCATTACCGATATGGCTACCTGTATTATAGCTTTGTGGTATTAGATAGGCTAAAACGTCGACTTCCCTACCCTTAGCATTGGTATGCCTATTGATTTTACCTAGCCTTACCTTATTGTTGACGGCTACAATGCCTTTAATAAGGCCACTCTTTATAACGGTGCTATTAAAGGTTATGTACTTTTAAAAAATACTAATTACTCTTTGCCTTTTATAGCTTTTAAGCTTCTCTCAGTGTTTGGTTACTTTGTCAAGGCCCCTAACACTACAAACTACAGTCTAGGTACCCTTACAGCCTAGACAGTCGGCTTAGAGTCCGCCAACTACATCGATATCCTTAACGGCTTCTTTTACACTTAGCCTTAAGACGCTACCTTGATTGCAAGGTACAGTACAATCTTTTTCAAAGGCGGCTTTAGCACCAACTTACAAACCCTCGTTAGTGCTCCGTTTAATGCCTTTTAGCAGCAGGCCTAGCTCGACCGTACGCAGCTGTTTTAAGACTTTACCTTTAACAACGTATCCGTTTACGCTGTGTCCAATGCCTGTCTGGTTATGATTAACGCCTAGGCCTTAGAGAGCTATAATTGCTTTAGTCTATTTGACGACTACAGCGACACATTAGTTACTAACGTTGCTAACTAATGTAGCAACACTATTGTTATTGTGTACAACGCCGGTGTACAGTTAGTGGACGCTTAAATCGAGCACTTAAATGTTACTGCCTTTATCTTTGCCTACCTGCCTGGTTAATACTTGGGTTACGCCCTTGTTGATTTACTGTATGGCTATGTAAATCCTTTAGGCAAACTACTATACATAGTCGCTAAGCATTAATCTAACTACAGCTTTTTACTAGCCTTTACCTAACCTAAAGGCGAGTATGCTCTCTTTCCTTAGTCTAACTTTAACAAGGGTGTTTTTGTCGACTACTGCCGCTTCAACGCACTAAAAATCACGCTACGCTACAAATTTAGGTTTAGTTTGTCTTACACTACGTTTTCCTACTACAACCTACACATTCAACTTGCCGCTAATATTACAGCCGGGTATTCCACTAGAATTGTACTTTAAGGCGGCTAGGCCGACCTTTAAGACAACTTAGTCACTGTTACTGTTAACGTTACTAACACAGGCTGTGTTAGTAGTGCCAAGGTTGCCTAGCTGTATATGTCGCTTCCCTATATTGGTAGTAGTGCCTGTAACAGCTTAGTCGTCCCTATTCCTATTCGCTAACTATGTGGTTTTGACAAGTAGGTTATTGATGTTAGTATAACCGCCGTTGTGTCCTTCTTTTTAACTTAGTACGACCTTAGTATTTAGGACGCTATGGCTTAGAAGTGGCTTTTGTAGCGGGGTACGTACACTATAAGTGTAGGTTTAAGCAGCCGTATGTTGCCGCTGTAAGGCACGTTTTATGTTAGTAATAAAGAATAAAAGAGTAAGATGAATATTAGAGAACTATTAGCAAGGGGTGGCCTTGGTAGAAACATTACTTTGTTGTACAAGTTGGTTTGTTGGTTTTAAAACTCCCTTACTTTGGCGGTACGAACGTGTATTTAATTATTTTTTATTTTACTGTACTACAATAATATCACTCTTTGGTTCCGGAATGTCTTAGGACTTTTGTGTTATTAATGTTGGGAACCAAAAGAGTAAGGCTGACAACGTTTGGTAAAACACTAATGACGACGTGGATGTAAGATGGTAGGCGATTGGGCATTATCTTTAAGAACACAGTAATACCAATATAAACAAAGGAACGAACGATGATATAGCTTTAACGTACGTATTTAGGTGGAATATTCTGTAATGTATTCTACATTAGGCCTTCCGTTTCGTATTCCCTTACTGCTAACGGCATTTCTACGATAGAAAGTAATGTCAACGGCGTAGGTTAAAGGTTTTTTGTTATAATATAGATATTAATATCTTATATAATTACAAGTCGAAAAATTGCTTGGTAATTCAAGACTTAGAGGGAGAAGAATATGTGGGAGAAATTGTATTTTATTTTAGGATAGGTAGAGGGGGGATAACACAATACCCTCCCGAAACAGGTATTAGAACTAGGCCTTTTACAAGGCTAAAGTATAGGTCGTTGCCTTAGTAGCTGTATTGCAACAATTTATTAGGCTATAATGCTAAAAGCTGCCTATGTACGCTAATATGCATTCTGTTGTAGGCATACGGACATAGCCGGAAAGAGGGCTTTAGCCTAAAATTAAGCACAGTTGTGCTTGTTTATTTCTTGTTTTGGTTGTAATTAAAAGGATTGAAATAAACTAGGACGGTATAAATTTGTAAACAATGTAATATGTGTTAACAATTAAACGGAAGGATACAAATAAAGGCTGTATTACAACCAACCTTTACTTAGTCGCACTATTAGCCCCTTTACTAATTAAAAATAGCGACAAAGCCTGGCTGGTTTTACTACAAACTAAAGCAAAGACTAAGAGACTAGGCCAGAGTGTAAACATAAAACCGCCTCCTTACTTAATAGATGAATCTTTGTATACTTTTGTCGAGCCTAATGTGGATTGTTTTACCATCGACTCTTTAATACTTAGAATAAAGGAAATGCAGAAACTAGACAAGCTAGACAAAATCAAAAAACTAGCGATTAAGGCATCTTTGCTTAAGTATCTTATAGCGTACTAAGAGAAAAGGTAGTATACAACTATCGATTGTCTTAAGCGTACTTACCAAGTCCTACTGTTTTTACAACGGACGTTAAAGAACTATGCGAAAGAGTATACAACAGTAAAGACAAAACGCTTTGCTCTCTTGGAAACCAGCCAGGACTTGGAATATTTAGATTAGGATCTAGGTGGTTGGATAGAATGACAATGTAACGACTGTAACGATATTTTTAGGTTGCTAGAGTTGTGTAAAGGATGACACAGCTTGCTTTACAGTAAGTATACAATAAACCGTGCTAGTTGTAGGCAGGTTTTCAGCATACGACAGTCGCTTTATGTGCTTTATAGGCCCTAAACAGTTGTTAATTTTAGGCCTAGCATAGATGGATCAACTAGGCCAAAATCCAGTCTTACAATTCCAACGTTTTGTCGTTCCCTTTTCTTTATAATTTATCCTAACCTTTAGTGCCCCTCCATCTAGCTTAACGGCTAGTTTAAAAGGTCTGTGTTTTTAGTCTAGGCCTTAATGCCAGCACAGCCATTTGCTAATATTCATGTTATACATTAGCCTAGCTTAGTACTGTATAGATTACTTAAGCAAACGGTTTGAAAATTGCATTGTTGTCACTTATTTTTCTTACAAACCAGTTGTAATACTAAAGAGCAAGATCCAGCACATCTACAATCCAAGTCTTTAATCCCAACCTTCTACCAATAAAGTAACTAGGCACAGCCATAAACCTTCGGCTGCCTTAAAAGCCATTGGTGAAATGCTATAGGAGACTAAGGCGATGGCTACCTTAAGCTTGTTAGAAACAATTAAGGAGCTAACAAGGAAAATTAACTAGCTAGAACAAAAAAATAAATATTACCAAAAGGGAGATGCTGTAGGAACATATCTCTATACAAACCTACAGCATGTTAAAAGTCTTATTCAGGACATTTTAAAGGATTTTAAGGAACTTAGGAAATAAAACATTAACGTAGTAAGGCATGTTACCAACGTCTTAAAACCCAATGTACTATCTTTACAGATATTTATATTTTCCTAAGATGTTTGTGCTTAAATGTAAGAAATAAAATAAAACGTAGTTCTACAAGGCTTAGTAGGTAAAGGGAGACGACGTAAGCGATCTCTCCCTAAGGTTAAGGCCGCGGTAAACTTTTAAGGCTGTCTCTTTTTATTTAAAAGAAGCGGTTTATAGGAGACGTAAGGGAAGGCTTGAATAGCAGTATTTAATGTCTTTAAGTTGATTATAGGTATGGAATGGTAGCCTAAGAGGGATTCAATTTTCGTTTCTTGCACCCTGTAAATAGTGATTCCGGCTTCTCCCTAAGCCTCTTTGGCCAACGGCTAGTGCTTAGCATTATGGCTATAGGCTTACAAGATTCGCTCTCTTCCACTTTATGGCCTAGTAGAGGTTTTAGGGATGTTGTCGTTAAACTGTCTTTTTCTAAAAAAGCTGTAGTATAAATCGATAGGAAGCGGATAAGGATTTCTGAAAGTCTCTTACCTAAAGCCGTATTAACGTGTCTTAGGAGACTTGCTACAGCGGCGCTAGGGCATAGTGTACAATCGTCACTTTCTAGTTTATAAAGGAACAGAGCGTAGCTGTTTTAATTTGGCTTTGGAGAGACTAATATTTAGGAGCTGTACTGGAAACAAATTCTCTACGGTCCCACCCTCTTACACATTGTCGGTCTAGTACTGCTGAATATTCCATTGCGTATATTTGTCTTAAGCAGGACTTGGCGTGTTGTTTAGGGGGTGGATTTACAAATCTGTTATATTTTGTATAGAAGTGACCATTAAGGCGGTATAAAAGAACGGGTTTAAAATGTAAGTCTTAAAGGCAAAATGGAACACCGTACTGGTGTCCGATATTGGAACCTAGCAATGTAAAGAGTTATAGGGTCCATTGACAGTAGAGTTACAAATTAGCGGCATGGTCTGGTAAACCGGACCTGGCTACACGTAGCAGTACGTTGGCCAATTAACCTAGGTAAGGAGTGGCATAGCTAGCGTTGGAACGGCCGGTTGTTGTGTAATAAATGTTCTTTGATTCTCCTTTATCTGTACGTTTAACGACGAAGGAATGTTCTGCTTTGCCCTTTAAACCCTTTCTTCGTGTCTTAAGGAAGGTTTAACCTAAGCCTTAAACTTTCCTTCTGTAAACTGGGTTTAGGCGTTGTAAGACAAGATTGGCGTAATAAGTAAATAAGGCGCTATGCTACGCTTAATTGCGTTTGGAAATTGTTTGATTTGTGGTACTTAAACACAATGTTATAAAGTTGTATAATGCCTTTCTTTAAATCTCTCTAATCTTAGAGTCGCGTGTGTATTATCTAGTTTCTAGTTTAGCAGGTTAGCATTTATCTTAAAATGGCGACGATTACATAACGCCATGCTACAACATTGAAAACAAACTGTAAAACTAACCAGCCAATCGAAAGCGCTTGGGTAAGCTGCTAAGTTTTGAAATTAATGCCGCCTCTTTTAAATAGCTAAGCATCCAACTTTACGCTCTACTGTTATGCTAGCTCTTATTATAAAGTTTAATTATCCTATTTAGGAACTAGTTGTATAAGATGTATAGGCACAGTGTAGTTCTACAGATACCCGAAATAATGCTAATAGTGACCCTTGCCGTTATAGAGACATGGCCTTTCTGTGTAGTGAGGATGTTTACGATTGTAAATAGCAGCCTAATAAGAGACGTCGATAAATTCAGCCTAGGATCTTGTAAGTGAATAAATGCGTTACTAGTCGATATGCTTATATAAACAAATACCTAAGCAGCTAGATATAGTTGTCTTAAAACTTCGCCTACAAAAAGCAAATGCCTAATAAACTAACAAAACAAAGAATACCGGCCAACAGTAGCAATTAAACATTTTTAACTGTGTTTTGTACAAGCCTACCGCCGCTGCTTTCACTTAAAGTGCTAGAGACTTAAAGCAAGGCAAAAGTATTAGGTAAGGTAACGAAACTAGCAAGAGTAATCCAAGAAGAAGCAGCTGCTGCAATATTGTACTGACTTTTTATTCAATCCGCGTTGACAGACATGGTTGTATATTGTGTGCTTTGGCTGCCATTGCATGTTTCATCTAGTTTTAGCATGTTTTGAGCAGTGTTTTCTTTATTTTGCGGCATTACAGCTCTATTTAGGATTAGTCTAAAGCATACAGCTAGGTTTGGGAGGAACGTTTGCGGACACATTGCTTATTATTTAAGGTTGGACAAACTTAATTCTAGGTCTAGGCTAGGCAACTCATCTAGTTCTAACTTTAAGCTTACAAGTACCGCCACGTTTTTAAAGGTCTAATTACAATACTGCTACGAATATTAGCGTTATGTAATAGGCCCTATCAAGCAGACGTGTACTGCAAAGAGCTTTGGAAGTTGTAAGATTAAAGAGATAACACTAGATCTCAAGTTACAAAGGAGTTAAATTATGCTTAACAGTAGATTATATATACGTAAATACTAGATCTAGCCGGCTTTATATAGTCACTAAGAACGTTATAAAGGCAGTGGGAGAAGAAGTAAGAGAAGCTTACCGTAGTCCTTTCGTCTTATACACATTTCCTCTTTACTACTGATTTGGTTGTGCGTCCCCCCCTTTTTAAAGCGTAATTGTCCTTGTACCTTGTTTCCTAGCTTAGGCTAAGCCTTAAGCCTTTTATAGCCTTTGGCTTATAGTAGTAGGAAAGGTATGATTTAACTAGGTCTTAACACATAATAACATTGTCTATACACGATACTTGGTTTAAGTTGTAAATGTAGAGAAGTTACAATGTAGTAGAAAACAAACTAGTTATGTTTAAAATAATTGTATGGTTTTAACTAATTAAAGGGAAAACAGAACGGCTAGAATCATCTCTTCCTTTACTTAAGCATTGGCGGTAATACGGTACAAAAGAATGTTTCCACGTTACAGGCACAACGTTTTCTATGTTTGCCGTTTATCAAGCCTTAATTGTAGTTTAGCAGAAGCATAGATGAAACAAAGTTGTCGGTTTGTTCGTCTTCTAATAAAATACCACCTTTCTAACTGTTATTCTTATAAGTGAATGCGATCAACTAGGGAGTTTTTAAATATGTTAATAACCGGCTTGTTTATAAGCTATTACCGGGATCTTCCTACCGCAATTCAGCTACAAAACAAGCTATCTTTTAGTTAAGTTTGTTATTAACCTTACTTATATCCTCCTCTACATTACCGTACACCGCCTTCGCCATTATCTTACGTTTAGCCTTCTCTTTAGCAATGTCTTGTATGTTTGTAAACATTAGACAGTTATAAAATATACAGTTAAAGTAAAACTTAATAGTAAAAGCAAAACACAAACTTTAAAAGTAACCATAGCCTAAGCGGTGGAAGGCAAAGCAGTAGACATTAGCTATAAGCATATCCACAAACAAAACAGTCGGTCTATAACCGCTGTTAAGGCTTGGTTTAATAGGGGCTAAGTCAAAAGGTGCAAAATCCTTTTCCTACCACTCCTTCATCTACGGCTAACAGTAGGCTAAAAACGTTCTTATTAGCTTCTACAACAACTGTATTACGTTAGTAATAACAAAGCAAGGCCGCAATACACTACGCCTAGTGTCTAAACATTCTAGGTAAAAGTACGTTTAACGCAAAGCTAGTAGGCTTAACAGATACGTCTTAACGGCAACAACATTGTAACAAGCGTCGGCGACGGCTAAGTCGCCAATATCCCTAAAGTGGTTACTGTACTCCTTCTTAAGCTTAATAGCACTGGGCTACCACTTGCTTGGCTTTTTAAAAAAAGCAAAGTACAGTTAATCGTTTGGCTTAACTACAAGTCCCTTTTAGTTTACAGCAATACAGTGTACAAACAGTTAGGCAAGCTCTTTCTTAATAGTACGCCTGCCAAAGTTAATGACTTAGTGCGATATAAGCTTAGTGTAGCCGGAACAGTAGACAATAAGCTGCTTAAGGCGGCGCTACCGCTTAGAATAAGGCGTGGCAAGCAGCGATTCTCTATTAATAAACAGTATGTCGTAATACACAATTATAAGGTGTTTATAAGGGCTATCTTTAGTTATACTGTATAGGCGTATACTAGTACGTATAACATGCTTTTAAATAACGTTAAAATTAAAAAGTTTGCCTGTACTATTGTCGTACGCTAACATCTCACCCTTAAGAACGCAGCCTTGTAACAGCGGACAATCTAGCAAGTTTAAACACAGTAATACACAAATGCTTACATACAGTTTAGCACGGTCCTACATACTGTTCTTACCGCTTTTAGAAAAAAGCTGTAGACAAGCCTTAAGTCCTTTACTAAAGTCTACGTACATTTATATATACTTGCCGTCTAACTTACGCTTGTAGCTTATAGGCCGTTGCTTGCCGCATTTGTTATCCTTTATAACCACACAGTGCTGTACACTATATGCCTTAGCCTAAAGTTGGCGACCGACTTTAATGCCAAGGCAGGGAGTAAACGCGTGTTTTAAGAATGCCAAGGACTAAACAGCGGTAGTAAGGTTGCTATACACGTGTAACGTTAGAGGTAGCTATAGGTGGAAAGCCTATGTTACAACAGCGGCGTCTAGCTAGACCGGACGGTAGTCTTTTAAGACTAAACAAGTTAATCACTTGGCGTTACAAGCGTTAAGACGAATGTATAGTTTATAAAGTGTAGTCGTCTTTCTAGCCTTTTACACTAACAACGTACTAAATCTAAAATGTACTACTACACTTTACAACACGCTATCAACCTTGTTAACAAAAATAGGGTAGTGTAAATTAATAGGATTAGGCTAAGACGGTTAAAATTAATAAGCAAAGATTAATTAAAACGTATAGTTGCTTTTAAAACCCTCTTTACACAGTCGCTAAGGTTAAGAATGTTACCGCTAAAGCTTCACTACTTTTAGCGTACTAGTTCCAACACATACAAGTAACTAAGATACAAGGCTTAAGTAATAATACATTGTAAAGATAGTACCTGTAGGCTGTACATACGGTTAGTGCAAAGGTTGGGTAAGAGTGTTGACAAAAGAGCCACCTTAAAGTCATCGCTTAAGGTTTGCAATGCTGTCTAGTGCTAGTCAAACCATTTTTAAATAATCTAATCGATAGCGGCCTTCTTCCTACAGTAGATAGAAAGGTCGGCAATCTGTTGTAAAAGATTGTAAACGTAAGAGAAAGGAAATGCTATGGAAAACAAAGGACTTAGATAAGAATTGTTGCCCGACTTTGTAAATTGTTATAACTACGGGTAATTAATATATGTAGTTATAAGATAAAACAGAAAGTTTATTTTTTAAATCTACCTTAGGGCTGCTAGAAATTTTATTAATAGTTAACTATTAATAACGATTGGTTTTTAATCTTACCGGAAAGTATTTTGCGTTTACAAATGCCTTTAGCAGAAATTAATATAATTTGTAGAATTAATTTCGACTAGGAAGGAGAATCTATATAACTGGTTTTAAAGAGCGGCTCTTTTAATGTGCTTAATGCCTTACTTTACAATAGCTACATTCTTTAACCGTTAGCTTAAACTATGTCTTATACATACTATCTCGCCCACTCTTATTCTTATTTAGCTTTTACAAGTAGATTGTTAACGTAGATGTACATTGTAAATGTATCTGTTTTCTTAACTCTTAACAAGCTTAGTATTTAGGACACTACAACTAAGAAGTAGTTGCTGTAGCTATACACTACGCTATAAGTTTAAACAGCCGTATGTTGTTGTAATAAGGCACGTTTTATTTAGGTAACGCTAAGCAAAAGCTAAACTAAATACAAGAAACCTTTGTAACCATTTACGGAATACGCCTAGCCTTTCTCTTCTTCTTTATTTCAAATTGTAAGAGTTTACTCACGCGTTGCTCTTTAGTTAAAATGATCGTCTTCCACCTAGCTTTTTTAATAGCATTGTATACTTGCCTAAGTGCTATATAGCGTCCATCCATGTTAAGTAGGTAATAGCCTTCCGATTTGTATTTAGACATAGCCTTAAACATTTGGGCTTTGTATATACGAATCTTTTTAGGGCGGTTATAAAGATGATCCTTTTCCTACACTTGTAAAAGAACCTGCAAATGTTTTAAGATATAATTTTAAAACAAATTAATTTTACATAGTTTAAAGAAGTGTAGTAACTTATTTTTACTTACTGTTATTTTTACGTTACTGCTAGGCAGCGTTTTTAAATCGCCTAAAAGGCCCTCTAACCTACGGCTCTTTAACAGCTTATCTAGCAGTAAGGATACGTCTACTTGTAACCCTGTTTTAATAACTATAACCGTGTCTATTAGTCTTGTGTAGCTTATTACAAAGTCGTAAACCACTAATGTAGGAGAGTTATTTAATAAAGAGGGAACTAGAGAGACTGTCTATATATTTTCTATTACGCTAAGTATGTGTAGTAAAAGCTTAACCACTTCCAACCGGGTTTCCGTTACCATTATGCTGTCTCTAGCCCTTGTTGAAACTACTGGAAAATTATAAGCTATTAATGTTAAAGATCTTAAAATGGTAGGCATGTATTGTTTATGTTTATAAGCAGGCGGGGCGGGGCCGCTTTCTTTCGGTAGTTTTAAAAAGAAAGCCATAAAAACAGATACTTACACTGTAAAAGAAGACATGCTACTTCCTTTCCTTATTTATAGAGAGTACATTTGTTGTAGAAAGAGGTGTTTTTAGTCGCTTTTATATACATGGCTAAAAATAAGACTATATTACCGCTTTAGGTCCTCTTTAAGTCCTTACACTAGCATGGTTTTAAATGTCTTTTTAAAGGCTTTCTTTACAGTGTATTTAAATACACTATACAGCTAGGTTACATAAGCTTTAAAAGAAGATTCATTATACTTAAAATATTCTAGGCTTTACGTATTTAAGAGAGCGTCCTTGGCAACCTCTTAGTCTAGATTTAATGCTAAGAGTTGGCAGATCTTATCCGACTTAAAGCCAACCTTTATAGCGAATGCTGCTAGTTTATACCATCTTTTAAGGTCCGGCCTTTTCGACACGGGCGTTTTCTTGTTATCTTCTTTTTTAGGGCGTTTAGAAACAAGGTCGGTCTAATGGCGCTATACATAAAGCCAGGCTTGTTGGTAACTAGACTTGAATGGATTAACATTCGGATCCTCTATAAAACGATACTCGCTCTCTTAAGTTTAAAGAAGCCACTAGTTCTTAAGCAAGTCGCTTTCTTTAAATATATACCGCATTGCCTTACGTGTTAACAGTTTAAAGAGCAGACAAAGTTGTTGTAGAATTTTAGCACCGGTTTGGAGATATTTAACGTCTTTAACAAAGCTAAATAGGGTAGGGATCCGACCTTACATTGTTTACATATTACGCTAGACTATAGCGCGGTCTTTGTGATTAAATATACAAGGGAACAAGTCCCTCTTACAAAAGTGTTTTTTAAAGAGTCTTCAATTATGCCTTATATAGCTGGGTGCTTGTAGCTGTAGAAGTTTTACAGTACAAGAGTCGACTAAAAGCATTAAGTCTCCTTGTTCACTTAGTATAACGCTTTAAGAGTGTAAAATATAGCGTAAATAATTTACCACTTCCTATAGCTAAGTTAGTAGACGGATTATAGGCTTAGGCCTTAGCGCTAACCTTATTACACTTTATAATAATAAGCCAATAGTGGATCTAAAATCCTACAAAGAGAGCCGGTAGTATACAAAGCGTATTTAAAGCCGCTACAATTTCTTTATTTTTTAAAATCTGTTTAAGATCTTTATGTTTATCTTTGCTAAGCTGTCCCTACATACGCTTTTTAGCAAATGTAGTGCCTTGTGATTTATTTGCAATGTTGTTGTACTACCGTAGCTTAAGATATATCTTGCTATTAGAAAGGTTTACTAACATTAAGTATTCTTTAGACAAGGCTGCCTTTAAATCATTGCTTGCGCTTAAGCATAAAAATCAACATGTGTTAACTAGTTAGGGTAGTCGGTAGTTACTTAACACACACTGTTAAGATATAAATTGACAAGCCACTACTAGTCTTTCTTAGGTAAAACGAGTTTTACTGCTATAACACAATGAAATCCCTAAAGACACTTTAAAGTTACAGCTAAAGGAAACAATAGTTTAAGAAGCTTGTTTAGTAGCCCTATAAAAAGCAACTGTTGGAATACGTTAAAGGAGGCTTTAATAGCGGCCGCTAATGTCTCCTAGCTAATTACAGCGAGTATGTAATTCTTAAGCTTAAGTTAAAGACAACCCTTAGTTTTAAATTTGTCTTGTAGATATATGGTAATCTTTTCACTTTAATCTTACAAGCAGAGAGGGTTAAAATAAAGGTTGTTAAAGCGAATTTTCGCTGTCCTTTAAAAAGAACAGGTTTAGTCTTTGTAAATCTTAGCTTAAATAGCCTTAATTTTGTGTTGTTTTATATTTAAAAGATAAATAGAAAACTACAAGGCGGAATCTAATGTTATCTTCTTTAAAATGTTAAAACATAACTCTGCCAACAGTTAAAGCATTTCCATCTTACTAGGGGACTGATTTTGTTCCTTTTGTTTTGCTCCACCTATACATGTAGAATAGATTCCATCCTTACACAAAGTCTTATTTTAAGCTTTAGGAAATACGTACACACTATTCTTTAAGTACTTAAGGCTTAAGAAAAACACGGCGTTTAGATTACGCCATTACGTATCTTATCTTCTTATGTAAGAATGGTGTTTTTAAAAGACAAGCGGAATACTATATTCCTTAAAAGCAATCAATAGGCGGACATGCTAAGCTAAGCCCCTTTTAAGGTAACTAATGTAAAAGCAAGACTAGTAAGGATAGTCTAAGCTTACAAAAACAAGCTGTACAGCTTTTGCTTAAATCTGCTTGTTAATACCTCTAGTTTTTATACAGACTAACTTGTTCTTATACAAGAAGGTTCCTTATAGGCTTACTACAAATACGTTTACAGCCTTAAATTAAACGGTTATGTATTTATTGTGTGTAAAACACCGGCTACAAGTACATTATACGCTATACACAACCTTTTAAGGATAGACTAAAAGAAGAAGCTATACATGCTTTAATAGTTAAAGTATATAAACCTTCTCTAGTCTATAAAGATATTTTCGTTTAAGAATTCATTTTATGTTATTTCTAAATATACAGCTATCTTACTAAAGGGAATATTAGTGCAACTAGGTGAAATTCAACTATCTGCCATTGTCCGTTAAGTAGGTTATGTCTTTCCCCCTACAGTGGATTTAAAAAGTAATATTATGTTTAAATATTAGATGCTATATGCTATCTCTAGTCTTAAACTATAGCCTATAGTTCTATCACCTCTTTAAACATCCTCCTTACAGTTAGAGGGGTTATTAAGATTAGTAAGTTTTATTACTTTTACCTTGATTTTTTTTTAACAAAAGTCTACAGCGAATTTTAAAAACTACACCTTTATTAGCCTAGAGAACCTTTTAGTGGATACAAAAGCCTTAGGTTTGGTTATAAGTAGGTTGATAGACAAGAATGCAATAAAGCGTTAGGATTTTAGGCCGTTGTCTACACACTAGTTATTAAAGGCAAAAGACTTTTTGGTACAGACCCTAACGGCGTCCGCCAGCCAGCTCTCCAAGGTAAATTCTAGCCTTCCCGTAAAGCCACATAATATTAACAGTCTAACACCCATTTGTCTAAGAGCCGGCCTAGCCTAACGAACTAGTGCCTTTGGTAGGCCTAGCACAAGTTTCCGCCTACTGATTTTATAACTTTTAAAGCAGCGATTTTCATTTACGCTTAAATACATAAGCCACTTTAGTTAATGTAAGAATCTCCCTAAAAGAAAACGGCCGTGCTTTAATTAAGTTATTGTACAGTTAGAGCAGATTAAGTCTATAGGCTGGACGGTCCTCGCCCTTTTCTTTAGCTATGCCTATACCAACTCTTGTTCCGACTTAAAACTAAAGCTTTTTACAACTGTTAGCTTAAATGAAAGGTTACTACCGCATGCAAGCAAGGGGGTTAAATTAATAAATCTCTTATAGAAAAACTATACAACGAATGCTGCTTAATCCAAGTAAATTTGACAGGTTGACAAGTTTGTTATAGGTAGATGTAGACAAGCTAAGTAGGCAACTACTTTATTAATGCTATTGCAAGATCCTTTATGCTTAGCTAAGGCTGTAATTTAAAACACTAACGTGTTGATTATATTTTTACGTTTTATATAATGGTTATATGTAGTACAGGTTTCTGTAAGATTTTAAAACCACTTCGGCCTATCCTTTAGGCCATAGCAGTTTGTAGCAAAAATCTTTATTACCGAAAATGCCTACAGCCACAACAGCATTGTAGTAGATTAATTCGTTTAGCATAAGCTTGCATATAAGATATTTTACATCAAGTACATAGTACAGTTCTTATCGTTAAAGGTCTTTTAAAGTAAGAGTGCTTGTAATATGCCTTACAAAAGTTGGCTTATAAGAAAGACCTTACTTTATACTTAGCCACCACTTGTTTTATGTATACTTAAAGTTATGCTTTAGCCTAACCTAGCTATAGCTACAAGTAGACTTAATAAAACGATTGAATTAAATCAAGTATAAACACAAACATACACATAACCCCTCCGCCCCTTCCTTAACAACAATGTGTTACTAACAAGTCCTCCTTTGTTTTCTTGTTACCGTTAGACTTTCCATAGCCTTTAGAAGACTACGCGCTTTAGCGAGCTTATCTTTAAGGCTATGCTTTTCTTTTGTTATTTATACACACTCCTGTATTTCCTCTTCTAGTTTCTCCTTTAAGTGCTCGATTTTGCTGTCTTAAGCGTTAATGTCTTTATCCAAACGGGATTTCTCCGCTTTTGATTGTGTTAGGCTTAATTCGAGCATTTTGATGGCTTCCTAGTATACTTTAGACTTCTGTTCGTTTTGGATCTTTAAATGGGATAACTCTTAGTCTTTAACTTGAATTTGCTTTTCTACCGTGTTTAACCACAGTTTACATGCATTCTTGTTCTTTTTTAGTTGCTTTTGTTAACAAAGACAATAATAATACAAGCTGTACTTATAATCCAATAGCTTTTCCACTTTTGTCTTTAACAAAACATTGTTTAAAAAGAGATTTTTAACCTTATGTTAAAGATGGATAATGTTAGTATTAACCTTTTAAAGTAATACATAGCGATTCACGACCATCTCTACCACGTAGGGGTCTTATGTTAACACAAGGACCTAGCCGTAGATTTAGCGTAAGTATGTTGGCTAAAGTAGGCCTGTGTTTCTTACTTGCTATACTACGCCCAAACTTTCTACGTAATTGTGTTGCATTCTGTTTTTCATAAGCGTAGGTGTAAGACGGTTTGCATTCATCTTGGCTTTAAAATGTTAAGGCTATAAAGGAAACTAACACAGTTAGCAAGTATTACTTAAACGCTTAAGCTAAGCACTTAATAGTATTTAAACATTTGTTATGCTGTAGATATAAGTGTGCTCCTGCTTTTTCTATTTTTATCTTTTTAGTAGACTAAAAAGCGGCGATTTCCATTTAAAAGGTGGTGTAAAGTGCTGGCCTAAATCCGGTTTAGCGTTAAATCGACTTAAAACTAGGTAGACTCTACAGGTACCAAATTAGGATACAAGGGTTTAGACAGAAATGCAAGAAATCCATAGCACTATAGTCCTATACTTGTTGCTTTTACAACAAGCTAATTGTAAAGCCTAATTATCCACTAAATCTTTAAAAAGCCGTAAACAGTGCCCTACTCTCTATTATTAAGTTATCCTTAATCCAAGGCTGCCCCCTTTTATTTTTATTATAATAGCATAAAGCTAGCCTAATTAAGTATAGACAATAGAGAAGAGTAGCCTTAAAATAAAGTTAGCGCTTGCCTACCACAAACGCTGTTTTTTTCCCCTTAAAACAGACCTACCAGTACAATAGCACCTCTAGTTTACACAATTTATAAATCTTAGTTGGTAAGTGTAGCGTAGGCGGAAACCAAGCGATCTAGTAGCTGGCATTAAACGTGGCTGAAATCTAGTAACCGTGCCGTACCTTAATACGCTACACTAACTTACAACAAAAAGTGTAAAAACCGTCGAACTATTCTATAGCGGGGGGGGAGGGGGGTGGGGGGAGAGCACTTGCTTAAACAACAATAGTATACTTTACCCTTTACAGGCATTAATGTATTTAGATCTGTATCTACTAGAGTACATTTATTTACGAATATTACAGATTAGCAGTATTTAGGCCTAGATTAAAGACCATACGTAATAATTACTGCTATATTGTATTAACCGCTTACGTTAAGACAGCACCTATTTTTTTTATACACTTAGCTTTAATAATAGTCAATCAATACTTGATCCAGCCAACGTTTACAAACTACTAAACTTAACGGGGGGCTTGTATTTGTAACTTGCTACAGGATTGCATTAAGTCTTTATTACATCCCACACAGCGCTAGGCATTGCTCGACCCTAAGCGCAATGCTTGCAAGGACAGCCTACTAAACAAAAGCAATAGCCTTATCATCTAACACTTGCCTAAACGAAGCAGCGATGGCATTGCTAGTAAAACCTATCGTCTCGTCAACAACCTAACCTGTACCGAAATCCTTGCTAGCAAAG
This sequence comes from Harringtonia lauricola, assembly GCA_014183025.1. NCBI lineage: Eukaryota > Fungi > Ascomycota > Sordariomycetes > Ophiostomatales > Ophiostomataceae > Harringtonia > Harringtonia lauricola. The sequence continues at coordinate 190,380 of JACBXF010000035.1, forward strand.
GACGCTACAAAGGTTACATTAGTATAGTCCAGGTTAAATTGGGTGTAAATAAACCTTTAGTAAAATAAGGTTATTTAAAAAGGGCTAATCTTGTTAACAACAATACAGCGGCTCCTGTTAGCATTTAACACCCTATTTTCCAAGGCCATCTTTGTTATAAGACAGCCTTTAACAACAAGCAAAAGCTCTACAGATTAAGGGTAGACGTAGAATGTGTTGATTTTACAAGCTGCTGTTGTGTTAGCGGTAGAGAGGCGAGAAATGAGGGGGGAAAGGCAAGAGAAGTAAGGTGAAGGGTAAAGGATAAACGCGAAAGTTGGCTGACTTACACCCTATACGGCTTATAGCCATTCCTAAGCTAGTGCTAACCAAAGCCGGAAATGTCCTACGATTAGCTACAACAAGCTCGCCGCCGTCTCCAACACCTATCTAATGCTGGTTAAAATTAAAGACAAACTAAAAGTCGTTACAAAGAAGATTAAAACGGTTAATAACACTGTAACAACACGTTAGTAGCACGGTTTACTCGACTACTATAAAACTTACGTCTTGGCAAGCAAAAGCTGCTAGGTTAAGCTTAGGCTTGTTAACGTTGTTTGTAATTCTATAAAGGCCAGCCTAGTAAAGTTGGCAAAAGATGTAACGCGTGTATAAAATGTCTCTATAAAGCTTGTGCGGTTTGTATAGGGTGTAAAGGGTGTGGAGGGAGAGCAAGTATAGCAGGGAGGAAGGGGGACATCTGTATAATTAACGCTGCTTGTAGACGTTGCTAGCATCTAGCACATGTTGGCCAAGTTAAGGCTAAAACTAGCCAAGACAAAAGGGTTGTAGGCTAGAATAGCTACAACGGCTAGTAGATTTGACTGCATTTTCAAGTGTGGTAAGAAAGCTATCGTAGAATATAAAGTAAAACACAGGTTAAATATTACAAACGCTTTACATTAAAGGCTTAACTATTTTATTATATATAAAAGACTGCATTGCCAGCCTGTAGTATAAGGTATATTATATAGCTAGGCCTAAATTAAGGACTAAGATTATAACAAAGGTTAAGGAGGGGGCTAAATGTAGGGCGTAGGGCTTAGTGTAGTTTACGGTCCTAGAATCGGTCGCCCTAAAACAAGAATAAGTCTTGCTATGTATAGCTTTACTTAGCCTCCTTAAACCAAACCAAATGCCTAGGCAAAATCTAAAGATAAAAGCACGCTTATAAACTACTGTGTTTTATTTTTAGCATACCGTGCTTTTACATTCTATACATGTAAACCTTCTTTGTTTTCTGTATTTGTTTTGCTTTAATTCTGTATCCTTGCTTATACATTGTCTGTTAAAAGCGCTGTTTTAGCTTCTTAAGCAAAAAACTTACTACAAAAACTAGAAACTATAGCTTACAACTTTAATGCCTTAAGCGGTCCTACACTTAATATTCTTTTCCTTTCCTTTAGCCCCTACTTAATAATCCATTCTCTACCTTCCTAAACCCTACATCTTTATACAAAGCAGAAATCACTGCTAATTTGTTTTTGTATCTAGCAGACAAACCATCCGGCTACACTCGTACACTACTATCTACGTAGTCCTTACCGTCTATTTAAAAGCAGCTCTTTTTAAGAAACGATACAAAAGAGTGTGGTTGTAAGGATGCTTTAGTAAGACTTGAAAAGCGAATAGACACAGTTGAAGAGAGGCTTGACGAAAGGCTTGCTACATTAAAGACCAAATAAACTATTTACACGTAAAGTATACTTCTTGTTTTAAAAGACTTTTAACAGAGAAATGCTAATAATGTTTTAAGCTAGGTAATAATAAGATAAGAATTTAAGGAGAGATTAACAAAGCTATTAAGCGACTACAGACTTAAGTTTCTAAAGTGTAGCGCTTATTCGACATAGTCTTAAAGACAAGGATGTAGCTATAGACAGCTGGCTTACTAGTATTCTATATACAAAATAACTTGATTTGTTTTTAAGCGTATAGATCATCTTCCGTTTGCTTTTTTTATATTTGTAAAAGTACCAACACAAATGTAAGGAAAATCGCCCTTTACTAAACAACATCTTTATTGCATCTTTAGCTTATACATTTTAACTATTGTAAAGTTTACTATAAAAGGAAAGAAAAAGAAGAGATAACATTAACTGTGTTTTTATTTTGTTTTTTACAGTTTGTTTATTCAACCCGTTTAAATCTCGTTTAGCTTAGCGTATATGTAAATAGTATTTAAGATGTACTTGTTTATTTTTCAAGCATAGATTTGTGTTTTAGTTTTATAAAAGACGAGAACGTGGAATATAAACCTATTTTTACAAAAGTAAAGAAGCTTTTGCTAAAGATCAACGAAATATAGAAAGAATTTAAGTAAAAGAAGGCGGCCGGCGACTTTCCAGACGTATAAAGGACACTCGTCGTTTCCTAGTCTCTTCTACCTTGCAATGTTTAAGGCATATCTAAATATACAACCTAAAACAACATTTAGTGCCTTCCTTCCTAATACCTTATTTAGCTATCAAGACATTGCTTCCATCCTTATCCAAGAAGAACCATTTTTCATTTATACAAAGGAAAGCGTTGCTAGCTATAGTGCTAATTTTAAAAATAAAGGATAAGGGGAATTAAAGTAAAATCGGTGTTGTAGCTAGTAGATTAATCAAAGACTTTTAGTTTAGAGATAGGAAGAGAAGAGCAAGGGAAAAGTTTAATAGTACAACAAACAACAGGCTAAGATTTATCTACTTAAAAAAGATTAAACACACATAAGCATAGTTTTAAGAAACTAGGGTTAAGACAAGCAAGTAATATACTAGCTAGCTAGCCAGCCATACAAATTTACTTTACAAAAGAGGGGAGGGTGTTAAAAGTCTATAATATCTTTTTATTCTGCCAGTCCAACCATTCTTTCCGTACTTTTCTATTTGCCTAAAGTCTAGCTATTCTCCTTCAACTTACATTACAAATATTTTGCAACTTAAGCCTATTCTCCCACTACTCCTGTTAAAACTTAATAACGGTGGCCTTTAACGTCTTTAAATCTAAAAGTAGTTGTGCATTTTCTACAAAAAGCACAGCTTATCGTTTTGTCAACAATTTAATCTCTTCCTTTATGTCTAAGATTTTTGCATGGCACTAGTTTAAACATACGCGTACCTAGTCCTAGTAGTTAGACAGAAATTCCGTGTGTTTGTTAATATAATAAGCCCACTACTTAATAAGAGAGTCTACCTTTTAAAGTTTCCCTTATACGTCTTTAATAGTAGGCGGCGACAAGGGTATTTAATTGCTTAAGCCTGCCAGCTCCTATATGGTGTTAATAATGGCAAGGGAAATGCTTGTAGCAGCTTACCTTGTCTATCTGTTCTTATGTCACTTCCATGTTTATAAACTCCGTGTAAATTCTTAAATAGTAAGGCCTATCCAACTAAGACTTAGTTTAGCCTTATCTTAAGGAATAGCTTTAAGTTTAACTTGTAGGTTTACCTAGATAAGACTACAGCTTTAAGGCGATTGGTCCGCCGTAGTAGAAGAAGGAAATCAAAGTCTAGTTTAATTAATAGAAGTGCCTAAACAAGGCTTTTAGTGTTAGCCGCTACAAACCTTAATTCCAGCCCCTTCCCTTATCTACAAGGCAAACATTTTAAAATGGCTAAATCCTTAATTTAAGCCTAACCCGCCAACATATCCTAGTATATAAAACCGCTATACTATAAAAAAGCAACAATACAATACAATCATTTAAGAATTACTATACTACAATGTTTTATAGAATTTTCACTACAACCCTATTCCGTCTAGTACAATTCTAGGCATTGTTGTATTACAAACAGGAAAAATACGTCCAAGTTTGGCAAATGCTGTTGCTATTATAATCTTTAAGTCTCTTGCCTTTACAAATTCTAGTCTTACAACCAATACTATTTAGGAAATAGGGTATGTGCTATAGGACAAAAACACGGCGGTATATACATAACATTAGTAGTAGTAGCCTACAAATCCCTAACTAGGAAAAGGTTAGGGTAAATGAAATCCACCACCACCACCACCATCAACAACCTTTAAGGGTACAGATCTAACCTCCCAGAATTCATCTAAACTAAGGCTGGCTTGGCACAGTACAGGTTAAGCGGTAAGCTTTAAAGTGTATAAAGTTTGTAGGCGTGCTTGTAGTAGACAGTGTAGGCCTATGCCAGCGTAACGCCGCACATTTTCCCGGCCAACCGAGACAAATCATAGATTGGGTTTGGAGCCAGCGTTGGATTTGTCTTGCCTATATAATCAAAGCCTAGCCAGTCGTATTGCCGGTATGTCGCTTCAAGCGTATGGCAAATTTTAGTCAATCAAGCTATGTACTACTTGCTATCTTGCAGGAATAAAGACACGGCACTTATATTTCCAACAAAAGTATTATAAAGCTCGTCACTGTTTCTTTCTCGGACTGCTAGGATTTCCTAAGTGCCTTCGCTTCTAGTAATCGGGCCTGCCAAAGACAGCAGGAAAGCCTTGTAACCGTATTAGCTTATCTACCGAGAAGGGTTACCTACTGACTAAAATAAGCTGTAGGAATTTGTAAAGGCCATTCTCCCCAACTCTAAGGCGTCCTAGCACTGTTAGGTAGCCTTAATAGATAATTAATATTATTCTACTTACATACACAACTCTCTCCGTTTAATGGCATGTAAGATCATCATCCTCTAGACCTAAAAATGGGATTGCCATTCAAACAAGGCATTGGTGGCTAATCTAAGGCTAACTAACGTATTTCAAGGAGACCTAAAAGGGATAAATGGTAATTTGGCAAGACAATAACAGACTCGTCCAAGCAGTCTCTCCCCCACCCCCCGTCTCCCTACAGGCTAAAATGACCACAAACTAGTGCCAAAGCAGCCGTGGCTTGCTTACTAGCTTAACCAACCGTTTACTGTAAATACCGCCTTTAGCAATACAATAGCGTAAGCCTGTCTGTAAAAGAGCTACACAGGCAGTGCTAGTGCTTAGTCTACTACAATCTATAGCTGTACTGTTTGTGGTTAAATCTTTCAAGGCTTGGGTTATTGTAATAAGAGCCTAATCCCTTGCCGTAATTATTTTGTAGTGATTGTTAGACTAAGCTGACGCTTTTGTGCGGTCTTTGGCTATGGCTGTCTTTGTTAAAACCTTTACTTTCCTTTTGAGGGCCGTGTGTACTACACGTCTTATTAGGATATGCTTTTGTTTTTATAGCTTTTTGCCGATGTAAGACTAGTGTGGGAGAGGTTCTAAGTTGAATATAGTAACTTCCTTTACAGCATTAATCTTGCCAGATAAAAGCATAGCTCGGCTTTTAATAGCTACCGTTTTGGCTAGAAGGCTAGGCAACTGTTGATTTGCTATAAATACCAACTAGGACTAAGTATGTTTTTAATTAAAGGCTTACGTTATAAGACATTTAGCGCTTTCTTTAAAGCAAAACGATCCTAGATCTAGCCTTCCTAATAACTAAGCTTGCTAGAAGTAAAAGACTTTTTAGCACAAACCATAACGACATGTACCAGCCAGTTTACCAACGTGAGTTTCAGACATAGGGCTACATGACGCTGACTTTCAACACCCATTTGTGCAAGAGCCGGCCTAGTCTAACGAGCTAGTGCCTTTGGTAGGTCTTACGTAAGTTTCCGCGTACCGATTTTACGACTTTTAAAACAAACTATATAAGTCTGCGATTGAATTCTTAAGCCACTTAGATTAATGCTAAACTAAAAAGGTTTAAGTCGGTAGCGTGGTAAAGGACACGATAAGGAAGGCGGCAACTAGTCTATGTGAAAATAAAGCAGATCTATAGGTTAGACGATCCCTAAAGCTGCACGCACCAACTGCTTATTCCTACTTCCTGTCACATAATGCGATAGAGACTAGATTCCTGCCTTACGTAGACAATTGAGTTGAATTGGTAGATTTTCCAATAAGGGTTAGACTGTAAAATAGATGCTAGCTAGCCTAGGCCTGATTTTAATTTAAACTAGGTTGCTGTAGGCTAATACAGCCGAGCTTAGTAGACAGCTTCGTTTTACAGCAAACCAAAATCCTCTTTATTCGCAACCCAGGGTCCTTATTTAAGACACCTACGTGTTTATGCTATTTTTGCCCAGGCACTATCCTTGTATTATACAATGTTTGGTGTAGTGTAGTGTTTCCTTAATAAACGTAACAGTGCAAATAGCTAGGGCTGACAACGGTCGTTTTTAGTAACAGTAGGCTGTACAGCAGTCTTTCTAATTACTGTTTTAGCTAGACTATGCTAGTTAATGTTAAAAACACTCTAAGGATAAGGACAAAGAGGAGTAACGTATTATTACATAATTGTAATTATCAACGTATGCAAAGCGGAAAGAGTAGAACATATACGGAACACGCCGCCTAAAAATACCACGTCCCCTTCCCTCCTACAATAGTTGGCTGTTAAGCCTTAACGCCTTCCCAGCACAACCGTCTTAATAAAGACTTTTATAAAAGCTATTCTATCTACTAAAAGCAAATAGCTGCCTATTTCAACAAGATAAGCTTTATAGAGTAATAAACTAGCGGTGGTGGTGTCTCCGCTATCCGCTAGTCGTATAGAGTATCTAAAGGCGAACGGTGTATAGAATTGCTAGGAAGCTTTGCTTGGCCGACAATAGCACTTGTTTTTAAAAGCTTAGGTATTGGCGTTTGGCTTTATAAGGCCAATGTAGATCGCCTATAGCTTTTAACTTTTGGGTTTGTAGAGTCCTTAAGAGTCTTAACCGTTAACACGTGTGCTTTATTTGGACTATTGTAGTAGTGATTGATTTAAACCGTTAAAAGGTTAGACTTAGAAAATCTTCTTAAAAATCTTTCTAATTGGTGCTTAAATCTTCTACAGCGTGTCCTTAAGCAAATGAACCGGTCTAGCATACTATTCGGTCCTTTTTGTAGTTGTTTTAATAAACGGCGGCCGCTACACAAAAAGCACTTCTAATCCTATTAAAGATCCGGCCTAAAACTAGCAATTCTAATGCCATCGTGTTCCTTGTAATGCCACGCTATTTGCTAAATTTAAATGAAGTTTAGGCCTAACTGCCTTAATTTAGGATACTAGTTACAGCCGTTTATTTAAGTATAGCATGGTATTTTCATTGCCTTGGAAAACATGGCTGTTTAAGAGGGTAAATCTATAACATGACGTAGGTCTTATTTTTTAAGAGTAAATGTCTTAGTTTAAGGCCTAATTTTAAAGGGCTTGAATTTGTGTCTTTACCCCTTTTCTTTCTTAAATAACCTATACTCTAATTCTTATAAGTAGCTGTTCCTTAACAGGTTTTACATACACGCTGTCCTTCTCTCTTCTTATTAATTTAACAATAAAGCAATGCGGCTACACATATTAGCTTAGTCTATGCTTTACTTGTAGCTATACTAATTTACTAGTCTTTGACAGGTTGTAAAATATTACAAACTGCATTCTTTATCTAGAGATTTAAAGGCCAAGCCTATTGGTCTTAGTAAGGAACACAACAAAGCAGGCTGCCTTACGATCCGTTTTTGGTGTTAAGAGAACTTGCTAGCATACCATTAAGCGAGGACGAGTGGAAATACATCTACACGTAGATCCTACAAGTGTTTTTAGAAGGCCGTTGCTTGTTGTAGACAGCGACTTGTCTAAGAAGCCAAAAGGAAGAAACATCCTAAATGGTAAGTGCTATGAGATAACAAGGTAAACTGTTAAGAGATCGGAGCCTAACTTAAGCTGAATAGCAAGTGGCGTCTACGCTTGGCTTTTGTTTCTGTTTACCAACATCTTTTGTTTCTTTAGCAATAACCTTAAAGGCTTTAGGCTTATTACACGCTATTTAACAGCATGGCTAGATTTAGGCTATACGTTAACACTTCCTGCTAACACTCAACCTAAGGTCATCATTGTAACTAAGAAAATCCTTGTAAGTGTAGAGAGTAAGAAAGAAGTAAGGGCTGTCTTTTTAAGCTAGTTAGAGAAAAAGACAACAAGGAATCCGTTTAAATAAATCTTGGCGATTAATGTTATCGTCCTTTTTCCAAACGGCTCTATGTCTGCTAATGCCCGCCTTAGGCCCTTTCGTAAGCGTTTACTAGACAGTTTCGACTAAGTGTAAAAAAAAAGAGAAGAATCTTATATACTGTTCTCTATAACCCATTTTCCGCCTTTCTTAACCATGTCTACGAACATTTTACAGGCTTTGTTAAGGAACCCTTTAATTTCATTAAGGCGTTGAGAGTGCACAACCCTTTATTTATAGACTTAGATATATACCTATTTAACCTTTTAAAGCACGTTTAATCTGTTGACAAATTAACTAACTTTGTAGCCTTAGTTATTACTTCCAGCTTCCTTCTAAACAACTACCCGCCTAGCACATACAGTACGTCGGCTTCTCCCATCCTACTTAAGACATTCTAATATACAGTTTAGTCTTTCCTTTTAAAGAGATATTTACTACCCTCTATAAAGATGTTTTATGCAAAGCAGCCAAAGACTACATTATAGGCTTCGAAGGATCCAGGCATGTCGTCCTTTAGAGCGGCCTTATTGCTATAGTAGAAAGACATTTTGAAAAATTTGTTTGGCAATCTACAAGTAAGTTAAAACCTTTAGCTAAGATTTACTACAGCGTTTTTAGCTACTACAAAATTCACTAGCATAGTATCTAAAGCAGTAGTACGTGTTTCTTGTGCCTACGACGTAGGCTGTAGCATAGTTTGCACTGTAGACACGTTATTTGTAAAAACTACGTTTAGGTATTTGTAGAGTTAAACTTAGACAACCCTTAAGTGTTCCAAATTCGACAATGCTTTCTTTGTATAAAAGACATGCTAGAAGAGGTTACTGTCTGGATCCACCCTCTTACAACGAATGTAGGGGTCTTTTATATTAATAGTAAAGGTGTGTAAAGCATAGTGCCGTTAAGGTTAATAAAACGGATACAAGACTAAATCGACCTTCTTATTCTATTCCAAAGGTTTATTTAGGTTGCCTTTGGCATTAGTTTAGGTATGTTCTATTTGTAAAGCCCTAAACCTTACACTAATCGTTTGTAGAAGGGCTAATTGCTATAGACATATTTATTAACGGCTGTACTGTTAAGTAATTTACAAAACGATTTAAGAAACTAGTAAAGCTTGTGTTTTAAAAAAGAATAGGCGTTTTAGATATCCCCCTACCTTGTTTTATAAAACTCTTAGTAGTATACCTAGTAGACGATTTTCATCCTCTTCCTCTCTTATTCCGTTTCTTAAATCTGCTTAAATTATACTTTGCCAACAGATTGTATTCGTTAGAAAACATTAATAAAGCTTTAAAGGAAGCGTTTAAGACTGTTAAAAGCATTTTAAATACCTTGTATACTACTTTTATAAAAACCTGTGTTGGCTTACTTGTAGCAACAGTTGAAAATCAGCCGTCCTATAAGATTTTCACCAATTACAACGGCGTAGACAAGCGTAGCTAAGATTAAAGTACGTTAAAAGTTTCTTTGTAATTACATTTAAGATTACAAAAACTAACCCTAGCTTTACAAATTATGTTATAAAGCCTAAGAACGGCTTTAGACGAGTGCTATTATAAAAAATGTATAAGCCCTTCTCTCTAATACTGCTTGTATTACTAATTGCCGTAGTGCTTAAGCCATATTTACCGCGCTAAGGTATTGTATCCGCCAACCTTTCTTTTTTTTCTTCCCTTGTATCTTTGTCTAACACTTGCTTTAAATTTTTCCCCTTAAAGTACATTTGGAATGTTAATACTTTTTAAGATGCTAGACCCTTAGAAAACAACCCACTTATATTAGCACTTACTAAGGTGGTAGCCCTCTTTCTACTGCTTAACAAGCCGGATTTTGTCGTATTGCTAGGTATTAGTAAGCTGTAGTAGAGCATTAAATTATCTACAACCCTTTCCTACAATATCTAAAAGCATAGGGCATTTCCAAGGCTTTGTTAGTTGTTTTAGGAAAAGATGTAGGATAGAAAAGTCTAACAAGCCTTTTAAGCACACCTGAAATACCACCGTCTTAATGTCTAGTTTAATGGCGACGAACTAAGACTAGACGATATACAAAGTATGCTAAATGCGTTTTTAGCGGCTTAAGAGAAGTCCCTTTTAAATGTAATTAAAGACATTGCTAGTTGTATAATTACGTTACTATTTTATTTTAAGCTAGACTTTATGTTATAAAGGTTAAGGGGACAGTATATTAGTACAGGTTATATTCTATACTCTATACAATGTAATAACCCTGTCTTCCGTGTATTGTTTAGCCGGTTAGCTATAAACACAGCTTAGTTTTAGATTAACGGCGGCCTGGCCATTAATGTCGGCGACTCTTGTTTCGACAACGACGGAAATTTCCGTAAGAAAGTCTACCTTTATACTAATAGACGACTTACTATTAAATTAAAACAAAACTCTTTTAAGTTATACTATATTAGTAAGTTACTCTTTTTAGTAAATAAGCTAATACAGTTATAAAGTTTTCCTACTATCTTTAGTAGGCCTAATCACTAGAAGTAAAGGCACTTAAGAAATCCTAGCAGTCAAAAAAAGAAACAGCAACAAGTTTTATAATACTTTTGTTAGAAATATAAGTGCCGTGTCTTTATTCCTACAAGATAGCAAGTAGCATATAGCTTAATTGACTAAAATTTGCCATATACCGTTTAGTCATTGTACTTATCTTAGCATTGTCATCGACATCTACAATTGTATGCCTTTTCCATTAACTACTACTTAGCTACCACTTAACGTTTAGAATAAAGCTACTTTTTACATATAGCTAATACTAAGTAACATTAATTGTAGAAAACCTTAGGGATTGCTTATAGTTTAAAACAAAGCACTAGTATAAAGACGCTTTATTATCTATTAACAATTAAACCTTCCGCTTACCGCCTAGTTTACACTATCTCTAGTTTATATTGTATAAAACTGTACATAACATGTTTAATAATTATATCGTGTCCCTATACGTATAAAACCTTGTTCCTTTAGTCTTCAAACCTGTCTTGTCTATACATGTCCAATATGTCCACCTATACAAAAACCCCTTACGAATATCATTAGCTAAAGCGGATATACAAGAAAGTTATATAGCAAAAGCCTCTTTCGGATTTATTTTGTGCTAGGCTTTACTAAAGGGCAGAGATGCTTTGTTGCTGTTTTGTTTAGTACCTTCCTTATCTTCCGTCTCCTTCTACCACTATTACTCCTTTACCACTTTAGTCTGTCACTTTTACGTAACTATACATATATAAAAAGGACGGTCTTACACAGATGACAAGCGGCGTCTACGCATTTTTGCCACTTGAAAATAAAATCTTTAACGGAGTTGCCTACTAAAGAAGGTAGGTTGGAATAAGGCATCTCTTATGTAAATAATTATTCTTATAGCAAGGTAGATTTTAAATTTGGGAATTGCTAATACGTGTAAGAAGTGTATAGAATCTTATAAAAGACGACGTTGGTACAATTAATTAGTATACAATGTTTTATATAACTATACTACCTTTTTAAGGACACTTTTAATGCCTACAAAAGTGCCAACTTTCTATTCTTCCCTTTAGTTAAAGCGCTTATTTCCATCCTACTACAAATTGTTTTTCTTATCAAGCTACTAACACTTACCTGCTTTTAAGCCTTACTAGCAAATATTACAGTAAGCCAAGTGAAAAGTAAGAGACCTGTTATTTAGTTGTACTTAGTCCCACATTCTCTAAAACATATTTAATAGTATTTCGGGAAGTTTGTTGGTAAGAACAGCCGCGTTAAAACGGACGGATTAGAAAACTAACCGTAATGTAGGCTGTAACTGCCATAATGCCTTAAACAGAAAAACGAAAAACCTATAAGTAGGAAAAAAGTACACAGCTATAACAAAGATAATAAAAACAGCAACGCATTCCAACCCCTTTGCCTAAGTCGTAGCATTTATCTTAAAATACTACTATATCCTACAGCTTTTACCGCCTAGGAGACCATCCCTAAATCCCAAGTGTTATCGGCTAATACTTTCACCGCCAGTGCGCATTTGTATAGCGGTACAATTTTAGATACCTACTTAATCTTGTTGAAAGCGCTGTAGAATCTCGTTGTTTACAATGTTATAGTGTAAAATAAGGAGTTCCAACCTATGGTTGAGCTTTACTCTTCTATCTAAGTAAAATACAATAGCGTTTTAGACGACCCTTGTATTAAAGCCTTTCTTTAATCTTACACTTACAATTAATAAAAACAGTTTATAAAAGGCCTGTAGTTATAGGAAATCGATGCTGGCTCTCTATATATTAAAGAGATTAAAGAAGAATTATTAATAGTTAAGGTTTTTAAGATGAAAGAATATAATGGCAAATGAATGTTTTTGGTTAACACAAGCCAAATTAAGATAGACTTGGATGGTATTGTAGTAATAGGACTTTCGAATAATTTAGTAAACTTTTGTAAGGATAAAGACTAAAGTAACTTAAATGTTTTTAACTAATTTACATTTGTAGTTAGTTAAATTAAGTTTTTTTAGCTTAATTAATTACATACTTGCTTTAACACATGTTTTATTCAAATAGACTATAGCAGAAACTAAAACTAAATATACAGAATAAAACGGTGTAAAATGCCCTTAGCCGTATTTTATTAGTTTGTAAATAGTTGCTTGTGTTTTTATCTTTATTTAAAGAGCAAAACACTACTAGATCGTATTCACCTACACTATAGCCGTTGTAGTATAAGCGGGTTATTACTGTATTTTGTTTTAGTAACTTAATTTAGTCTTTATTTTTAAGCTAGCCCTACTGTATTTTAGTATAGGGTTTTAAGCTACCTTTATATGCATTTAGCTGTACACTTATTGGCGGTCGTAGCTAGTATACCACTTTTAGCCTTTTTTTGTCTATTGTAAAACTTTGTTAGATGTTTGTTTACCTTACACCCAAAAATTTCCTATGCTTTACACTATTGTTTTAGACGTCTTAATCCGTGGCAATTGTTAAGGAGTCCTAGATTGTAGGACTGCATGGTTAAACGCTAGGACGTAACTAGAATGAGTCTGTTTTGTTTTGTTCTAGTTTTGTCTTGTAGGGTTTATTTAGAGTCTTGGTACAACAAATAAAGACAAGTTATAACATATAGTAGGCTAGTTACAAGACTAAAACTTAGCAACAATAGCTACTAAGCTACTATACTATGTTAGCCTTCCATTATCCTATTATAAGTGTAAACAGCCATTTCCTAGATGTTTTGTAAACTTTTAAAATTTGTAAATATGTATGTAGAGGACTTGTATAGGTTGTTCTTAAAAGGTTTTATTTGTACAACAAGCATTGTTATTTCGATTACAGTATTTTTGTATTTTGTATAGTTAAAGGCATCTAAAACCGCCATTACTACGTCTTCTATATCCTGTTGTTAAGGGTTACAACGTCGTGTGTCTGCATTCGAACGAGAACATAGACGGATAATGTCCATTTACTGTACGCTAACACGAATACATACAGCTGCTAGTCTAACACTTACAACACAACTGCTTTGTTTGAGTTTAGCTTATTTAAGGATAGGCTGTATATGGCGGCCTAAATGCTTGTTGTACAGTAGCCGTCGTGTAGGTGCTTAAACAACAGTATAAGAGCGGTAATAAACATGCGCTGCCTACAGTATAATGCTAAACAAGCCGGAATAAGAGACGCGTTTATCCAAAGACGAATTATATATAGGTAATACAAGGCGAGAATTAGCGTGGAGTGGGTGGCCCGTATGCTTATTAGTATGTAGGAAACAAAATCATTAAGATGACGTTTATTGTCATTAGTGTTTTGTAACTAAAGAGCTAAGATAGCATTTATAAAAACCTTTAGCCTTGTTAGTTTTAATAGCTATAGGTTTAAGCACACTTACTAGCTAAGATACTAACAAGGTTTTGCCGCTTTATTTTCTTTGTGTATAAGGAAATCTAATAATGGATATTATTCAATTAAAAGGAAGGGTAAAAAAATATATACAGGTCTACCGTCTTAAAATAGAGTGTAATATATAACCCTTCGCCCTTTGCAATAAATTCTTCTTTACTCTTATAGATAAGATTGTCCGCCTAAGCCAATCGTCTTTTAATTTAGATCTTCCTTAATAGCCGGAAACTAGAGAACAAGGGCTACAGCATTAGGAAAAGGAGGAGCCTTTTATATGGTTGAAGAAAGAAGATACCTAGCAGCCTTTTGTTCTAAGCTTTTTAGTTGCCTCTCGGCTACTTTTCCATTTTAGCACCACCATACTACTAGGCTTATAACCGTTTAGGCAACTGATTTATATACAACGTATAATACGTCTTACCTTTAAATATAACCGACTATACTGTTACACAGCCTTTAACAACATTCTATACAGGTGTTTAAGTGCCACCGCTATACGGATTTCACGATTTTATCCCTCTTAAGCTACAACAAACGGTGTAGTGTATATACCTAGTCTTTTGGAAAGTATTAAGGCGTAAAGACGTGTATGTTATAGCGGTTGGCGAGTCTGCCTTACCATACACTGTTAAGGATGTCCTGTAAAGGTGGTAGCGACAAAGAGGGAGCAAAAGAAAGGGACGCTTAACACACATTAACGCGGAAAGCGTTATGTAATTTGTCTATCTACCATTTACAAATAAAACTTAAAGAACAACCAAACCTAGCTATGCTGTAGGGAGATTAAATGTGTACTTACTTGCTTTTGTTAGAAAGGGTTTAGATTATAGGCTGTGTGTTTAAAAGCTAAGACTTAACAAGAATAGGGTTCTACATAGCTGATTTACAAAGACCTACGCTGTTTTGTCTTAGTTTAGTTGTCTACTATCCATTTAAAGCCATGGTTTAATAAATGGAAACCATCCTTTTTTAAGCTGGCTAGCAAAGCGCTTAACCCCGCTACTTTAAAACATTTTTTCTTCTAGCCTATAATCTCTTTATTTTTGTACTATAGGAAAATAGATTGTATTATACTTTATTTAGTTAAACAAGGAAAGAACAGAATGTCTTTTATATACAATAGGCTAAGACAGGAAGGGAGAGGGCATGTGGTTGACAGGTTTTAAGGGGATAAATAAAAGTCGATAAGACTAGCTTGGCCCCTTTCTTTCTAACTGTTTTTCGTTTATTCTTTAATTGATTTCATGTATAGTGCCTTGGCAAGCTCTTGCTGCCTAGGCCATTACATTACCAACGAAGATAGGGCAAATAAATTCCACGCAAAATACACAAGCTGGAAAACCACAGTTGTAGACAGCCCTAAAGTAGGATTTAAGAGCTTAAGACGAGTGGACTATTGAAAAAAAAATGATGTTAAGCGGCGAAATAAAATCAAAAAGTTGTGGTTACTAGTGTATATAAGGCTATTTTTAAAGACTTAACGACTTATCGGTCTTCTTAAGGATATAAATAACAGACTTGTCATTTAAATTACTTTTATAAAGCTAAGCTGTATTCAACTTACAACCGTAGTCTTCCACCTTGTCTGTTATAATCGCCATAGGACTCAAAGACCTTAAACCGAAAAAGACTACCTTATCGTCTTCTAAGCCGTCTAGGCTAGAGACAGAAACTTAAACGTCCTAGCTAAGCAAGGGGCAGCCTACAGCCTAGTCAAAATTAAAAAAGGATGAAAGTTTTTTGTTACTTAAAGACTATGTTGCCACGTTAATACATAGCGCTTTTAGGTCGTCCTTAAAAGAACAAGGCAGCTTAGCATTGTATACATTGTCATCTAGCCACAAGCTAAAGCCGCCACTACACTAGGCTGTATAAAGGCTGTATAATGTAGGAGTTTTAGTGGCCAACATCTTAAGAGCATCGCCGTTTTTATTGCTTACCCGCCAGGTAGAGAGGGGTATGTTAGGCTTTACATTGTCTAGACTATGGTTTATAGTAAGAAAAGTATACTAGGTGTTTAGGTTGTATTGTATAGTAGTAATAAGAAATGCATTGTAGAATGTAAGATTACTATAAAGCGGAGTATAGGTATAAAGTGCATTTATAAAAAGACAGGGTGGTATAGGAAGAGAAGAGCAGATGTGAAAAGCGGTAGAAATAATATAAAGAAGAAAGTAAAGAAAAGAGAGAGAGTTAAAGGAAAACAATAGGAAGGAGAAGGCCTTTTTATATACACGCATTTTAAGATCTTGGTGAATAGGTGTAGCTTAGGTATATATTTGTCCGTTATATACTTGTTGTATAGTCTAACCCTTTTAAAAGACTAGTTAGCAAGCCTTTTATGTAAAAAGCTTAGTAAGATAGCAGGTATAGTATGTTAGTAGCTTTTATATTACCAGTCTATAGTTTAAAGGTAGAGAGAGATTAAAGTAATCTTTAAGTTAGTTCCGTTTTACAAAGATATTAGAAACAAGATGTAGTAGGTATCCTATCTAAAGCATAACGCTATTCTTATTAATTAACAACCTATACTAAAAGGACGGCCTAAATCTTAGTACGCAAGTTAGGAACCAGCGACTTGCTTTGGCCAGCTGTTAGCTAGGGTATCCTGCTTTAAAGATGCTAGCTTAACTGCAATGCTACACAGCCAGTTGATCGCAGCTCGCCTACGTGGCTGTAGAGTAATCAATTTAGTGGCTTTTGGCCGTGTTTTGTTTTTCTCTTTGAATGTACTGTAGCGATGTAGTTACAGCCTAGGCAGTTATGTAAGGTAGCGTTTCTCTACGCTTGATTTTATTACGAAATTCGGTGGGTTAGCGTAAAGCACTTTGGGTATATGAATTTCCGCCCTAGCAATCGGAGAAGGCATGCTATAGAAAGTTACATTGCTATCTTCTTAAAGGGCACCTACGTAAGGATGAATAACACGTATACCAACAGCGTCTCCGCCTTGTCTAATCGGCCTTGTATTTAGTAAGTTAATGCAAGGTGAATTATAGTATGTAGTGTATGTAGATGGTCTGCCCTTAGTTTACTCGTTGTTTTAAGCCAAATGTTAATGGAATGTAGTATAGCACGAATCGAAAGCACTAATCGCTCTTTAAGCTTAACGTAAATATCTACGTAGTGAATTACTTACTTATATGTTTATAAGCCACATATTAAAATAGTAGGCGGTAAAGGCGTGCCTTGTTTTGTTATAACATAATCAGTTACAAAAACAGTAGGCGGTAAGATAACAGACTAAAAGTAGTAGGCGGTAATGTTTTTATTATTATAACCATACAAACAGTAAGCGACGTTTCCTTATTAGCTAATACAAAACAATTAAATGCAAAAGGCAGTAAGCGTATAGCTAACAACCATTAACGCTGCTAATCCCATTAGCGCTTACAACCTATTTATTACTTTAAAGCGTTTTTATGTTTTTTACACATTTAGTATTAAGCTTACTACTAACACTATCCTACTACACCCTACACATTAAACGTAGCCGACGGCCAAAGGCTTATTGCAATAAATTGCAGGTCCTTACCGCCACTTCGCCCGTATACCTTCCTTTACTAAGATAACACAACAATACACCCTTTAGTTTTAAGCCTTTAGGCTTCTTTTAAGAAGATATAGTTACGAAATTTGTTTGGAATCTAGTAAATAACTTGCGTTACATATTTCTCTTCCAAGACAGCTGTTTATAATGGCAACCAACTTTAACAGCTTGCCTATAAGAATGTCTCTTTGTCCATCAAAAACCCTCCGTTTCTATCCAGTTCCGTTCTTAAGCCTACTAATCCGGTAAGCGGTATGTATACCTTATTCCGTTACAATTACAAAAGTAGTAGGCGGTAAGAAATAGCTTAAATACCGTTATAGTAAGCTTACGGAAATGAAAGGCGGTGACAGTGACTAATTACGTTATTACAGCCAAGAGTAGGCGGTAAGTTACGTGTATAAGCCAAAACAGCAACCTTTAGCTTAGTTTTCTAGCACCTAAAAAAGCTACAAACCTAAAGCTCTTTTGTCTTTTTAATCGGCCTTAGCTGTTATTAAAGACTGCTTAGTATACAACCATGTTTCTTTGTTTAGAATGTTGTTAGGCCTTTCTTTATTTTAAGTGATTTTGTCTAGAGTGTAGTAGAAACCCACTTCCTACTGTCTTATTGTCTCGTTACTGTGTGTTATCTGTCAATTCAACTACGCTTACTTAAATAAGGCAGACTTAAACAGGTTAAGGAGTTACAAAAGAAATGCCTTAGACACATTCCTAAGCACGTAATGAAAGGGCGTAATTACATAGCTAAGGCAAAGGATGTTGGCATGTAAGGGATTATACTACATTTAATAACACCCTGTAAGGGCAACGTATAACCCATGCGAGCGGGCTACCCAAGCGAGTGGGCCACCCAACCCCCTTCACACAACTTTCCACCTTTAAACATCAATTCCTTAACGAACAATCATGACCGCGCAACAAAAGGAAGCGTAGATACAGCTTGCCCTCCAAGCTCTTTAGAATAACTAAAAACTTAGCATTCGTGTAGCTTCCAAAATTTTCTTAGTTCCTTGTACAACCTTAACCCAACGACGTTATGGCAAGACTGCTTGCATTGACAGTATACCTAATTCTTTAAATCTGACTCTATTAAAAGAAGAGGTTGTTGTACAAGAGGTGCTTGACTTGGATACGCAAGGATTTCCTTGTCGGCTTAGCGATGTGGAAGATATGGCTAATTTACTTTAGACGACGCGTTATGCATTACGCGTTGGACACCATTAGGCGGCCAACTTTGTTAAGCGACAACCACAGCTTTAAACGCGACTGTCGCGTCTATACAATTACTAAAGAGCCTTGTATAAAGATTTAAAGCTTATTAGCGTATGGTTTAAGCTTTTTTAGACTACAGTCGCGCAACATAGCATTGTCGAGTTGAACATTTAGAATTTCGACGAGACTGGCTTTTTAATAGGCTAGATTACAGCATCCTTAGTCGTCACCTCGTCTGAAAGACGTGCAAAAGCCAAAGCAATACAGCCTGGAAACCAGGAATGGGTTACTGTAATCTAGGCTGTCTAGTTGTACGGCTAGGCTATGCCACCGTTTGTTGTGGTAAAAGGCTAAAATCATCTTGAAGATTAGTACTGCAACAACCTATTTCCACCCGAATGGGTGATTGTAGTAAGCGAAAACGGGTGGACAACGAACAAACTTAGTCTTTAATAGCTTTAACACTTTAATCAATACAGCAGTCCTTGTACAACAGGCCAAAAACGACTGTTAGTGTTAAACGGTTATAAAAGCTATTACTTGATGGAATTTAAGCGGTACTGTAAAGAGAAGAACATTATTACTCTTTGCATGCCTTTGCATTCCTCTTACCTACTTTAGCCACTTGATGTTGGGTGTTTTGCACCTTTAAAGCGGTTGTACGGTTGACAAATCAAGAAATTAATGCAGGCTTATATTTACTATATTACAAAACCCGACTTCTTTTTTGCATTTTACGCTGTATTTTTTAAGACTTTTGGTGAAGGAAATGTATAAGGAGGCTTTTAAGGAGTAGGGCTAGTCCCCTTCGACCTAAAAACTGTGATTTCCAAACTAGATGTTAAGTTTCGTACGCCATTACTGCCTGTATCCCCCCTTTTAACAACCAACCTTTGGACCTCTAAGACACTACAAAACTCGTATAAAGCCACTTTACAGTCTGATTTTATTAAAAACAAAATCGTCTAACATTAAAACAGCTTTCCAACTACAATTCTTGGCGCAATGGATTAGCTAGTCAAGTCTACGCAAACCGTAATATACAAGATGGTGTTAATACAAAAACGGGTTAAAGAACTAAAAGCGGCCAATCGTACAATAAGCAAACGCCAAAGGGCTAAAAAAAGCCGTCTACAAGAAGGAGGATCACTTAGTTTACAAACCGCAACAAGTCTACTAGACAACAAGGACATAGAAGTACAGTTAACGGCAGAAATGCTAGCAAGTCGTGGCGGAAGAAGGACGAGGGCGGCGACCGTACGGCACTGTAGCGCGTGTGGCAAGTCGGGACATAATACGCGGACATGTTAGGAAGATAGAGAAATGTCGGATGTATATAGTTCTGAATGATTTGAATTGATTGACAGTGTTGTGGTGTTGTTGTTTAAGAAAGAAGTTGTGTGAAGGGGGTTGGGTGGCCCACTCGCTTGGGTGGCCCGCTCGCATGGGTTATACGTTAACAATACTATGTATTAACATTGTGTTTAAAAGGGCTAAAGGCACACAAGCAATGGCAGACATGTTTTATATACAATAGATGTTTCCATTTTTGTAGTTTTGTAAAGCCTTAAAGTTTATGTATACACTGTCCCTTACATAGCAAAAGGTTTCTAATCTTTACACTTGCTTATTTTACAGGTTAAAGTATATTAGGATAAGATCTCCACTAGACTCCTTGTAGTTATAGATTATAGTGTAATGGCAGAATTTTAAATTACAACCAAGGAACCGTGTTAACTAGTGGTTCCACTATAATGTCTTTTATACAAAGGCAAGTGCTTTCGTATCCGACTTAAGAAATAATTACAATACTTACATAGTTTCCCTTACATTATCAACCCTTCCGTCCTACCATCCGGCTACTTTAACTTTACAAGAAGGCAGGTAAAGGATACTAGGCTTATTATAATAGCCCCTACAGGGTCTCTGTTGTAGTTAGATCTTATATCATCATATACCTTATCGGCATTGCCGAAGCTCCTACCACATTCTGTTAAATTCTAAAACCGGCCAATTTAACCTAGCAAGGCCTAAAAAAAAGGTTATGGCCTAATTCAGGGCCTGCATAAGTGGCTGTTGGGCATGAACCAGAAATGGGTCCATCTACAGTGTGGCTCAGCTTGGCTCAGCTTGGCTCCGTATGACTCAGCCTCGCTCATCCCCAGCTCAGCTGTCTCCCAGAACAGGCTCAGCTTACACTCACCTTTGAAGACGAAAATGGAATTTGGAGTGGTTAAGTTTCGTGTAAGAGTACATTGGTATTTTAAACCCACTACTAATATCTTAGTCCTAGTTGTTTTAAATAATTAAAATTATTATCCTTAAAAAACAGGATATTTCTAGTTACAGTTTAAGTACTATATCTTTAGTCCTTTTACACAAGATTGTACTGTTACGTAGTTAGGCTTAGACAAAAGCATAATAACTTATTATTTCAACAAGGATGGCTCTAGTGGGTTAGTTTAAAGAGTAGGCTATAACAATACCGGATTACTAATTGCTCCTACAAGCAGTTATATTACTATTTTAGTTGCTTAAGATTGCCTAGTACAAATAGGTATCACCGCATTAAATTTACCTTAGCATAGATAGAACTAAAAAGTAAAAGGGGGAATAGCTATATCCTTTCCGAATTTCCAACAATAAATTATCTTAGCCGCAATTCCTACATTAACCATACAACTAATAAGAACTTAGTCTGTGTTAAATAAAGTTATAAAAGTGTACACTAGTAAAGTGTAGCTGCTTTTAATAGCGTAGCTTTACAGTTTACTCTATTCCCAAAAATAGTCCTAAGTTAACCTACTAGGATAAAGCGTGTAGCTTAAGAAGCTGTCTTAAGACTGTAATTCTAATAGCGCCTTATAAAAAGTAGTGTTAAGGTAATAATAGTCTACATAAATCCAAGTACGTTTGCTTTGTATATCTGTAACCATTCAAATAAACCTATAATAGACTTGGATTTTTTAGTGTAGCTAAGGCAGACCTAGATTTCCATAATAGTAAAGTGTACTAGAAGAGACAACAACTAATAAATCTGTGTTATAGTTAACATTAAAGGGCGTCTTATTTTCCTACTACATAAAGAACATGTTGCTTACCTTTATAATAAAAAAACTCCGTTTTGTCTAGGTCTATCTTAGTAATGCCGTTGTATCCATTTGGGTAGTTGTTAGACTACAGTTCCCAACTAGTAAAAACAAGGGACACAGGGTTAACAACTATGTTAATAAAAGTTAGCGTAAGGCTGTACAATTAGCCACTACCTATTAACGTAAACCGATTAGCAATGGCATAAATATTACGTATTAAGAGCAGCCTTACCATCCCCTTTAGCCGGGGCAGCATCGGCTATTCTTGTCGGCGCCTCTTTACTGCACGGTCTTTAAGGCGTCTTAAAGGAGACTACGCTTTCTCTAGTCTCTATAGGTTAGGACAAGGTTGGATTTACACCCTAGTTTATTTTTAGCGGCCAATTCTAAAGGTCTTTAAATCTTTATTAGCTTTGTCTAAGTAGGTATAACCAAAAAGATGAATTATGTTTTACTAGGGCCGGCCAAACTAGCGCTATACTGTAGCTTAATGGAAGGTATTCCAGTGTTAAAGAGAGTCTCTTAACTAAAAAACAGTGTATCTTAAACAGGTTAATAGAAATGGATTTATAGAAAAAATAAAAGTCTCCTACCTATAAGGCTATCACCCTACAGGGTGGGTAGCTAAGGCGAGTCTTCTTACATAAGCATCTCTAAATCTATTTCGTTAGTAATTATTACAACCAAAACCAGTACAAACC
The DNA here is from genome assembly GCA_014183025.1 of Harringtonia lauricola. Taxonomy (NCBI): domain Eukaryota; kingdom Fungi; phylum Ascomycota; class Sordariomycetes; order Ophiostomatales; family Ophiostomataceae; genus Harringtonia; species Harringtonia lauricola. The sequence goes on from JACBXF010000035.1 coordinate 212,849, forward strand.
ATCTTACTTGTGTTAGGTAGCCAGTCCTCTTTACCTAATTTAATGTGCATGGCCTTAACAACGGCTATCTAGACTACGGCATAGAGAGTCCTTAGCAACTGTTAAATAAACTTGCCTTAAATGTATTAGCCGTTTGCTAGTAGGATACAATGCGTCTTAATTGTATATACAACGTAGTAATGGCCGCTTCTTTGGTAAACTCCAACCCTACCTACTGTGCTTGTAAGAAGCCACAGTGGCCGGCTTTTAACAAGGTTTGTATACTGTCTACTAGCCCTAGTAGTACAGTAAAGGCAAGTGTATCTTGTGTTGTTGTATGTCTCTTGTATAACTTTAAGGGGGTTAACAGTACTAATGCTCTCCGCTTTTAACCATAACCTAACGACAAAGTAAGTAAGCCTAGACCTGTTGTAATCTGTATGTCATCGTCATCCGTTATGCCACTAGGAAAATCTGTGCTAGAAATGCCGCCGCTTTCGTTGGGTTGGAACCCTTCGCCTAGGCTAAACAGACTAACTAATCAGTGTGTCTTAAATAGTTTTACTACACAAAGAAAGAAATCATTATTGGAATTTAGAAGGTCAGCTTGGTAGTGTTAGTAATTGCAAAACCAAATTAGAGTGTTTCCTACACATACCTATACTTAAGCGCTTTTTAATTTTAAGCTCTTCCGTTGTGGCCTTTCTTAACAAGGCGCGTTTGTTTTAAGCGTTAACCTTTTAATAAATACTCTTTCCTTGTTTTGTTATATCCTTAAATGTGTTTGGATCCTAAAGGTAGCTTTTCGCATACTGCCAAACGTAAATAGCGTAGTTGTAATGGTTGAATTGTTAAGGTAGGCTTGTAAGCGGTTGTATAGCCTTAAGACAAATGCTAAGTTTCTTGTCGTTAAAGTACTCTTTTAAAAGACAAAAAACATGTTTATCTATTACGTAAGGTTGTAAGGGATTAAGAATAACTATTTTGTAGTCGTATAGTTTGCTAAAAGGGATCTTTAAGCCCTACTAAAGGATTATAAGCTGTTAGTGCTTTATTCCTTTGTTATATAATGGTAGGAGGATTTTATAATATGTAAAGACATTAAATCCTTTCAACCATCTATAGTAGGATTTTCCTCGTTTAAGATTCTCTACAAGGAATAAGTTAAAAGGGAAAAGGTTTGCCTTTAAGTACTCCTCTACCTTTTTGTTTAGGCTAAAACTAACCATGTTGTTGTTAGCTAATTTACTGTCTTAAAGCGTGTTAATGCTTTGTATGTCTACTATATAAAAGACGAGTTGTAGCCTTCTCTTCCTTGTAGTTAAAGCCACATCAACACTGTCTGTAAATGCATTTGCCCTAGCTGTATAACTGTTAAGTTTTGGCTCCTTTTATTTTAAAAATGGGCGGTTGACAAAGCTAGGACTTAATGGAAACTATGTTAGTTAAATTAAGTAAGGGTAGAGTGTTGTACACACTTTAGTCACTAGGCAATTCTAGCATGCCTTTTCCAACCCTGCTGCCACCGGTGTTTAACATAGTTTCTTTTTTATTCTACTCCTCTATCTTGCTATCTCCCTTGTTGTTTTTCTTTTTCTCTTACAGTAAACTGGCAATAACCAACTTTTTTATAGCCTTTACGTTTTAGCTATAATCCACCCCTTACTCTACTATGCCTATAAACCGTGTATAATTAAATAAAATATTCTTTATGTAAGCGACAGTAAGGAACGCTATTACGCTTTAGTTATGTTAGATTTTAGTAGTAACATGCATTTCCAACTTTAGCCAATACAAGTATAGTACGTCTTGTAAGAGCGAAAGAATAACCCACTTCTAAGTCTAATAAATCCTATAGGCAACATACTACTAACCGTGGTCGCGGTATAGCATGGCTATACATTTCCACTTATAGTTTATCTTAATGTAAAACTACTGTATTTCCTTAAGCTTCCCTTATTATGTTACTGCTTTTATTGCTAAGACCTTTAAGTTTCCTATGAAGCCTTGTGTACACTAATTGACTACCTTTTCCTTAATTGTGTTTTTTAGAGAGGACGCCTATAGCCGGACTCGACTGAAGAGAGTCATTTGCTTGGCAACTTTGTCTACCACTACGTTATGTATAAGTTTGTACTAGTTTAATTTATATCTTAACTAGTCTTTAACTAGTATGTTAGATATACTGTATATTAGTATAATACTATTGTTACTCTTTACGTTTTCCTTGCTCGCTATACACTCTACATGCTTTATATGTTAGCGAATCCGTTGTAAGTAAGTAAACTAGAGGCCTACTTTAAGTTAATGTTTTCTCCTACACAACTTATACAAGGCTTCGTTGGCTAGCGGTGTAAAGTCCTTTAAGAGCATTTGTACAGAAATAAAGCCTAGCTGTTGGAAAAAATAATATCTACGCTTGTCCTATCTTTTAAAGTTAACAACATCTTTACCTTATACTTGGTCGACACGTTTTTAAGCTTGCTTGCTAAGTATACTGTCGACAGCCGTCTTCTTCTTTTATGTAAGCGTGGTGCCGTTACTGTATACGACCTTCACCGCGTTATTTACAGTGTTAGGATCCAGGAACCGCGAAAGCCTTTGGAAGGCATCTGTTTTAGTGATATCGCAGCTGGCGCGGATGCTGTTAACCTTTACTGCCACCTTAAGGCTGATTTGTTTAATGTCGGTAACAGTAAAATGGTTTTTGTTTCTTTTCAAGCAGTTATTTTAAACAGTATAAGCAGCGTTGTTTTACATCTCTTCTGTAACCCGCCGGAAATCTAGCGTTAAGTGTATGGTATAAATTTGTATTGTCTTTCCACAAGGCTTAACGATGTTGTAGAAGAGGTTTATAGACAACTAAAATGTAGGACAGATAAAATAGAATGCCTTTTAAAGGAAACTTAAAATAGCAAGGGCTAGGCAGACGTAATAGGACGTTTATTTGGCTTGCTAAGTTGTTATATTCGCTACAGTTAAGGCTGATTTTCTACTTTAACGGAGTGCTTGAAGGGTGTTAGACGTTAGATTTCTTAATTACAAAGGGATGCTTGTTAGCCTAGTGGGTGACTTGAATAGAAGCTAGCCTTGCTACGAAGGGTTGGTGGGTGGGGGGTGGTTGATTAGTCTAAGCTTAAAAACACCTTTCTTTTGTTTAAAAGTGAGTAGGGATGTTGTAGACCTTAAAAACGTAATATCTCCTATTTCTCTAGTCTGCCAATCCCTTTAACAACCCCTTGCATATTAGCCTACCCTTGCTGCCGTACACTTAAATATCTGTGATTTATTCATGCGTGCCGTTTTATTCGCTGTGGCGACTTACGGCTATTACCTAGTAATAGTTCGATCGGCGTAGGAGGGCACTAAGCTAGACAGGGCTAGGACTTAGTGAAAAACATTGGCCTTTCCGCCGGCCTTCCCGCTCTCCGCTCTTAGTTGACACTAGGTAGCGCTAAAGACTTGTTAAAGAATGAGCAAGCCTTGTACATTTCTTGATTACCCCGCCCGCTGTATGTTATAGGCGTTAGATTTGCATAAAGCCAGGGTCTAGTAGGGATTACCTATGCACCTATGCTTTAATGGAAAATAAAATATATTTTCCTACAGACAGCTAATAAGAAAATACAAAGCCAGGCTCCTTTACCCTAGCTGTAGTTACTAGCTCTTAACAAAATTAATTTATGCTAACAGCTAGAAAGACTTGTTACAAAGGCGTCTCTACCCCTTGCATGTTTGTCAGTCTTTGCCTAGGACTAACGCTTGCAACTTTATAAAAGTGGGTTGTTGTTATGCATTTAGCCATTACTTGTTGCTTGTCTACAGGCCTAAAACTTGGCAGTTAATAAACAAGCCTTGGTGGCCTTGCCCAACGGGCTTGTCCCAACCCTGTAAGCAGGTCTCTTCTACTCTTATATAGCTTGTGTCTTAAGCAATAATACCCTCTTTGTTAAGGCCATAGACTACAACTAGCACATTTGTCGGCCATACGATTCGATAAGTAACGTGCATTAATGGCTGTAGCGTCTCCACCCTTACACTGTATAGACCTTGCGTAAACTACAAACTACCCTGTCCTTATTTCTTGCTTACCACTTGGAACCTTCCAACTAAAGGTAGAAAAGAGGCTAGGTTTTATTTTTATTTTTATTTTATTTTTAAAGGCCCCTTAGTTAATACTAAGCGGTAAAGTGTTACATTTTCCTTATAGTTAATTTTTTCGTACCTTTACATTAAGGCTTACCCTTGCTAGCCTGGTTCTCAAATTAATACATACCAAGCGTTATCGCAAGAGTAAAACCTTAACTTGCATTTTCGCCCAACTATACCTCTACCCCCTTTTCGAATTCCTTACCTTAAGTGTCGCATCAGCGGTCGACCAGCATATTGGAATAATGCGGTTCGAAAACTAAGCCAGCGAGCATAAAGACGACTAGTTGCATATGTTCTATCACGATTATTAAACTTCAGTCCAGTTAGACAAAGAGCATGCACAAGAACAGCGGTAAGCACCCACAAGTCCTTCCTTTCCGTGGCTACATTACCAAGCACTTAGGAACCCCAATCGGCCTTTACGTACATCTATTCATCCAACATGTAACCGAAAAAAAAAGCATAAGGGTCGGCCTCAGCTATAGAGAGAGAGCTTTAGCTCTAGAATTTGTACTGTAGCTAGGAGAGGCCTTGGCTAAAAACAATTTGTCCTCTTTTGTAAAGCTTTCCATCTTGCTAGAGGACTGTTCCACCCTAACAAGGCTATGGTCTTTTAAAAACAAAACACTACGTATTGCTTTGTATTGTAAACCAAGCAAACATTTCTAGGCAAGTAACAAAAAGTTGCAGTGTAGCTGTAGTAAGCCTACAGGAAAGCCAGCTACACATACAAGGTCGCCTTACACTTGGCTATCCAAGTGAATAGAAAAGGTTAAGACCTACCAAAGATGTGTCAACCAAGACCATTATTTCCCATTACAATTACCAAGTTGTAAATCTAGGATATTCTTTACCTTGACAAAGACGCCGGCATCCTAAACAATGTAGGCAGCACTTGCTATTATTAAGGTTCTTTAAACTATTGCTTTTACCGCCATCCTTACTATCTTCTTAAGGGCTTAAATTACAACGGTTAAAACACGCTAGTATAATAAAACGCCCTTTGTGTAGTTATTAGCTACTAGTCTGTTAGCTTTAACCGTAGAGATCGCTATGTTGGGAAAGTCTAGGCAGCCTGTAAAAGCGTCTATTCTTTATATACTAGGGCTTATCTTTTAAATCGACTACCTTTGTCCTTGTTTAGCTAAAGAGAGAGAGGAGATAAAGCTAGCCTAGCATGCTTATCTTTTATGCTAGTGCACTATGTTTATTACTAATGTTCTTACTATAATAAGACTCTTTACAATCTATCCTTTTACATTTAACATAGTCTGTCTTACAGTAGCAGTAGTGTAATACACTATTGTACTTGCCTTGTTTCTTTTATTTATACAAGCCAATACAGGATAAATTCGCCTCCTTAATGATTCTAAAGGAAGCTGTACTAATTTAGCCTTAAAGGCGTCTTTAGTGTTTTGGTTAAGTGTTAAAGATAAGATCCACGCCGTTAGGGGCATCTAGCCGTGGACAAAGAAGTTTTATATATTTAAAGACTACATTTAACCAACAAGGCTGCCTTGGCTCTAGCTATGCATAGTAGCGGTAATTACGCTAAAGCTAGGCGTTACAGCTGTTAGCTTAACTTCACTATACATTAATGCTGTATACATTAACAGTATTGGCTAAGCCTATACGGATTATAATCCAAGAGTGATCTAAAGGCTAATGGCGACTTTAGCACTAGCCAATTTTGTTAGCTTAACGCTTGCTAGTTTACAACATCTTTTGTAGAAGAAGTTTGCGCTATTCTACACGCTGTAGGTTTAGTGCTGTATTTACAAATACCTTATAAACTATAATGCCCACTTTTACAATGCTAACAACACTAGCGACATAATTAACGCCGCTTAAAATGGCCTTTCTATTTACAAAGCGCTTAATTTTGTTGTCCTTAAGATAATGCCGTAGTTTGTTTCTTTTTTAAGGGCGGCCTTTACTTTGTTTTCTCTATACAGACACTAGGTTACATTTATACAACTTTATATTGTTGTACTTTATACAATCATTGTTTAACACTAACAGCACATACAAATACCACTAACAAATACAGCAATGTAAAAAGGACAAAACACAGCGTAGTAGCACTAAGAAGCGCTTAGCGGCTAGACTAGCGTAACACTAAACAGACAGGTCTATAGTAAGATTAAAACCTATGCTAGCTATGTAATAAAACGGACAGACTTAACATTAAGGCAACAGGTTATCTTATACATTTTCTCCTTATCTTTAAATGTACTAGTTAGTGTTAGGTTCTTCGTTACTGTAGTACTCGTCGTATTACACAGCCTGTAGACTAACAGCACTGTTAGACTTGTTGTAACTTTTAAAGGTTACTAAAACCTCTTGTAAACCCTGCTGTTGTTTTTTACAAGGATCCTATAGCGTGTTGTTGCTAACCTTTACAAAGTAAACCGCCTACGCCGGCTTTTAAAGACAGTCCCTACAATAGTATACAAAGAAGAGGAGCTGTATATAGCTAAGGGTAGTATACAGTTTAAACATGTTACCTTTAGCTATCTAGGCTAAAAGGGTTTACTTTTCTAGGATTTATGTCTAACTATTAAGCCTAGTGAAATAACAGCCATTATTAAGCCATCTGGCTTAGGCAAGACAACACTGCTTAAACTTATTCAACGCTTTTACAAACCTACAACTAGTTTTGTTAAGATTGACGGGCAAGACATTAGGACACTAAAAAGGGGTGTATAAGTATTAGCTTAAAAATTAATCTACATATATCTACTAGCTTTGCTTACATGCTGTAAAGGCTAGACACGGCTATAGTATATATAAAGTAAAAGCCGTTTATCTTTAGTAACACTATTACGGTGAATATTAAATACAGGCAACCTAATACAACTATATAGGAGGTTTAAAAGGCTGCCAAACTGGCAGGAATCGACGCCTATATTGTATTGTAGGAAAAGTAATATAACACACTGCTAACTAAAAATAAATAGTATGCATTCTTTTAGGGAGTTTCTTTAAGCGCGCTTTCGCTTTAACCACGTAGTGTTTTAATCTCACTGTAGTAAGATCTCGGGTGGCTAAAAACAGTGTATTGCGCTAGCGTACACTTTTCTTTAAAAGCCCTTTCTATTATTCTTTAACAAGCTTACAAGTGCTTTGAATGTAAACACTAAGGCTTACATTAAAAACAGTATCCGAATGTATTTTCCTAACACAACCTAAGTAATTATTGTATATGCTTTGTTTTGTCCCCTTTCTTCTTTCTTCTCCCTTTCTTAAGATGATTTGCTAATTCTTTTGTGTCTTATACAAGACACTGGTTGTCTTTAATCTAGGACACCTTTAACATTATTGTGTTTGAAAAGGAATGCGGCTGTGCTAAGATCGTTAAGAAGGGCAACTACTCCTAGCTGTTAGCATTTGACGGCGTTTACAAGCGACTTTAGGACAAAAGCAACGGCGCTATACAGATAAGTTATGGCTAGACGGGTAAAGCTGTTTGTTGTTTTAAAGAAAATGTTGGAGAAAACGTAAAGTAAAGATATACTGAAAGGGAGGAGTTGTAACTACAATATAAACTTGTTTAATGCCCATTAACCACTTGCAAGCTACAATATCTAGACTATTTTATCCGTTGTGATTTGCTACCTATAGCCTTGTCCTGTATACTGGTAAAGCGGAGAGGGAACTAATATGATGGCTTTCGTAGCGACCAAAGCTGCTAAGAACCTTGCATTGTTGGTCTGATTTCACTTAAGTAAAACGCAATGAATATAACAATGCTACAGTCGTGGCTATCCACTCAACGTACACTAGTAGCATCTGTAAGGCGGCTGTATCCTGCTAAAGACGGGCGAATGCCGCTTTTTACGCTTCTTGGTTGGACAAAAAGCGGTAGGGGTAAGGGAAAGAGAGCCTTCCTTTAGAATAAAACGGCCTGTTTGCTATATTTGGTGGCCGGTAAAAGCTATAGTAAGTTGTTAAGCAAGGGTTCTCGTTCCTTACACCATCGGCTATCACCCGCCTTTCATCTTTGCATGATAGGTGCCAAGACTACAACGAAAACGAAAGTAAAGGAAAGGTGTGGCTTTGTTTATTAGGCTTATCCACCTTAGCTAACGGAGAACCTATAACGTAACTTTAATTTACAACGTTGTATTTTAAGCTTCTTTCTACGCTGTATCATTATGCCGAAAAAGGAATACAAGAGCTTAAGAGCCCCCACCAGTTTATTATAGGTCCTGTGTTACACCTTGTGAAAACAAGACTGATAGCAATACAACTGATATGTATATATTGTTGGTAGCGAATCCTTGTTGGTCTTAAACAAGAGAAAAAGAATTAAAGGTACACGGGCTATATGACTAATGGCAAGAACAATGGTAAAGGAGGCACTAGGGCGGCAGGCGTGTTAATTTGGTTGTCTTAAACGTGGTATTCGCGTAGAGCATGCAAGACTAGTCTCTAGCAGACAGGTTTGTGCTGGCTGACCGCCTAGTACAGCACTTGGGATGGTGTAATAACCAAGAAAAAGTCGACGTATGAATCAAAGCCACTTTGAAAGGCAGCGGCTTGGGTAATATGCAGGGGGTGGGGTAATCAAGAGGGAGCTAAAGTTAGGCAATACACCACTTCCTTCAAATGTAAATATGTTGGAGCGATGTACCTTAAAAACTAACTCGGCGACTACAAAGCTAGAGAATGCTGAGCGCTGTAGAAGCTATAAAGACGACTAGTTGAATATCCTTTGTTGTAGGGAGGAACAAATTCCTAAAACGATTTCGCCAAACTTCCCTATTTAGCCTGGTGACAAACCTATACAGAGATGTATAAAATCGGCGAGCGTTGCTTACAACTTTACTCTACGCTTTCTTCCTGTAGACGGAAGGAATAATAGCTTTACATGCATTCTAAATGTAGAAGCTGGCTTGTAGAAGAAAGTGTAACTGCATAACTAACACAAAGAAGGGCACGATTATAATAATGGATAAAAATTATACTCCTTTCACTTTTAGCCGCTTATAATTATTCGTCCATCTCCTTAACTTGTGTGTACACAAGCCACTTGTCGTTAAGGTTGCTGTACTTCCTTGCCTTTGTTATTTATTGGCTACAAAAATTCTTAGTGTATCTAAATGGCTAACTACCTATTACAAAGGTTGCTTCTTTTTAGCCAAGCTAAGACAAAGTTTTTAGCAAAGCTCCTCTTTGCTAAGGCCAATCTAAGAGATTATAAGCACAGTGTAAAAACGATTTGGTACATTTCGACTATAGTAGGCAGAATAGTGTTATATAATAAAGAAATAAGGGCCTTTTATATAACTAGTAACGTAGTTTATCACTAACCAGGCCATATCACTAACCAGGCCACTTTTTCTAATTTCATCAACCTTAACTTTAACACGCGTTTTCTTCCAACATAATCATGTCAGCTTTTACAATTAAGTCTTGTATTATTCTTACAATCAAGGCAAAACGTACAAACCTAAAATTAAGCATCCAACACCTCTCAAAACAATTTAATGTCCTACAAACAACCCTACAATGTAAAATGACCGGAAGACCTTTAAAGACCACTACTTATAACGGATAATCGAATTTGACAATGGCTAAAGAGGATGTAATTGTTTAATACATCCTGCAGCTGGATTCGAGAGGATTTTCGCCTTAGAAAGCTAATGTGGAAGATATGGCAAATCTCTTACTGGCCAAGCGCAATGCACAACGCGTTGGGAAATGCTGGACTACTTGGTTTATTACACGACGGCTAGAGCTTTACACGCGTTTTTCTTGCCTGTATGACTATCAAAGGGCCTTGTAAGAAGATCCTAACGTGTTAAACGCATGGTTTCATCTAGTTGCTACAATGTATACCAAGTACAGCATCCAAGACAGCGATTTCTACAACTTTAATAAGATAGGCTTTATAATAGGCATAATCCGCGCAGGCATGGTTGTTACACACTCAAATCGCATTAACAAGCCAAAAGCTATCCAGCCTAGCAATCGAGAATAGGCTACAGCAATTTGTACTGTTGCAGCGGATGGTTATATCGTGTCGCCTTTTCTTTACGTTGCAGGCCGATTCCACCTAGCCGCCTAGTACTCTAGCGGCCACATTCCAAGCACTTGAGTTGTAAAGACAACTCAAAACGGCTGGACCGATTACGATATAGGTCTGGAATGGCTTAAGCACTTTAATCAACAGACAAAAGCTTGTCAAAAGGGCTAATATCAAATGCTTGTACTTGATAGGCATAAGAGCTATATTAACGTAGAATTTAATGAATACTGCAAGGCTAACAAGATTATACCACTCTGTCTACCAGCTTATTCCTTACACTTAACACAGCCACTTAATGTCGGTGTTTTTGATCCGTTAAAGAAAGCATACGGCAATTAAATCTCGTTCCTTGCTTGGGCTAATATAACATATATTACTAAGGACGACTTCTTTCTCACGTTTAAGGCCGCCTTTAAAACAGTCTTTACAAAACAAAACATTACAGGCAGCTTTTAAGAAGCTAGACTTGTCCCTTAGAATCTAAAAGCTGTAATTTCCAAGCTTAATATACAGTTACTGTTAATATAGCCGGTTCGGCTATATAGTGTTATATCTCTTTAACCGTACAAGCTACGGAGATTTTGTTACCACCTTTATGATTAGCGGAAAATCTACTTTACGTTGATATATTTTATATAAAAGTGGATCTCGATGACAAATCTAAGACATATATATACACATGGATAATTTCCGAGTTCTTAGAACTACCCCTCCTACTTTAGTCATAAACTACGTTATAGCACGTGACCGTATGCTTTTAAAGAAACATGTACACAATACTATGGAATTAGGCGGTTCTGATGATATATCTTTTACTTGCATACGAAGACTATACAGACTTTTATTGCAGCTTGAATTAGGACCCTTAGTTTATCTTTATCCAACTCATTATTTTTCACTCTTACGATTAAGAAAATCACAGGAAATCTTTTCCACCGCTTTCGTGAATTCTGCCGCTTCCGCGTAACCTTCGCTAGAATTTATAGTTACAAACGCTAACACCTTTAGGAACCTTTAACGGCTTAACCCAACCTTAGGTCTCCTAGACGCCTTAAACTGTTACCAAAGCGCTTTTACAGTCAACTCTCATTAAGGATCGAGTAAAACAACACCAAGGAAGCTCCCCAACACCAATTTTACTGTCTATAAACCAGTTAGCCAAAGCTACAGTCAGTGTTAGCCACCGGCTAACACTTTTAACAAGTAAGGTTAAAGCACTTTAAGAGGCGAACAAGGCCCTTTCGAAACGCCGAAGGGCTAAAAGAAGTCGACTACAGGATTTAGGACCTCTTACTAGTAAGGAGGCCAACAAGCTTTTGACAGAAAAGGGAGTGGCCGAGGAGGATAGACGTGATGAAGTTGTGGAGGAGGGGCCATCCAAGCGGTATAAGATAGGCGTGCGGCTCTGTAGCATCTGCCGCAAGACTGGTCATAACGCAAGAACCTGCCTAGAGGTAGAGGATATGGATGATTTATTGGATTCCGTTGTTTTGGATTCAATTAAGTGTTTTGGGGAGTAAGTTGTAGGGATTAAGAGTTGCGTAGTGGAGAAAAGTGGCCCGGTTAGTGATATGGCCCGGTTAGTGATAAACTACGTTAACTAACAAATTAAGAAGAAATAACAAAACTGCGATTTCTCGCTAATCACTATCTCCAACTTTTTCTTATTGTTAGCTAGCAATAGAAAGGAAAGAACAATAGAAAGGAACAGGCTAGTGGTAGATAGGAAGTCCTTTATAAACCCGCCAAGACTTAGCTATAAAACTAGCTTATAAATTGTAGTTTACGTTTATCTAAGCATATTAGTAGAATTAAATTAATCTAGTTTATTCCTTAACGAAAAGCTTAATAATAGGTTATGTATAAAGTAACAAGTGGGTTTCTACTTTTAACCAAGCGTAAATCAACCACTGTATAGCATTTAATAAGAATAGGAACTGTTAACATTTAAACACTATAAACTTATAAATACCGTTTGTTAGCCAGCTCCTTAGACATTTGCTTAAAGACATCTTTACTACTAAAGGTATACTTATAATTAGCAAGGAAAACAAACTATTATGTAGTAGCTATAGCTAATACAATATCTGTCCAAACAGTAGGTTGGGTGGTAGTTGTAGGGGTGCTTATCCTACGTAGTTTAATAGTATAAACAGTTTGCAAAGTTAATACAACGCCTACTTAAAGAATAAAAACTTAAAGGTTGCTAAATTTTTTAACTATAGCATAGTCGAATCTCCTTTATCCACCCTCCATCTACAGCCTACTTGTTTACAACCCCCCTTTCTCTTATTAGCTAAAATAAAAGCTTGTTTAGCAAATATACACCTTTAACAAATACACTGCTATGTGTCGCCTAAGCTACAACAACGCGCTAAGATAAGTTGTAATTAGTGTAGGAATAAGCGCTGTAAATGTATTTACAGTAGTACTACAAACACCTGCTAGGCCTACCGTAGCGTTGGCTAGCTGTGTTAAACAACTAAAAGCCGCAAATATAACAACGCCTTTACGCCTTTTAAAGACTTAAGATTTAACAAACCCTAACTGTAGAGTATCTAAAGCTTGCACCCTTCCACTTTACCACTAGCCTTTAACCTTGTTTTTACCGCTAGCTTAAAACCGCTTACAACCTCCTTTTAAGCACCCTTACTAATCTTTAACATACTGACAAAAAGGCTTCTAGTTAACCTACTACTATTAACTATAAACCACATACCCTCTTCCAAAACTACACCTACTATTAGTAGTGTGTATTTCCTTGTCTACAACCCTTCAACCGTCGACTTGGTGTTATTAACGACAACCAATCTCGTCTTATCCTTAAAAAGTAAGGCTCCTGCCTAGCATAGCACGCACGACTACAATATCGACTTACCGTCTTGCAAGGTGGCCGACACGCTTATTAAGCTCTTTTTTAACAAAGTATACTACGACTTTCCTATCCTCTACTACACGCTCTTTATAGTCTACTATAAGAAAACATAGGCATTAACCAAGTACCGCCACAACCACTAATATACACTAAAGCTTAACCTAGCATGGCTAGTGTGTTTATTTATAGTGTTTGTGTTAGGCCTTAAAGTTGTCCTATTGGCATTGTCGCTATCCTTTACCTTGTAAGGCGACATTCAACGGCGTTTTGACGATGCTGTTTATTATGGTAAGCTGTAAAAGAAGTATCTTACAAAGAGTAGGGAGTTATTGCTTAAAGTTCTTGCTAGGTTGCTACTTATATATGTTTAGGCCTTACTACTATACTGCTGCTACCTTTACATTACATGTAGCTATAACGCTTGCTAAAACTTGTTTAGCGCCGCTATCCGTATTGCTGTCGCTATTGGCTTAAACTGTGCCGGTAACTAGAACAACGATAGTTTGCTAGACTACAAGCTGCGTTACTGCGTTTGGTAGACGCTATATTCCTTTAAGGCTATAAAGTGCTTGTTTTTAGGTTGTCCTTTTGTTATTAACAATACTACCTACAACGCAAGCCTACCTTTTAAAGGTTTGCTAGACATAATTAGCATTATACTATAGGACTATGTTGCCGCCTATACTAGGATTATACAACTGCTAAAAGCTATTTGCAAACACTAGTGTAGCAAGACTAGCGTGTATAGTAAGAAAGACAAAGGCACTGTTTAAATCAACAAGACTACTGCTATAAAGCCTTTACCGCTACATCTACGCTTTGCCTTAATAGGCTGTAACGAGATTAAATTTGCTTAGTTTATAACTAGCGCCCTTAACGCTTAGTACAAATGCCTCTTAGTTTATCTACGCTTGTATGCTAGTATGCCTAAAACTTACACTTGTACTATCTTACTTTTAAACATTTAGCATTGCTATACCATTATGTTACTATACTAGCCATTTTTACTAGCCCTTATAAATCCTACCTTATTTAAAGCAGCTGTAACAACGCTGTTAATCGATGCTATGTCGTTAACACCTTTATTGCTGTGTGTTTTACTACTGTTATTAACACTACACAAGACTGTTGTATTAAACCTACTAGCTCTTGTACAGCTTTATGTGTATTACTGTCTTACTACAGCCGAAACAGCGGTATACCTACTAGACTAGCTGTTACAAAAGGGCTAGTTTAACTTTAAGACTTAGTAGAATGTGTACTTGATTAAAGCAGTCTGTAAAGTCTTGTCTTTAAGGCGAATAGTTAATAACAAGGTCTTGTGTAATGGCAACAGCATTGTATAGGCACTTAACACTTACGTTTGCATTTTTAATATATATAAAGACGCTTCTTTGCTAACGTAATACTTTACTAAGGTGGCTAACCTTATTAAAGGTTTAAAGGCAGAGGCAAAAGCTGATGTGGCTGTGTTTACACTATTGCTAGTATTATACTAAAAGACAATACAGCTTGTTTTATAGCCACTAACGTAAGAGCTATTCCTAGATCCCAAATCTAGGTTTTAGCCGCCCTTAGTTACAACCGGCACTTATTTGCTAACGGCCATGCTTATAAACATGTATAAACCTACAACAAAAGTGCCAGTATACAAACCTGTAGCTTGCATAGTCAATTTAATAGCCACAATAGTTGCAAGCTAGATATTTAGCTAGACAGACGGCTTGCTCCTTATGGTAGGCCCCCTTAGCATTAACTAGCAATCTAGCACTGACGTGCTTTTTGCGGCCTCCCTAATGGTAGCGACAGGAGCGTAGGGCGTAGCTAAGTCGTAGCCGCTTTAGGGAAGTATACCGCATTATTAGAAGTATTAGGGGTAGTGATTAGCTTTTTAAGACATGTATAAGAGGGCGGCTAGACCGACAGGAAGATGATAGCAAGGCCTAGCCGGGCAAGTATATAGGTCCCGCCCTAGGTTTGCAGAGTATATAGTTGTTAGTTAGCTTAGTTATGTGCTTGGTTTGTAACGATCTGCCTTAGGGTTTAGGCAAAGCTTAAGCCCTTAACACTTTTGTACTATAAGAGTTGTTGGATTAAGCAACTCTCTTTTAGCCAAAAAGAATTCAAAGTTTAAGTGGGTGGTAGCCACAAGCGTACTTGGTACTCTACCTACAAAGACTAGATAGCCATTGCAAAAACTTTACACATCTACCTAACCGGCATTCAAGCGGACAAAGGGGACCTGTAATACACAAGAAGGCTTGTTTGTATTAAAACATGCCCTTTTTGCCACACCTTTCCTACTGCCACCTTTACACAGTTAGCCTACAAGTAATCTGTAATCTAATAAATCCTATTCCATTTTCTTAAGAAACCTATTAAACGTAGGGTATTTTAAACCCTTAGAAAAAACGCTTTACATATAGTCGACAGTAAGAATTACAGCTGTCTTACGTATTTGCATGTAAGAACTAAGAACGTTATAACAACCAAAACAGTTCTAGCTTTAGCTCTACTTTATAGCCTACCTCTAGATAGTAAAGCGTGGATAGACCAACTAGACATACTTTATAAATGGCCTAGAATCTTAGTGCGTAAATATTGTAAAAAGTATTACAATAGAAGGCAACCTACCTAAGATCTAGGAACTTATTAGTTGTCCTTTACACAAATAAATCTACGAATTGCCTTACGGCAAGAAAGAGCCTTAACGCTACCAAAGCTGTTTTATACAATTTTACAGCCTGAATTTGTCTTTAAAGCCTAGAAAATACAGTGCTGTCCTTTTGCCCCCCTTTTGCTATATGTAAGTATGTTGTATAAAAGCAGCCTTGTCTTAAGCGCACTACCTTTAGTTTACAACCGCTACTAGCATTTAGTTTTACAAAGCGGGACAAGGGCGGCGACCTGGCTTTTAACTAGGCAGATAAGCAATATAAATGGAGGTTAAGGCAGGCATTTTGCAAGCAAGTGGCTGTAGGTTTTAAGTGCCGTAACTTACACTCTACCAGTCACCATCCCTTTAGCTTTTACATCCTTTTAGACGGCTAACGCTCTTTTACAAACCCTAACTGGCTGCTAGCCAGCCTAAAAACAGTTAACAGCTGCTTTAATAAAAACTGTCCAACCCCTTTTACTACTGTTTGGCATATATAAAACCTACTCTTGTTACTTCTTCCCTTAAGCCCCCCCCTTCCTCCTCCTTACAACTGTATTTTTCTTGATCTTCTTTTTTGTCTTCTACTATCTTTTTGTCTAAAGGAATATTACTTTTAGATTTAGTGGTGTTAGCTTTATTTATCTCTTCTTTTCTATTCTTAAACCGGTTAATAATCCTTTTTATATAGGCTTTGCTTTTGTAAAGAGTCTTAATCTATAACAGCTGTCTAGCGTGTGTTTTTTTTTCTGTCTTGTGTATCTCTACCGACACTATACGTGGTTTAATTGCCTATTAACCCTTTTTTAATTTTATTTTCCCTTTTATGTATAGTAAAGCCGTGTTTTTTTTCTACACTGTGTATACTCTTACCTCTACACTCTTAGTCTTGCGGCATTCCTTTTCCTTTGCTACTTAATAGTCTTTTCATTTTTACTTTATTTCTAGTCTTTTAAAGCCATGTATAATAAAGGCCCTAAGCAGTCTACCTTACAACTTAAACGGCATTCCTAAAGGCAAATGTAAGGTGCTACGCTGTATTAGCCGGCCGCCGGTATAGACAAGCACTCAGTTACACAAGCTAGCAAGGCTGTACATGTATATAACGTTATTAGTCGACAACATCCTTAAAGTGCTAAGAGACGACATGTTTAAGCCTAAGTAAGTAACATATTATGTTCCTTCCTTTCCAAACTCGTAACGCCTTGCTATGTTTCCTACTATTCTGCTTTGTTCCATCTTGCCTTTCTAACTCCTTTAAAAAGCCATGTACTTACCTAGCTGTGTAAGTAGGAAAAACTTAGTATAGAAGATCATCTACAACATGCTTGGCTGCAATTCCTGCTATCTGCACTTAGAGTTGTATAAAGACATAAACCAACGTATTAAGCTGCTGTTAGCGTCCTTCCGCTATAACTAAGGTATAGAGAAGAATCCCTTTAATCTTAACCTAAAAACCGCCTTCTTATCGCCACCGCTGCCTTTGCCTACCTACTACAATGTATGGCTGTATAACAAGATAGGCTAGTTGAATATATTTATATTGTAAAACCTATACTATCTGCTAGATCTACCGCTATAGTCCTAGTTTCTACACTAATAAAATTCCGTGTAAAACAACCCTTTATATCGTCTGCCTTTACTACTACTGCCAACATTACAACTATATAATAATAGCTTATTTGTACACTTAAGGACTTATAACCCTTTAGAGTAGTAGAAAACGTCCTTCTTTGTAGTAGGCGGCTAGCCTAGGTTTTCCTCCTCCCCTTAGTACTAAACAAGAGCTAACAATTGTATAGACTTGGCTGCCTATATGTCTACTATCCGTAGTACACCTTTTAATACAGTACAGTACTATTGTCTACGTAACAGTATTACCTACTATTTGTAACAAAACCTACATTAGTAAAATCCACATTCGTATCTACATCCTTAAAACTACGTAAACCACTTATATGTAGACCATCTACACTATGTAGACAACTATCTAACGCCAACAAAAGACGGCAACCTTGCTAGTAGTCATTTACCGCTAAACCTAACAAACTTGCACTAGCAGCGACCACTACAACCTAACTTAACGTACTCGACAACCTTAACAGCCTTAGCCTTAAGTAACATTAGCCTACAAACAGTCGAAAACCTTAAAAAGCAGTTGCTAAACTGCTTAACACACTATACAAGCTAAATAGCCAACCTGCTGTACAGGCTTACTATTAACAGCGGCTTGGATAAGCCGCTATCCGGCCCGCCGCTCCTGTATGCAAGCGCCAACGACAACAACTAGTACTAGATTTAAAAGCGACGGCAGCAACGCTAACAGGATACTATAAAAGGATAGAGCGGTGGTGGAAGCTACATAGGCTACAACGGTAGGATCTAGTTAAATAGCAACGTCTTTAGCAAAAGCGACAGTAATGATAGCGGCTATAGCTATAAGGATAGTAGTAGTAGTTAAGAAAACAACAAAGTTTAGAGTAATAAAGGAGGGGTAGGTGCTTTATCTAAGTGGCCTGTTATTGTAGGCATGTATAACAACAATGCAAGCAATTTACAGCTAGTAACGCTAAGTAACTTTTTTAATACCTACTTGTATTACAAAGAATTCTGTATACACAAGCAGGAATAATAGTAGCAAAAGATACATACCTAGCACTACGAATACCAACGCTGTTTTGGCTAAGATCCTCTTCCTTTTAATCCTGTTAATCCTCTTAGCAAAGTCTACTATAAAAGCCGCTACTAGTGCGCTATTGCTAATGCTGTCTTTGTTGTAAGCATTAACGGCGACTGTATGTCCATTACAGCCTAGGCTATTATAGACAAGCACGCACTGTATAACATGTCTTACTACAACTGCTTTAGCCACACGCCTTTACACTTATTTACAGCGTGTAAGGGCGCCTAAATATAGTTGCTGGCTGTTGTAAGTTACTGTAGCAATGCCACCCTAGCTTTTACTAATACGGCTAGCTAAACGTTTTTACACCTTTTAACACCTAGCTGGTTTATAAACCTAACGGAGCTGAAAGCACTACTACATTAACTGTTAGCATACTTGCTAAGCCGGGAAATAACAACAACGGACAGCTTAGGCCATATTAGCTACAATACTAGCGGCGGCAGCCTTGTTTATGTAGTTAACTGACATTTATGACCGCAGCTTTTTCCACCGCCTATATGCATTTGTAGACAACCCGGCACTACTAGCCTAAATCCTACAGCATTTTCACTACGGTAGCCTTGCGTAGCGTAATGCCTTTAGGCACTCGCTGCTACTGCTACCGCTACTGTTACTAGGCGTGGATGGCGGTTCTTTATAAAACGATAGCCCTTCCCTTAACTCTTAGCAACAACAAAGACAACAGCCGGTTCCCTCTTTGGCAAGCTAGCTGTCTTGGTATAACAAGCTGTTTTGTTACAATAACGGCAGTGATATAAGAACAACTATAGCCGCCGCATTAACTGCTGTCAGCCCCACTAGTGCCAAGTCTTGCATTAAAGCCTTTGTTCAGCACTACAAGTCGTTATCGTGTATTATAACAGCCACTAAAAGCCACCCTATAGTAAAGGACTTGGAAGGCCGTAACAGGCTACACTGCCTAGCCAAGGCGATTGTAGACAAGCGTATAATGGATAAGCATTACGCGCTAGGCATAGGCTGGAAGTTGCTTAAAAAGAAGGCGATGGGCAATAAGGAGACCCTTAGGCTAGTGGGCGGTAATGGCGGTAGGGTGGGCCGTTACAACAACAGAAACATTGTAGTAGATATTAAGGGAGGAGATAGTGCTATAGAGGCGTTAGGTAGCGTCCTTAGATACAGAATATTGGGCTCTAGCTCTTTAAGGACTAGTAAAAACTCCTGTAGCCGTTCTAGTGGCGGTAGTAGCGGCAACAGTAGCACTACCGCCAATAACCTTTAGCACGCGTTGCCTGTCAAGTCCTAGATTGCCACACATTTACACCTTGTTTAAGGCCTACTGTCACTGCCGCTCTATGTTAACGTCAACCACTACAACTACTATAGGTAGACCGTACTAATGGCATTTATTACCTACATCCTAAACAACCAAAAGGACAAGGCAAAGAGCTTAGCTACCCTGTTTAGGCTGCTACTAGCAGTAGGTGCGTGCCTTAAAGCCTACAACCGTTGTAGCGAGACGGCGCTGCTAGTGGCTGCACGCTTAGGCCGCACAATCGCGTTAACGTCGCTTTTAGGCCATAGAGCCAATGTGTACGTGCGCGACATGAAGGGCTGTGGGGTACTGGATGTAATCGACATATAGTGCTGGCATGTAGCGCTTAAAGACGTGGCCCTATATGGACGGTTGAAAGCGTGCTGGGTGCTGCTAACGGGTAAGAAATACCTGTTTCTAAGGGTAAAGCAGTGGCCAACGTTGCTGAACGAGTGGAACGCTGTGTTAGAGGGCGGGTGAAGGGGTCTATAAGACATGCTGTAAGGGGCTTACCTGTAAAGGCTGTTGCTTAAGGGGGCTAGAAAGCAGTAACATTGATTGTATAAAACAAGAGGGAGAGAGCTAGATACAGGTAGAGGTTCTTATCCTTATATAGTCCTTCGTGCTAGTAGCGGTAAGGTTTAATTAGGTATACGTATAGGTCCTATGTCCGTCTGTAATAATCTGCCTTACAGCTTAGGCAAAGCTAAAACTATTTACGCTGGCTTTAAATAACTATTAAGAAGCATAGTGTAGTCCTTGTTAGCAAACGCAGGCCGGTGCGCAGCGTCATTGTGCTGAAAGAGCCGTATATAGTTCCAAGCCGTGCTCTCAAGGCGACGAGTCGCTGTTTATGCCAAGGACTTGCGGCTGTTGCTACAAGTCTGTAATCGCTGTTACATACGCACGGACCGACCGCCAATTAAAGCGCGCCTCGTCTGTCCGCCTGCTTTAGCAAGCAGGCCAGGCTAGTATTTGTCGGCTGGCCAGCGTAAACCGTGCTGTGTATTGGGAGCATATTGTCGTTTAAAACGGCTTTGTTAGCGACATTTGGGGCAAGGGCAGGCGTAGAGGCTAGGGCTGAGATTCGGGCAAAGGCGAGGGCAGAGGCGCGCGTTCTCCCGGTGCTGAAGCCGCCGTACGTACTACTGCCGTGCTTAGCAGCCGGGGCTCTTAAGGCGGCACCGGTGGTGCGCGCGCCGTAGCCGGCTTGCGGGGCGTGCGGCGAGCTATGGAGATGATGCCCGGCGCGTGCGGTGTAGAGTGCAGTGTGCCGGCGTTTAGACGGCTTCTTCTTCTTCTCCAAGTCTCGACACTGGCCAATAAGAGGGGCTAGGATCGATCGATCAGCGAGCATTGTGGATATTTAGTAATATCCCATCGGTCCCATGGGGATTGTTCGCGAAAAACATGCGCACTAGTGACTGTGAGGGTGGGGCAGCTGACTCGAGTTACCCAATAGAGAACACCAAGTTTCAGCCACGACGACAAAAAAAAAAGCAACTGAAAAAGCAACGGCAAAAAACAACTTCCCAACCTTGAAAAGTATTTGCCGTCCAGTCGCGCCAGCGGTTCTCCGCTCGGGAGCCTTGACCCCAGGAAGCGAGGATGCCGTCGTGTGCGGCGCAGGAGTCCACGGTGGAGAGGAGGGCCGAGCCAGGCGGACGGCGCTGTGGCACATGCGGTGAGAGAAGACACAATGCACGCACTCGTCAAAAGGAAGTAGAAATGCCTGATGTATACAGTTCTGAGTAATTTTAATTGATTTCACTTGTTGTGGTTGCGTAACGGCTCTTTTTGTTATGAAGCTCGCTTATCAACTACGTTAGTTACGTATTTTTTAGTTTTCTAATTATTTTTACGCTTAACTAACTAACTAATTTTTAAGCTAACTAGTTAGTCGTGCAATTTTGGTAGGATTCGTGACCACACACCATGTCTGCCCATAACGCATGAAATAGATCCTTCGCCGTTTCAGTCTGCCAATCCTCCCGACAGTTCCTTCTTACAATCAAGTTCTCTTCGCACTGATTGGTCCACAATCATCACGTGTCCTGTTGCTATCTGTGAGAGGCTCACCCGCGATGGCTACTGCTCGAGGGGGCCTGAAGGAGATAACATTGATCGTGCAGAACGAGAGGAGGAAGCTAGGTACATGGGGGAATCCTTCGTCCTTATGTAGGCGTGAGTGTCGGGGGCGGTGAGGGCCCGGTGCGTGCTTCTGTCGATCCCACTCTTAAGGCTCAGGCAAAGCCTGAGCCCTTCACAGCTGGTCAACATTATGGAAGCGTCTACGTCGTCTGAAAGGTCTATTTCGACGCAGGTCCCGCCCGATCTACATGATTCCAAGACACTCATCCTATGCCCGTCCGGTCTGGTAGACAATTGGTTACATGAGCTCAGGCGTTGGGCACCGGAACAGCTTCTCGGCGAGTATTTCTTTGTGCATTCAGAAAAAGACCAGAGAAAGAGGTTAAGCATAGTGCAGCAGTGGGAAAAGGGGGGGGACGTGCTGGTATTAGGCTACCGCATGTTACTGCGGTTACTCGATCAGTTTCAGGACGGCATCCGGCCGGCTATCGAAAATGGACCCAAGATCGTCATTGCAGACGAGGCGCAGGAATTGAAAACCCCTGGGACCAAGGTGCACACGGTGATGGGCAGATTTTAGACTACAGCGCGTGTGGCGATGACCGGTACACCATTGGCCAACTCGATAATGGAATACCACTCAATAATCAACTGGGTGGCGCCCGGATTCCTTGGGACCCAAGACGAGTTTATCGCTACCTTCTCTCAGTCGATCAAAGAAGGGTCTTACAGGAACAGTACACTATCACAACGGAACAAAGCTTCGGCATCTCTCAAGAGACTCGAGCGTAAGGTGGCGCCTAGGATCCACCGAGCAACGACAGAGAGGCTTAAAGACAAGCTGCTAATGAAACGGGAGTTCATCCTGTACCTGGGCCTGACCAAGCTTCAAAAGGACATCTACAACCTTCTTGTTAAGGAACAGAGTGCGTTTAGTGATAAACGTGGCAAGGCATGGAGTGTCTTGTCCAACCTTATGTTATTGCTGGCAGATCCCGAGGTCTTCCAAATACAGTTGTTAGAGATGCAGCAGGGGTTGTCGGCATCCCAGTCGACCGTGATACGACCCGAAGTCTGGTCGAAAATTTTAGGCGACTTACAAACGGACATAACCCAGCGTAACATCGCCAACACATGCTCGCCCAAGATCAAAGTTCTCCTAACGATTCTGGATGAAGCCAAGAGTGTCAACGACAAGGTGATCGTGTTTTCGCACAGCAGGAATGTACTAAACTACTTAAAGGGGATTTTCGACTCACAGCACCGGAAATTCTCACAACTTGACGGCGGTACAGCGGTACAAAAACGGCAGGCTATTGTGGTAAGGTTTAATGCCGGACACGATGAAATCTTTCTCGTGTCAACGGTAGCTGGCGGCGTGGGCCTCAATGTGTGCGAGACAAACCGTGTTGTCATCTTCGACTTCCAGTGGAACCCAACCCACGAGAAGCAGGCTATTGGCCGAGTGTACCGAATCGGACAGGCCAAGCTTGTGTTTGTGTACAAGTTGGTTTTCTACGGCACGTATGAGACCATGATGCAAAACCAGGCTTTCTTCAAGACTCAGTTGGCATTACGTGTGGTCGATGGCAAGAACCCATTACTCCAGGCCCAAAACACAAACGACTATATGGCACAAGCGGATACCCCTAGAACTCTCTATGCTTCGGTGACTTTTCTTACCCCTCAAGATAAGTATCTTATCAGTGAAACATTCTCCGCACAACTGCTTTTGACAATATCCACACAAGTAAACTCCTTTAGTCCGAGGACCGTCACATTTGTCACATGACAAATGTCCGTCCGATGAGTGGAAATTAAAGTGATGAAGAGAGGAACTGGACATGTCGTATAGCAGTCAACGGCGTTGTGTTCAAGTTGTGATCTTACGGTGTTTGCTTACAGTCAGGCTCTGCGTAACATGGAAATGATAGGACTTATATATCTACAGTCCGAAGGTGTGCGTGCTGGTTTCTCCTGCTTATTACGTACAAGTAGGTTTAGGTATGACAAGAGCGGGGTGGAAACCAGGCACTGGTCCCTTCCAAGTTTTAAATGGAACATTAAGAAAGGAAAGCAGCATGGCTACACCATTCAATTCAAGAGCCAGCGATCATATCTAGATGTTTTTGTGCAGGTAGGGTGAGCAACACATGTGCTCTGATTAATTGGAATAAGCCAGCCGCCTTGCTGAAGCCGTTCTCCTTCCACTTCCACCTCATCCCCAAACGCCCAACGACATTGACATGCAAACGACGGCGTTGCCACAACACCGCCAAGGGGGCCACGGCACGGCTTCCGCATGCCAGGAAGGGACATGCGCTGCCAAAATGCTATGCTGGCAACTTGACATTTGTCATCAAATCGCGACGAGCCTATTGACGACCTGGTTGGTGGAGAGACGGACGATGGGGGGGCATGAGATTCTACGACAAAGGCATGGATGGACTCGAAGACGGCTTATACTGTCCAGTTCCAGAGGCCAAATAAAGCATCTATCGACACCAAATCAATCCTCCCAAGTCAAACACGGATAAAATGCAAAGCACTCCACATTTGTTCAAGTCTAAGATAACAGATACTCAGTCCCATTCGTCGTCAGCACTCCAGGAAATCTTGCTGTAGTCCAGATAACCGGGATCCGGCTCGTAGACCTGTTCCAGATCTATCAAGAAGGCGCGGTCGTCCATGAGGATCACATTAGACAATAGCTGATCCTCGTATGCGATATTGAACTGCGCAAGCTCCTCAAAGGCCGACTCTATGCGCGCTTGGAATTCTTCAGCCGTCAAGCGCGGCTCTCTTGGCTTCGTAAAGTCACGCCAGGCAGGTAGGATATGACCAATGCGCGTTTGCCGTCGCACCGACCCTCGCCGTATAATACAGGGATCCGGCTCCCTTGTAGCGTCTGAGCTTGTGGTACACGGCCTTTTCGTCTTCAAACTCCTCCTTGACCGAGACGATGGTGTTGTCCTCGATAAACGGATCACGTAGTTTTTGATTACCACAGAGGAGGGCAATGCATATCGCGATAAAACCCAAATCGCGAATTAAATAAAATAGCTGATTGCATACGTAAACCGCGCGTGGAAACTTGTATTCAAAGTCTTCCATTATGATGCTTCTTGTTTCACTATTCGCGTAAACTTGGAAACACGAAAGCTTTAACCACGTTAACGCGGAAGGGAGAATCTTTAATCCGGACTACTTCACTGGTGTTGGCGGGGCGCAAGACAAGACCCTCGGACAAGTGGCTAGACAGGTCATCGCTCGTGTTCACTGCTAACCCCCGATCCTCACACTCATCGCCACAAATATTCATTACCATACACTTCACTTTTGCTTTCACCAGCGTCCATACTGCCGTCGTCGATTGCATAGACCAGCAAAAAATTCTCAATTTGAAGAATGGCTTGGACTGCCAGCGATTTTAAGAAAAGATCATGAATATAAAACGAATGTCAAGTTCGCAGCAACAGTGGAAAAAATGGCCATTGTCGGAACGCCGGCTAGTTAGTTATTCAACGATCGTTGTGATGTCACAGTCGAAGTCACCGTGGCCCTGTACGTCCGCAAGTGAGTGCCCTGCGGTGGTACAATGGTCTGTTGGTGATGCTTGTTCTCTTCTCTCAGTCTGAATAGGGGGTAGAAGGGGGATGAAACGTATTTGTACAGGGAGTCTTTGTGGGGCTCCAGCCGGTCACGGGCTCAAGCACGTGCCTCTCCCTCTCCTGCCAGGCCAGTCCCTGAGGCTGTATACCGACAGCCATCTTATTTTGGCTGAAGAGACTTTGTAAAATATATGTGGTGTCTGCCTCTGAGTTCATATCCCCCAGACACTTTCTTCCACTCCGGTCGGTCCGTGTCGACTTCTCTTCCACTAGGTGTGACAAAATAGAGTCCCCTGCCGAACATTCGCTTCTTAATGATGACAGGGGTTATTTCTGGTGCCATATCCTTCCCCCTTGCCGAATTCTGCTCGTGTGTGGCGATTCGGAGGGGTATCTCTGATGGACCCTCGCCGTAGTTGTCAGCTGTCGTTGGACTTTCCCGTGACATATCTCCAATGTCGTATCTTGCCTCCCCACCATCGATCTCTGCAAAAGACTCTTCTGTATAATCCTTTCCACTCTCGGTCTCCTCGGTGAGCGTGTAGTCCTGCTCTTCTTGTACCTGCACTGTGGCCGCTGCAAAAGCTTCGGTAACATTGGGTTCTTCGTGGACAGCTCCCTTCGGTAGTGCTTTCAGGATCCTGCCAGATGTGTTGTGAATATATGAACCGTCTTCTTGCAGACGGAAGGAGTCAAGTCGTGGATAATAGAGGGATGGGTAACTGTCACCGTTGGCCGCCATTAAAGCCAAGAAAAAACAGGCTTCTGTCGGGGTCAGTCCATTCGAATTGGGCTGGCGCCAAGGAATAAATGCATATTGTGGGTTTCCATATTCACAGTGTGCCGGGTTCTCTGGAGTGAATTCCGAACCAGAAGAAAATGTTTCAGCCGTTCCTGACGTAGTCATAGAAATGTCGGACAAGCCTCTCTGGTGACCTGGAGTATAAGATTGGTTGACATCATGGGAGCGGGTGGCAACCTCAGATGCAAAGATCTGAACATACCGAAATCTGAAAACAGTGACGCCCCCGTCTGTAACGCAAAGCCCGTATCTGGTCCTGTTCTTGTTGGCATATCCTTGAATCTGGCCTACTACATTCTGCCACTCGAGAAAAACCCTGCTGTCATGGATATCCCCAGTCAACAAATCAAGCATACTATGTTTCCATTTGTAATCGATTTTGGTATCTCCAACAAGACATATGGTATCCGCACCCCGAACGCAGAGCCAATCGGCAGTCTGGCTATACCGACTACCGGCGCTGTAATGTGGCCTGTTGTGTTGACTGTCTAAACAATTGTTGACAATCGGCCAGACAAAATAGTAATAGGCGGCTGTAACAGTATCCTCGCTGGAGATGACGCAATCTCTCTCTAGGGCCGGTGGGGGGCGACGAGAAGCTCGGTATGGTTTGCTGAGCTCGCGAGCAAAGATCGTTCCAAGAGCAGTACGCTGGAATTCGGGCCATGGTTCCCAGGACTCAACATATGAAAAAAAGCTCGAGTCCGTGTTCTTAGGCTGTCCAGCATAATTGTTCGGCTTGGAAACAAGTCGCGGCATTTCCCACCGAAGGGCATCAGAGACACGAGGAGTCGCCATCTTGCGCGCACTGTGGGGAAGGGAAGTGGGTTGAGCGAAATTGGTCGAATGCAGGTTTCCGTCAACCGAAAGCAGTGAAACCAGAGAAATGTTTAGTAGATAACGCCGTTGTGAGATTGAGGTTCTGTTCCGTTGTTATCGACTGACATGATGCGGGGAGAAATGCTCGAGAGCATGCCATGTTCCACGTGACGAAGCGGGGTACTACACCTCAAAACTGAATGAATGACTCGTCCACTACCTTGTTTATCAACACTCATTTCTACAATTACATCGGCATCAATGTTAAAGATGTCTTCGCCCACGTGAACGCCCCTAGGTGTATCGGCGGTAAAATAAGTGGATCTGATGGCGGACAAGGGATAATGCGGTGTGCAGATATGATCCACCGAGACTAATAACTGTGGATGCTAGGCAAAAAACAGCATGACAGAACCAAACCATCAACAGCTTTACCTCTTACCATTCTCCACTCGTAAATATCGCCCTGTCAACGGCCTTACCATCCTGCCAGCCATGCCCTCTCACCCTCCTCCTGACTTAGTCATGCCTCCTGGTAGTCGGCCGCAAGCTCCGGGGCTTATTTATGACTACCACTACCAGCTACAACGCCGGCCATTTCAGCGCCAGGACTTGATGGTTGGGCCTCCATCTTGTCGCAGAAGGGACCTGAAAACGCCACGACTCCGCAGATGCCCCTTTGACCTCAATGCCATATCTTGGGCCGATGCCAAAATCCTCGGTGCTGGATTGGACGGACACGTCTGGCGCGTTCGCTTTCAAGGAGACGAGAATTATTATGCCATCAAAGTGGTCGGTTGTCTTGCTGTTCAAAACAGACTCTTGGGCACAGCCGCTGATTTGGAGCAGTTTTGGAACACGGAGCCACAGCGAGACAGCTACTTTGCCGTCCAGCGCGAATGCCAGAACAATGCCATCCTCGAGATCATTGCAGCTGCTGTGGAGGACGCGAAGCAGACGTCGCGGCCCATCTACGTCAAGGCCCAGCCCAAGACGTTTGAAGACGCAGTTCTCAATCTCCTGGCCTTTTCGGACCACGCCCGCCAAAACCAGCGTGATGACGTAGCCTCGGACGAGACCATGGTCGCCGTCGAGAACGTCCCTCCCCTGGTCAAATGCTACGGCTGGCTTCCCTTCAGCGGTCAGGAGATCCGCAAGATGCCCCCGTCCGTCCAGCCCCGGCCGTATGTTCGCAAGCATGTCATGCTGAGCCAGATTTCTGAGAGCCGCGACTACACGGCCATTGTCTACGAGTACATCCCCGATGGCGCAAACACGCCCGAAGCCTTGCAGGCGGCGTTCACGTTCTTCTGGCTCGTGGGGTTTTTCATGACGCTGAGCCCTCGCTTCGACAACTGGCGGCAGGGCGTCTTGGTGGATCTCTCCGACATCTGCTACCCGCGAGGCGCCGGCTGGCACGCCCGGGGGTACCGCCCACGGCCCGTTTTCCTCGTCCTAGACCAGCAGCCAGCCGGTGTTCAAACAACAAGACGGACAAACGAGATTTCTTCCCGCGCAAAGGAACGTGACGCGGCAGTAATTGCACACATGGGTGATAGTAAGGCTGAATGCGGCAGTCTTGACGGAGTAGATTGTGGTTTACTGGCTGAGCTGACAGAGGCAGTCGACGAGAGTATTAAGTGAAGGGGAAGTTTAAGTGAAACCTAGCTTAACCGAGGCCGAGGAAGCTTGCGTTAAGGTGATCGGAGGTGATCCGCCTTAGGGTTCACAATCTTCGTAAATTTGGATTTAGACAATTCCGGGTTAAGGTCTTAGATAGGCTCTTTTCCCCAAGGATTTGGGTTGCATGTGTTTAACACTATCTACATAACGCTATCACCAGTTAGACTATGCAAACGCTGGCCAATCTATGCGTCGTGTTTACTGCGTCCGTCGCCTTTGGCCCCTTCGCCTCCTCATATCCTCAACCTAGTCTTTGGATCTACCGTCTTCATCACCAACATTACTACCCCAAGCTCTACCTTTACCACCTCCTTCCGAGTTGTCCCAGGCCCTAGGCATTGGCTGCGCGAACCTGAAAAGCTGGCTGCAACACGTGCTTTCTAATAACTCTCGTGCTTTGCTACGTAAGGGGAGCATTGACAGGGCTAGGGAGGACCTATGGTTACTGGGATGAGACTCTTATATATCGCCATCATGTCTTCCGGAAATTGCCAAAGGAGGTTAAACCGTTGACCGCTCTCGTTCTGGATTTCTATCGTTTAGAACTGCTGTAAGGACTTGTCCTGTTGCTTATCAGGTTGCCCCTTCGTGGCCGGACCACCAATCCCGGGGATGCCTGTTTTATGGCCTATGTGGATGGCTAGCAGCACCGCTAGCAGGTTCCACCACGAGACCCCGCGCTCCATTACGTTCTTGTTAGCTGTAGGGTTGGGCTCGTCTCCCTAGCCGGTATCATCCAAAGCGCTTAACCTTCCCCTGGCGTCGGTCTGCTGCAGCGGCTGCTGCTCCTAATCCTGCTTGTCACTGGCCTATAGGGGCGGAGAGAGGCGGGGATCGATTGAAATGGAACGGACGAGTAGGTAACACGTATGGTACATTTCCTTCCTAGGCGATATGTAAGTGTGCCGCCTGAAAAAGGCCCTTATAGCGGTGCTGTGGTCCGGTACAGTGGAGGCCTTGTAAGAAGGCCAATTTCTTATTCTGTTGCACTTATATGCGAACCGCGACAACCGTTAAACAATAGATTCTTGATCCTCGTCCTTCCTTCCCTCCCCCCCCCCTCCCCTTTAACGTATAAATCTTCTCCAAGTCTTCATCCGCCGGTCTTGCTGCCTATAGCTTGGCATAACGGGTTTAGTAAAGGTGGCAAGGGCTTACGCTTTGCTTAGGCCTTAAGGTAGATTATTACGAATAAAGCATGTGATCTACCTGGCAGTTCGGTAGTTTTGGCCAGGCTATATGTCAGTCTTTCTGTCCAGTCTTCCCGTTTGCGGGCAGCGGGGCGTTTTGTCGCGTGGCTGCTTGGGCCTCAGCCTTCGCTTATCTTGCTAGATCAATGTCTTCTCCTACCGGTATCCAAATCCTTTGTATCTCAATGTAAAGGGCCTTACAAACTGCTCAAGGGGGCCGAAAGGAAGTACTATTAATCTTATAAGAACAAGAGAGAGAGAAAGCTAACTATTAGGCAAGGCCCTTAACATTATGTAGCTCTCCGTACAGGTAGTGGCCAAGCTTAGCTAGGCAGGCATACAGGCCCTACTTTAAGTCCACAGATTTCCCGTAGAGTTGTTAGCTAGTTAGATTACATGCTTTGTTCGTAATAATCTGCCTTTAAGCCCTAGCAAAGCGTAAGCCTTTAACATTATGTTAAGATACAATTACGCTAACAAGGTTATCTACACGAGAAACTAAAGATTCATACGTTCCCTTATACAGGACACTGTCTTTCAAGCTCATGTACATTAAAGAATTGTGCGCTTGTAGAAACCTGAACAGTTGATCTTCTGTTGTCCAAAGTCTCGTGAAGCTCAGCCGTATGAGACGAGGGTAGGCCAACGCTTCCAATGGAAGTTGCATTTCTTCAAGGGGACCAGATGTAGTAACCCCCAGAGATAAATCCGTTACATTTGGGAAACAAGACAGAAACAATTTCACGCAGTTCTCTCTAGTGTGGCATACTAGCAATGAGTCGATGTACAGTTTCGAAATAGACGGACACAAACAAAGCGTTGTATCCTATAGGTCTAGTATACCTTGAATTTTTAATTCCAAGATTAACAATAAAGTAATAGTAAAAAGAGTGCTAGATACGGTTTTGTCGACTGTACTACAAAACAAAGGTATAACTTAAAGGCGTTCCTTTAAGCGCTTATATTGTGGAATTACAAGTGTACCTTTCTCTTAATGGTATATATAAGACATTGTTATAATGTAAAGCGTAGGAAACATTAAGAATATACAAATGTAACAATAGGAATCGGATTATATAGTTTGTCTAGATTCTTGTTAAACAAACTTGTAGTATTAGTTGTAGTAAAGGGGGAACCGGCGTTTGTTTAAAATAAGCAGGTGTGTTGCCTAGCTTTAAAACAACGAGATTTCTAGCCAGATTTTATAATATAACGTAATAGATTTAACTACACACAATAACTCGCTAAATAATAAGAACAAAGCCTTGGCTTCATTAAGGCATTAAGCCGTGTTTAAGATTTAAATGTACTGAAATAAAGTCGGAGTGGCGGCATTAAAGCACCTAATATTAGTTAGTTTAAATTATTAAAGATCTTCCATAAAAAGCCTAATAGCAATATAAATTAGTATTTTAAAAGGAAGGTAATCTATAGCTAACTACGACAATGTTATAGTACATAGAGTACGACTGTTTATTAGGGCAAAAGGCTTACTTCTACTTTGCATTTAACTTAACAAAAGGAAAGGAAAGACGTTTTGGTTAACACGTTTGTGTTATTAGACAACAGACACAAACTAACTGTTAAATCCGCATTACTTACAATTTAAGTAATGTATTTATACTACCATTTACGTTTTACAGAAATAGCAATCTTTTGTTAACTACACTTATTATAGATTCGTAAGGTAGAAAGGCACTGTTAGTAAAATTTCGTTAACGGAAACATACGCTTTACTATAAATTGCAAAAGCTACACAACAACTGCAAAGCTAAGGTTTATTTGGTCGTTTATTATCGTAGAAGGGTTTACAGTTTTATTAGACTAGGAGATAATAGATTTCCTCTAACACCGTTACAAATTGTTTGTGTCCTTACTTTCAAGCCATGTTACAAGCTAACAATTAGAAATTAACTTATCCACTACCGGAAATTGTACTAAGCAAAGAGAGTACGGTATTCGAAAGGGAATTAAAGGGTGGAGAGAATGTATGCTAAATAAAAACTTGCTTCTAGTCAAAAATTACAAGCTTTCGCTTATAACCTTAAAAATTTGGAAGGATTTGAAAGA
The DNA here is from genome assembly GCA_014183025.1 of Harringtonia lauricola. Taxonomy (NCBI): domain Eukaryota; kingdom Fungi; phylum Ascomycota; class Sordariomycetes; order Ophiostomatales; family Ophiostomataceae; genus Harringtonia; species Harringtonia lauricola. The sequence continues at coordinate 244,770 of JACBXF010000035.1, forward strand.
ATTTACTAGGAGACTAATCCTACGCAAAAACAATATACTAAAAGACTGCGGCCGACCAAGCACAGTTTGTATAGTAAATAGCGGGCTGTAGCCCTTCTCCCAGTCAAATTTTTCGCAAGTTTTTGCCTAGTAAAGTTGTGCTGTTTGTTCTCCTAGTCAATTTTTGTAGCGTAAGTCCTATTACTAGTAGATAAAAATCGGTACTGGTAGAGAAAGTGCTCATACTGGTAAATACAATGAAATTTTGGAAAATGCAAGAATTTACCAGCTCCACTCAACCGTATTTGACCAGGAAGATTTTACGGCAAAATAACAAAAACGTGTAAACCGGACCCACTAAAATATAGGTTGTACCAGAACGTAGTTATCTTAAAGTCGCATAAGTCGTACCCTATGTCATTCCCTGTTGGATTAGTAGCCGCAATGGATCCAACAATTATTTAATACCTTATTGTTATAAGCAGTGCCTGTTCCTTGTACTTTGTATATTTTCACTAGTAATAACTAGGCGTTATCAATTTATCGATGCTTCTCGCTTAGTAAAGTATTGTAGTTGTGCTATTTTCCGCTTCTTGGTTCATTATAGAGAATATAGTAACAGTAACAGCACGACATCTCACCCAATCACTACCATTCCTCTGGCTGACCCGAAATCAGCTGGCTGACCTAGCGCTGCCCCCTAGCGCGCGTGTTATTCACGAATATCCCCTGGACGCCTGCCTAGCCCTATGGGGATATTACAAGATATCCACAACACCCGCTGATCGGCCGATTCTAGCCTCTCTAATTGGCTAGCCGTGCTTAGACCTACACTTGGGAGAAGAAGAAGGCGCCTCTAGGCGCTGGCGCCGGCCATTAAGATAAATGCATTCTGCACTCTGCATTGTACACACCTAGGATCTCGTCATGGCCCGCCGAACGACCCGAAAGATGGCGACGGCGCGCGCACCGCCGCCGTCGCCTCGAGAGATCCAACCGTCAACGTACCGCGGCTTCGACACCGGGACAACGCTCTCCCGGTATTAGTACAGCGCGACATGTACGCGCCCGCGCTCCTGCCCCTGCCTCTACCTCTACCTCTACCTCTACCTCTGCTCCTGCCCTCGCTCGGAACATCGCCAACGAAGCCGACTTAGACGACAATATGCTGCAGATACACAACACGGTCTACGTCGGCCGGCCAAAGAATACCAGCCTGGCCTAGGCAGAATTCCAAGCCCACTGCGAAGCCCGGGGCTACGTTGATGGAGATACGGTCACGGAGCGGAAGCTGCTTTTTTTCTTATCCAACGATGTGGTTAAGCGGCCGCTCTGGCGCCGAAGTAAAAAGGCGGCGCCGGAGACGCCGCTGGACGAGACGCGCTTGAATTGGCGGTCGGTCCGGGCGTACGTGACAGCGATCACAGACTTGTGGCAGCAGCAGCGAGCCCTCGGCATGAACAGCCACTCGTCACCTCGAGAGAGTATGGCCCGGAGCTATATACGAACTCTGCAACGCGACGACGCTGCGCGGAACTGGTCTGCCTTCGCCGACAAGGGCCAGGACACGCTTCTTGATGGTTATTCAGAGTCGGAGCTTCGAACGATCGCCGAGAAGTTAAGGTAGACGGTGGAGAATCCGGCAAGGACTAAGCATCTCCTTTGTACTCTAACCGACTTGCTGCTCAGCCATTATATGCTCGCTAAAGGTGACCACCGGCGTGCGGCAGAGATCTCTGACTTATTCACGTTTGAGTTCCCTGGTAAGGGACCGACTCCGTGTATGCCGCTTATCTTTACAGCCCGGGCCGGCAAGACGAATCAGCACGGCCGACTTAAGACGGCCGGTGTACTACGGAGCCAAGATCCAGATATCTGCCTCCTTAGCGCCGTCGGCTTTTGTCTTCTTTTTTACTAGAATCTCTTGCTAGAGCCGTTTCCGGATTTCGGGAGTCCTTAACGCTGGTATAATACTCGACTCCTTAAGGCGGGTATAGACTACTTCTAAGCTATTGTATAATACCCAATAGACCTAGGTCTACCGCGCTTTTGGCTACGCTGGCGTAGTCTTGGGGAAGAAGACTTACGCCGGCCGGAGCTCTAGCGCAAAGACAGCCGAGTTAAAAGGAGTGAGCGAGTTACAGATCCAGCGTGCCGGCCACTGGAACCTGGATTAGATGGTTGGTTGCTACCTTAACTTGCTGCCTTGGAAGTTTATACGCAGTATTGCCGGTCACCTAGCGCAGATGGGGTGTTTTCACCTACCCCGGGCTGTCCTAGTGCCGCCGGTATTGCTCTTAATGATCTGGCCAGAGCTAGATTAGTAAGGGAAGCTTTTAAAGGGCAGCCGCCGAAAGACTTAGCTGGTGATGGCACGGTTTATCTTCTTCTTTACCTTCGAGAAGTCGTTCTTTAGGACTCGGCCTTCTTAATTAACCGCTACCTTAAGAGCCCCGTCTGGAGTTACCCGGTCTTCCGGCATCCAGAGTACCGGCCGTTTATACGCCAGGTATTAGCGTCTAGAGACCCAGAGCCAGACCGGCTCACGCTCCTCTCTCAAGCGCTGCCAGAATTTACACAGCACTTAACGACGGCCGAAGCCCGGCATACAACACAGCTTGCAGATATCAAAGCCGCTTTCACGACCGAGATCTCTAGACTAAAAGCCCAGCTTGCCAAAGTATACACCACCCAGCTCTAGACCGCCCTCTCTAAGGCCGTCTTCCAGCTCCAAATCCCTAAGCCGGAGCCAGAGCCGGTGCTCGCCCCACTTCTAACACCAGACGTTGACCCAGCCTTGCTTACACAAGCAAGTGCCAGGCTAACCCCGTCGCCTGCAGCGGTAGACTTTAATACAGTCGATCCTCTACAGTACACTATAAGCCGGGCGGTTAAGACTGTGGAGGCCCTCTGGCAAGAGTGGATGGCTGGCCTGCCGGGCCAGCCGTCTATCTCAGCGTTAAATACTCGGTGGGGAAGCCGGTGGCGGGCCGGCCGGCGTTCAGAAGTGCAGTGGTATTCTCTCCGCTTTAAAGTCATTCGGGAGATCTAGCGGGTTAGTAGGTCTCGGCGCATCTCCGAGATCGCGGCGATGTACTTTGTTGCCACAGACCACCGGCAGTCAGGCCGGTCGCTAGATAGCTTTTATAAGCACCTCCAGACTGGCCGAAAGCTCTGTAATACGCCTGCTTACAAACGTAGACGTACGTAACGGGTGGCGGAAAACGTAAGAAAGAAGGGGCTCTGTAAGGCTCTACAAGGTTTTGGCTCTATACAGCGGCCGAGTTAATTAACAACTAGTTATTATATTTAGATTGATTAAATAAAGAAAAGTAGTCCTCCCCCTACTACTTCCCTCTCGTCTTATCTCTATCTCTCTCTCTCTCTCTATATACGTAACAAGCGCACCACTCCTTGTCGTCGCTGTAATACTGCTATATCACCACTAAAGGCAGCACTTACAGCACTTGCATGAAGATATTAAGGAATATTTTCAATGGCTGACTGCAAGGGTGCTAAAGTGCGGCATTTTTAGGTCAGCTGGCGGATCAGCCGCTAAAGCGCCGGTGGGGATATCCCCCTAATCTCTTACTGGGTTCCCTTAAAAAATACAACTTCTAACTAGTTGTTTAAAGAGTTTTATATCATTATTTTCCGCCTATCAAAGTGGCTCTTATACAGGTCAGCCACTACAACGTTGTTAATAATCTCTTGGACGCGTTACGCCATGTCGTACTTAGGAACGCAACGATAGAGTTCATCAACCACAGTGTGTGCTAGACGTGTTATAAACCACCAAGAACACCATCTGTTTCAGTTTGTAACTAGGTTAAGAAGCCTTTATTTTTTAAGAATTTAGGCCACTTTCCTTAAGTTTTTCTTATTATCCTTTAAAACATTATAAAAACAATTTCGTATATAAGCGAAAATGTAGTTAATTAAGTCTTTTTAAAGTTTAATAATGTTCTCTAGTTATTTAGTATTAGTAGTTAACCAAATAACTTTTAACTACAACTTACTGCTAAAGTCTTGTAGCTAAGAATTAGGTAGAAAAACGTCTACACTACTATTGGCTAAAGCTGTAGCGCTTGTTAATATAAAAGTGGCTACTTAAGAGAATAGCTCTCTATCTTCTAACTCTTAAGCAATAAAGAGTTTTAAGCCTAAATCACCGTTGTCGTCTATATGCTTTAGCTAGTGTAATGCCTATAGTGAAAGTAAGCCGGTTATGTCGTACTTATTTAAGACCACCAACAAATTATAAAGCTGTTTTGTAGACAGGCGCTTAAGGACTAGCTGGAATCTTGTATAAGCAATGTCTAAGAGAATAAAAAACGGCTTTGGTTCGTCGTTAGGAAGTCGCACTACCTAATCCGTGTTAAGTAGCCGGCTTTTATAAAAGCCACCGTTAAGCATGGCATTAAAAACAGGAGATGTGTGTAAGAGTGTGTAAAAGCACACAACGAACTCCTTGTCTTTAACAAGAAGTTTTAAATTTCCGATATAACCATTAATACAACACATAGCGTCTTTGATTTCTTCGTTGTTATAAAAAAATTCTAAAAGGGAGGTAAGAGGAGGGGATATAGATTATAAAGGGAAAATAAAACAAAACGATGGTAGGGGTTATATACTAAACCAGCTGCCTTACATTAACAGGCCTTCTAATTTCGTGCTAATAACAGTTACGTATAGCTTTATTTTATATTACATACATCTTTGCAAGAAAGGTTGCCTATAGGATTTATCTAATGCCTAAGATATCTTTGGCTAATATTAACTTGTAAATGTAAGGCTACTATAAGGCTAATTATACAACAACCTTGTTTATTGTTTTCTATACTATTTTAAATGTACTATACTAGTGTATAGAAAGCTAATAGGCAGAGAGGTGTAAGTTATAAGTGTAGGCATGTAGTGCGTTGTGGCTAGTCGCCTTACGCTTTTTAGCTGCCCTTCTTTAAACAGTTGGGCTTTAACGTCTTGCATATTATAAGAATAGCTAATACTATAGCATTACTAAACTATTAATATATACTGTTAGCTTAAGGAGAAATACTGTAAAAATAAAAGACAAGAACAAGGCGTTTATAAGAGTTTATATTAAGTAGAAAGGCTAATACTAGCTAATGCCTTGTATAACAAGCCTATTAATTACAAGACTAGTCCGTTGCTTAAATGTTAGAATAAAGACTAAAATCAACCAAGTAAGAGGGGAGAGAAAACACTAGTCTTAGTAAAGGGCTAAGACAAAAAAGAGCTACGGTCTTACCGCGCCCTTTAACCACATACATACCGGCACTAGTGCCATTACTAATGGCTATTAAGACAATGCTACACAGTCACACAAAAAGAAATATATAAACATAAACACTAACGGAAACGTTTAAAATGTTTCTTCTTTTACAGGATAAGAATTAACAAGGGCAACTAATCAGTCAACATTACAAAATAAATATTATAACTACTAGATATTAAAGCAAAAATTTAATGTTTTAACACAGTCATCTTACCTTCTTAAGTGTCTACAAATATCTCGCCGGTTGTAATAATCGCTTTAAAGACGCTGCTTATAACAACATTAACTTTTACAGACAGCTTTACAGCCCGCCACCTTTTTAAACCTAAAATTCTACAACACCCTAGTACTAGGGTGATTAAGTTTAACGCTATTACTACGTCGCTTCTAGCCAAGGCTCTTAAGCTTGTAGTGTGAAAGAAGACGAGAAAATCAGGCAGACGGTACACCCTAAAACCCTAGGTTCTTAAGCGGCTAGGCAAGGTGGGCGATGTTTGTAGTGCTATAGCGTTCCTAAAATTCTTGTACGTAAAGGGTGACGGCAATGGCGAATAGGGAGCTACAAGGATGTTGTTATACGCTTGTTTAAGGTTAATTAAGCGGCTGGTTTTTAAACTGTTTAGGTTAAGAGTTGTTAGGCTATGAATTGTAGTGTAAGCTAGCTGTGCTAGAATAAACTACGGGTTTGCTTACTTTTACAACTGTTTAGTAGTTATAATTGTAAAATAATTCTAAAATTCTTTTTATTAATAGTTAGGCGGTAAAATTAGGCTAGGCGTAATGCCACCCAGCTTTATTACGATTGCCTTTATAATACCTAGCTGTATTTAGGGCAAATTTGTTAACTAAGTGTAGTATTGTAAAGGACAGACTCTTATGTATTAGGTTTTCTACTTTTCCTTATATAAATTAATGACTTTCCGAATAGCTTTACTATGATTAATATTTTTAAGTGGTTCCTATGTTGTCTTCTTATAGCCCTCCTACTAAATCTTAACGCACTAATCCAGAGTTCTATTTAGCATCTTTCGTGGCTTTATACAAAGCAACTTCTCTATTTTATAACGATGTATTCCTTTTATTGTAAGCGGTGTACGTAATCTTTGTAAGGGGTATATGTATAAAGGATGGCTTTTCCATGTAAGCTAGGCTTGTTAACCTTACTAGCTAAGGACTTACGCTTACTAGTTAATAGATTGCTATTGTTAAACTAGGATCTAAGCTTAAGAGACGGAGAGCTAGGCTTAACAGTTTAAGATTTAAGTTTAAGAGATAAAAAGTTAGGCTTAGTAGCCTAAAAGCTAGGCATAGTAGATAAAGAGTTAAGCTTAGAAAACGGTGAGTTAGGCTTAGTAGACAAAGTCTTGTCTTTTTTATTATTTGTCATTTATTATAAGTAAAGTAATTAAAACCTTTTCCTAAGGTATACATACTAGAATTAATACAAATTAGGCGGAAGATGGTTTTGTTTAAAGGACTATTCCGCCATAACGCAAGAGAGGAATCGTGTTCTATGTCAGATAAGCAAGCTAAGGAAAAGAGAATAATGAGAATTGAATGAAAACAAAGACATGTTTAAAGGGAGTAAACTAAGAGGAGGGAGAGCTATATATACTAAACGACAAAAGAACCATCTACCTACTTTTGGCCTTACTAGTGGCTCTGTTAAAGTCTGCCTTGCAATCTGTTTATTACAACTATAACAACTATATAAAAAGTAGTCTTTATAAAAGGCTATTACACTCTTCCTTTGCCCTAATACAACAGTGTGTATACTTTCCAGCTTTTAAAGAAAGGTTAATAAGAAACGTACAGGCATTATTAGCTTAAAACAAGGTAGTGTAATAGCTTTTGTAACAAGATTACTTGCTAGGTAGCTGTAGTTAGTCTACTTATGTTTTTAGCGTTAAGTGTGTGCAAGTGTAAGAGCGTAACTAGTGGCTGACATTAGCCTAAGATAAAAGACTATAGAAAAGCTAGTTATTAAAAGACCTTACTTTGTGTTTTTTAGCTAACACACTTAGATGAAGACTTGTAAGTAGTTGATTAAGATAACGCCTTAGCCTTAATTGGCTTGTATACAAAACCATCTTACAAAACTACTTACGTACAAGCCAGCTACGCTATACTCTTACAAGAATATGATTTTTTAAGGGAAAGTGTGTTATTAGTAGAAGGGTTTTTAGCAAGCAAGATGGAGGTCTTTTATAAAGCCAAGGTGTTTACGTTGTATTAATGTAAAAAAGGATTACAAGAGTTTTAAGCTTAAACTAGGCTTTGTTTTGCCTTTTGTATAGTACTACATAACCGATCCTATTATATAACGGCAACTAAAGGCTTTAAAGGGGTGTAAAAACAACGACTTTTGTTTCTACAAAAGTAGAGGGAGGGGGGGGGGGAAGGGGGAGGACAAGCTAAAAGCTAAGAAGACGCAAGCTTGGATTCATTCCTCCTTATAGCGTAACGGCCGTAATATGTAATGCTACATAAAACAAACCTAAAGAACGTCTCCCTAGCCTTAGGCGTGTCTACTACCTAGTTGTTATATTACAGACGTCGTTTGTTTTCTACGCTATACTTTTTAGCGGCTGGCGTAAAGGCCAACCATACAACGAGAGCTGGGTTGTAAAGCTACTAAAAGACGAATTAGAACCATTCTTTATTCTTTTAAACATTGCTTATACTAGATTCCAGCATGTTTTAGGACACTTGTCTACAAAACAGCTATACAATGTTTTAGTGGTCTTAAACAAGTACGATATAACTAACTTCCTTATACTATAGGCATTATAATAGTTAGTATATATAAATAACTACAATTTGTTAGCACTATTTATTGCTTAAAAGCTAGGGTTTAGCGACTTGTTTGTTATTGTTATTATAAGTATATTACATTACATAGTAATAGATATATTATTATTATTATCCGCCTTTCTTAGCCACTCCTAGCTATTAGCGACTAGTTAAACAAAACCCTTCCAAAGAAAAAACTGTTACAAATCTAAGTAAGTAAGTATTTCTAGTTATAGATGCTTGTAGTAGGCCTTTAGTAGTCGTGCTAAATAAACGAACAAACAAACAAGACTACTAGAACAAATAAAGCAATTAAAAGAAATAAAGCTAAAGAAGGAATATCGTAGCGCCGTCGCCTTACACGCACTGTACAGCGTTAGTAAGGAGCCGGGCTGCAAATTCTGTCGATCGATAGCGTCGGTTGCCCATTTGGCCTTCTGGAATGTAAAGGGCTTAGGCTTTGCTTAAGCCTTAAGGCAAGAACATTAAAGGGGACACACAACGGCGGTCTAACTAATCACTGGCAACTCTTTAAACCTAGAGTAGGACCGACAGAAGTACTTACTAGGCCCTTACCACCCCTAACACTTATACCTATATAAGGACAAAGGATTCCCTTATATACCTAGCTTCCTCCTTTTGTTTTATACAATCAATGCTATCTCCTTTAAGCCCCCTTAAGTAGTAGTTATTACGGGTAAGCCTCTTACACAAGAGAAGGTTGTTTTCTTTTATTGTCTTAGCAAGCCGGCGGGCCACGATAGCTTCGATAATTTAATGTTGAAATTTTCTACCGGTTGAAGCTGCCACTTAAGTGGGCGAACTTGTATTTGGAACTATATTTACAGGTTCCTTTCTCCTAGAATTCGTGGTAGACTCCCTTATGTTCTTTGTTTAATGGGTGGTTAGTTAGCAGGAAAACAGAATGGAGGGAAGACTAAGGCAAAAGCAAACGGTAAAAGCAAGAACAGAAAGAAAAGTTGTTACTTCTTTTTAAGTAGTAAGACTTTGGTTAACAAAGACTCCACTTCTAAAGCGCCTTTGTAGATAGCAATATAAATAGGGAGCCCCTTAACTGCTTTGGCGGTTAACAAGGCATCTCTTACTCAACTTACCAACCTAGTTATTACTTCTACTATTGTAGACGGTAGCTTAGTAACAGGTAAAAAGCTGTACTAGTTACCTTAACACTAGCCAAGCACGTAACATTAGGGCCATTCCACTAACATTAGCCAGCCGGAGTGCTGTACAGCTTAGCCTTGTGTCTTCCGCTGTAAAGGGTGTACTAAAGGATGCGGTGGCAGGTGTTTATACGTTTGGTAGGCACTACTTAGAAGGAGTATAAAGAAGAGTATTTTTTAGTCCTATTCTCTTTCCCCTTATACGACAATAGCCATTGTAATAGCTTAACCGCTTCCTTTACTTGTCTAACGTTTTCTTTTATATAGTAACTACATGTACTAGCAGCTTAACTGCCTCCTTTACTTGTCTGTTAGCTTAATAGACTCTAGCAAGGGCGTGTTGTAAGGCTAGCCGAAAAGGGTGGTCCTTTACTAGCGTCTTCCCTTTTATAACAACTACATACTCTAGCAGCTCAACTGCCTCCTTTACCTGCCTATTGTACTAGTATACTTTAGCAAGTCACTTGTCTATCAACATGATATACTTTACCAAGTTTGTGTTGTAAGGCTAGTTGAGAAGGGTGGTCCTCTTCCACTATCTTCTCTCGTATAGCGCTTACATGCTTTAACAGCTTAACTGTTTCCTTTACCTTTTAATTGTCCTAGTATACTCCGGCGAGTGTATGTTGTAAAGCTAGCCGAGAAGAGTGGTCTTTTGCCAACACCTCCCCCCCCCCCCCCCCCTTTTATAGCGACAATATGCTTTAACAACTAAACTGCCTTCCTTACTTACCCATCGGCTTAGTACACTAGCGACAAGAGAGGCTGGATTACAAGTAGTGCAAGGCAGGCCCGTCGAGTTAGCTAGAGATTACAGTCGTAGGATTGTCCCACCCCTACCTAAACGTAAGGCGGCTAAAAACTTGAGATCTAGAACCACGGAAATTCCGGCAGCGGGATGTTGTACAGAGCCGCTATGGCTAAGGGCTAGAAAATGTGAGAAGCAGGCAAGCTAGCAGGCACAGCAGCTACGCACGCGTGCCTTTCCCTACTACTATATAATACCTACGCTAAGAGCCTTCCTAGCATTTACGACAGCTAATGGAGGGGCGAGCTGGGCGAATACAAGGAATGGCGCCGTGGGTGAAGCTAAGGCTGTTGCTGTAGTCGTTGAAACTGCAAATTAAAGGCCAGCAAGCCTTAATTAGCCACGGCCAACAGGTTAGAAATGGAAGGTGGCGCGCGTTTAACATTACCAACAGTAGATGGTAAGCTTTGTAGTTGGTTGGCACAATCCCTGTAGGATTTAGCCTAGGCATAACAAAGTTGCCATTATAAGGTAAGGTAAAAAGGGTTATTTAAGCAAAGACAAGTCGACGTAAAGGAACTAGTTAATTAACGATTTAACCAAAAGTCTACTAGGAACCAAATCGACGTACTACAGCATAAATAGAAAGCAAGGCTAGGTTGTAATTGGAACACGGGTAAACACCAACGCTGTATTAACGCTAAAAAAGTGTAAACCTTTTTTAAGAGAGAGTTTGCTTATTAATAAAGTGCTTAAAAGAACTATGCCCTCTCTTTCGTCTCTTAATGTGTTTTTACTAATATTAGGAACGGTTGACTCTTATAGCGTAGGAAAAGTGGCGTAGGAAAATAGGGCTTCCAGGTCTATTCTTTGTTATAAGCGTACTTGTACATAAAAGGGCACCCCCTCCCGGCACTGTAGCTGTAATGTTGTGTTTTGTAAGGTTCTCTAAACTTGTGTTTAGTACATCTAGTTGTTAGGCGTATACTGTAATTTTTATTAGTTGGCGGAGTTTGTAAAAGTGTCATTATTAGTGCACTACTCCTAGAGTTTGCAGGATTAGTGCTATAGTTAGTGCCCTTAGTAGCACCACTGCCTTTAGTGTAGGGTAGCGATCACGGATTTTGTAGGGTTAATGTCATTGTTGTCTATCCCGTCCTTAGCCCCCCGCCGCTGTAAATTGGCAAGAAACCAAGGCCTTTGAGTTTCTATCGTTAGCGTATGCAAAAGGATCCCACCCCCTTTGTTACACTGTTTATTAGTGGTTGTCATGTTTTCCTTAAACCATCTTGTCTCCCTGTATCTCCATCATGTAGTCCTTGTTGTGTTATACCGTCAACGGTTGTCAGGCAGGAAATGGAGTCGCTAGGTTCGCTTTCCATCGTTGGCGTACACGCAAAGGGCACAACTTTATTCGTTCTACTTATTCTTTGTGTGTTGTTTTATAAGGTTTGGCAGTCGACTTTTGATGTGTTAAGGTAAGGAGATAAAAGCGATAGCCGGTTTTAACTGTATATTTGCGTGACTAGGGACAAAAGACGGTAAGCAAGGTACTCCTTCTTAGGAGGAACCCCTTTGCTTTACGTCTTTAAGCTACATGTTGTCCTCCTTCTCCTTTAATCCTTCTCCTTTAATAAAAGATTTGGTTAAACAAGACTAGTTTAGCTTAAAAAAACAAACTGTAGAGCAGGCCCTAGCTTATTAACGACCTGGCAACATTTAATAGCCACAGCCTAGTCGCTTGCCACCTAGACTTTATATATATATATCGGTTGCTAACGTTGTATTTCTTGCTTTAAAAGGTAATCTTTCGTTTATTTATTACTGTGCCTTCTTTGTAAAGGGGGGGGGGGGTAGGCGGGAAGGCAGTTACAAGGTCGGTTAACAAAAGCGCTTTAAATCGTTAACTTTCCATTCATTTCACCAATACCTGTAAGCAATGTACGCTAATGTAACACGAATGGATTCGACCCAGCACAAGCAAGCTGTAAGTGCAGTTTACTATCGGTCGACAGCCAACGCGGTCTTATAAGACGCTAGGCGTTTTACGTTGTCTATGCTAACGTAAAGGCGGTTGTCTTACAGCGCCGCCACTTAGTGGCCTTATTTCGGTTCGCCTACGCCTTAAGGTGCGTCTTTATTCCGTTTTGCTTTTAAAGACGTGCTTTGATTAGTTTGTTAGTTGTTTTATAGAGGTAAGGGCGAGCCTTTACACTATATAGACATAACATATGATTTTTCCTTGCTGTTTTTTCTGCCAATTCGTTACAAAAATTTCACTCCTACAATTTATATTGGCCTAGGCGGAGTAATCACCCCTTTCATCCTATAATACTACGGTTTCGGCTTATCTTCTCCTTTAAGTATTAAAGCCAAGCTATTCCTGCCAAACAATATTCAATTAAGCTACATTTACTACAAGTGTCGCTTAGAACGATAAGCGAGTTAAGGCTAAATCAACCAAATGCGTTGGCTAGTATGGCTAGTCTTACATTAACATTTTAGCACTAGGGCTAATGGGATAAGGCGGAGACGTTAAAGGTGAAAGTAATGGAAGCAAGTAGAAGCAGGCTAGAGCCTAATCATCCTAATACGCTAAACGTTATGGCCGGCCTTGCATTAACATTTTAGGACTAGGACTAATAGGACAAGGCGGAGACGTTGTTGATTTAAGTAATAGAGACAAGTGGGAGCAAGCTAAGGCTAGATTATCCTAATACGCTTAACACTATAGCCAGTCTTACATTAACACACGAAAGCTAAGGCCAATAAGGTAAGGCGGAAAGGTTGTTTATGTAAGTAATAAAGACAAGTGGAAGAAGGCTAGGACTAAATTATCCTAATACGCTAAACGCTATGGCTGGCCTTATATCGACATTTTAGGACTAGGACTAATAGGATAAGGCGGAAAAGCTAAAGGTACAAGTAATAAAGGCAAGTAGGAGTAAGCTAGGGCCAAATCACCCCGACACGCTAAACGCTATGGCTAATCTTGCAGCAATATACAAAGGCTAAGGTTAATAGAATAAGGTAGAGAAGCTAAAGGTGTAAATAATAAAGGCAAGTAAAAGCAAGCTAAGACTAAATCACCCTAACACGCTAAACGCTATAGCCAATCTTACAGCGACATACAAGAGCTAGGGCTGATAGGATAAGGCGGAAAAACTAGAGGTGTAAGTAAGAGGAACACTCTAGAGATAAGAGTAAGCAAAGGCCTAATGCTAATATGCTAGCTAGCATGGCTAATCTAGGGAAAAATCGGTCTTAGTAAGAAAATGTACTGTAATGCCTAGTAAATGTCTTTGTAATGCTAGTTGTGCTTTTAAAGGAGAGGAGGGAATAACTAACATGAAAATGAATCAATTCATCAAATGCATGTAAAGGTGCGAAAATAAAACTAGAGGGAATTACGATAGGAATTTTAGACTTGTAGGCTTCTAAAGAGCAAGAAAAACAGTGTTAAAGGCGTTAAAAATAAAAAAATGTTAGAGTTTAGGTGGCAAGCGACTAGGTTTATTTAAAGTGGGCAAGTTGCCAAGCTGTTAATAAGCCCTTTTTTACTGCTAGGGCAACATTAAAGCCTCCTACTACTCTAACTTCTTGCATTCGACCGTCTTTAGTAATGTAAAGTGTTTTAAAAAGCAAAGCCTATAATACTACTATAAAAAAAATTACTTTGCTAATTACCTTACCTATTAAAAAGCAGGTTTCTTTAGCGTTGTTATGTTTCTCTAAACATAAACGTTACGCTTGTTGTACAATAGAGTTACGCTTGATTCCTACTACACTAACCGGCATAGCCAATCTTAGTGATAAAACAAGGCGGAGAAGCTAAATAAGGCAAGCTTAGAGATAGTACAGCTGTAATAATAAAGTATTGGTTTTTAAGGGGGGCGCGTTCTTATTTTATAGCTAAAAAACAAGCTATTAACGACCGTCTTTTTCTTTATACACTGTCACGGCTGGCAGGCAGACAGGTAGGCAGGGACGAGATGCAGTATATTTAGAATGGCTAGTCTTCTACAAAGGTGCAGGTAGGGGTCAGGTTGTAGACAAAGACGTAGCTCAAGGAGCTACGTTCAGGGGGGGGCTGCAGGTCTACTAAATCTCTACAATAGCAGTGTATAGCGGTAGTAACCAGGCTGCCTGGCTGGCAGCGCTAGCTGGCAGACGGGTGTCAGGAGGCCTAGTACAGCAGTCCGTAACAGTACTCCCCTCTCAACAACCAAGCTCCGTTAAGGTCGAGAGCTTAAAGCCCAGGCTTATCAGAATAGCGGCGGTGGAAGTTATTTAGCAGTTGCTTGGCATTCGCCAGGTATTCGGCGGGTTTAGTGGTCAGGTCTTCGTATCTAGTCTAACGGACAATGTATTTTAAGCGGGGGTGGCGGCTACGGCCGCGACGCTCTTAGAAGGAATCCAAGACTTCTGCAACTTCGTATTCGGTCTCGCCAGCAATCTCAACGTACGGCGGTGGCGGGCGTATCTAGCTAGGGATTGGGTTGGAGGTGTTGGCGTAGCGGAGGCGGGAGACATGGAAGACGGAGTGGACGTAGATGGAGGCGGGCAGGTCTAACTTGTAGGTATACGGGCTGACAACCTTGGAGATACGGTACGGGCTAAGGTTCTTCTAGTCTAGCTTCTTTATTGGGCGGGCGGTAGCTAGGGTGTAGGCGTCTAGCCAGACATACTCGCCTTCCTTAAACAAGTAAAGGGGCTGTTGGTGCCGGTTAGCTTGCTCTTTATGGCGGTTTTACACAGCGGCTATCTCGTTTTAAGTTAACTTGGTAATCTCCTTTATGTAGGCAGCAAAACAGGCAGCATCTTGAGATTGCGGTGTGTTGGGCAGGTCTTTGATAGGCTTAAAACCTAACTGGGGCTTAAAGCCGTAGTTGGCGTAAAACGGGGACAGGCTAGTAGTTTTAAAGTAGTGGACGTTGTTGGCGAACTCGGCTAGCAGTAGCTATACATTCCAATTGTCTTGTAGGTAGGTTACGTAAGTGTAGAGGTACTGTTTTAAAACGAAGTTAATTCTTTCCGTTTAGCCGTCGGTCTTAGGATGGTGTGCTGTAGACAAGGTAGGCGTAATCTTTAGTAGGCGGGCAAGGCTACGCTAGAATTCTACAACAAATTGTGTTCCTTAGTCTAACACAATCGTTATAGGCAGGCCGTAAAGCTTTTAAATGTAATTTAGATATAGGTGGGCAGCGTCCTTTACGCTACAGGTTCTATAGCAGGGGATTAGGTAGTGCATCTTAGTTAACCAGTCAACTACAATCATAATAGCGTTGTAGCTATAGCTCTTAGGCAGGTACGTAATAAAGTCTACAAAGATATTACGCTAGGCTTAATTAGAAACAGGTAAAGGGTGTAAAAGTCCTTTCTAACCGTCTTAAAACAAGGCGGCTTTATAGCAAGTATAGCACTTCCTTACCTAACAGGCAACGTAGCGGGCCATGCTAGGCTAGTAGTACTTGCAGAATAGTAATTTATATGTCTTAGAGCGGCTAGGGTGGCCTAAGGCCGAGTGGTTGTAACAGCGGCGGAGTAGGTTAGCTTTTAGGTTGTCGTAGTTAAGGACGTACATTTAGTCTTGTACGTACAAGTATTCGTCGCGGTTAGTACACTCTGTAAGGGTTAGGGTAGGCAAGCAGTGTGTCTTTAGGTCGGCTAAGGCTTTTAAGGCTTAACAAGGGATTGGGTCGGCTTTGTACGCTTGTTAAAACAGGTCGTGTAGGTTAAAAGGCAGGAGTAGTGTATAGAATTAAAGGTTTAGGGCAAGGTTTTGCCGTTTTAAGACTGTTTGGCTCTAGTGTAGGAGGTGTGTATCCCCTTCTTTAAGGAGATCTCCTAATCTTTGTGTTAAAGAGTTAGTCTTGGCACTTTGCTTTTTAAGGCGGTAGTGGATCTAAAAGTTAAAGCGGAACAGGAACTTGGACTAGCAGGCTTAGCGGCGGTTAAGCAGCTTAGTAAAGGTAAAGTATTCTAGGTTTTAGTAGTCGGTTAAGACTTTAACGGGTAAGGGAGCCCCCTTTAGCTTAAGGCGCTATTCTTTAAAACAGCGAATAATAGCGAGCAACTCTTTGTCGTAAATTTCGTAGTTGCATTTAGTAGCAGTTAGCTTCTTGGAAAAGAAGGCAATAGGGTGGAGGACGCTGTCGTCGCTATATTGTAACATTACACTGGCGGACACGTAGTTGGACGAGTTGGTTTCCAAGATTACGTCTTTTTCCTAGTTAAAGTGGGCTAGTATAGGGGCGGCGGCAAAACGGTCTTTTAACGTTTAAAAGGCGGCGGAGTAGGTGTTGTCTTATATAAAGGGTGTATCCTTTTTTGTTAGGCAGGTAAGCAAAGCGGTGGTCTTTAAGAAATCAACAATAAACCGTTGGTAGAAATTTGTAAAGCTAAGGAAGGCTTGTACGTTAGTTAAGTAGGTTAGGACGGGCTAGTCTTAAATAGTTTGTGTCTTAGCAGGGTTTATCCAAACTCTGTTGTAGCTTATAATCAAGCCTAGAAACTTGGTTTTAGTATAGTAAAATTTACACTTAAAGATCTTAGCGTATAAGCTAGCCTTGCGTAAGCGTGCTAGGACTGTATGGATGTGTTTGGTGTATTCTTTGCAAGTTTGGCTATAGATTAGAATGTCGTTTAGGTATATAGTGTAGATTAAGTTTAGGAGTTCTTGTAGAGAGGTGTTGATATAACGCTAAAAGGTTAACAGGGTGCTGGTAAGCTTAAATAGCATAACTAGGCTTTTAAACAGGCTAAATCAAGTGTAAAATACGTTTAAGTACTTTTTTCCTTCCTTAACGTAAAGCTTGTTAAAGGTGGAGACAATGTTTATCTTGCTGTAGTATCTTATTCCAAATAGGTTGTTTAAAGTCTCCTTAATTAAAGGTAGCGGGTATTGGTCTTTAATAGTAACAGCGTTTAAGGTATAGTAGTTAACATAAAAGCGTAGGCTGCCGTTGCTTTTCTTTACAAACAGGATAGAGGAGGCGATAAAGGACAAACTTGGCCGAATAAATCCTTTCTAAAGATTCTCATCTAGCCATTCTTGTAATACACGGAGCTTTTCCCGCGACATGGAGTAGAGAGGGCCGTACAATAGTACGGCGCCCTCTTTTAGCGTAATGTAGTGGTCTATTAGGCGATGTAAAGGCAGCTTGTTAGCTTCTTAAAGGGAGAAGACGTTAGCAAAGTCGGCGATCTCTAGCAGTAGAACAAAGGGTGGCGGCTTGGCTTTTAAGGCGCCTAAAAGTTAGTCTAGAGAGTTTAGGGTAGTAGCGTAAAACTGGCAGGATTTCTGACAAGCGTAAGCGGCAGCCCTTTCCTTTAAGATTAAGGCGATGTTTATATAGCGAAGGGCTAGTGGGCGTTAGTCTTAATGTGCTAGGCGGCTCTTCTTTAGGACAGTGTGTAAGACGCGGACTTTCTTAAAGCAAGACGGGACATTGCAGTTAGTACAGCAGTACTTGCTATTAAAGGTAATTAAGTGTTTAGCAAAACGGACAGTCGGGTTGTGTTGCTTTAACTAAAGCATTCCTAACATAATAGGGTAGTGCGCTAGTTAAGTAACAAAAAACAAGACGTTTTTTTAGTGGTGGTCTTTGATTTTCAAGCTAGCGTGTACATAGTACTTGTATTTACTAGCTTTAGTAGCTCTTCTATTAAACACTTTAATATTAAACGGATTGTGTAGACGGTGTAAGGACAGGTGGTAGTGGAAGGCTTAGTTAGCGTTAATAAAGGCTTTTCCCTTAGCGCTATAGTCGGTTAGGGTATATGTTAGAAGGGCAGGCTAGTCCTTTACCATTAGCTTAGCAAGTAGGATTATTAAGTCAAAGCGTTGGTTGTATTCTTCCTTAATAGAAAGTCTATAGGTAGCGACAAAGGAGATTCAAACAACGGTAAAGAGTGCGTTAAGTAGCAGGCCTAAGACACGGCTTAGTCCAAGCGCACCCCTTCCCTTAACGGTTGTTAAAGGAAGTGGGAGTTGGAAGAGCGGTGGGAGCGGCGGCTACGCAAGTGGTAACGGCAGCCATTAAAGGAGTGTTGGGACAAGGCGGCAGGGCTAGGGACGTCGGCGTTATAAAGGCTAAGCGTGTAAAGGTTGTAGGTGTTAGGGTACAGGCAGGCGGCTACAAAATGATCTTTTAACCCGTAACGGTAACACTTGCTACGGTCTTGGCGGGTGGTGCTGTAGCGTTAGTAAGACAGGTCTATTAGGTTGGGAAGCGGAGCGGTGTTAGGCTTCTTAGTAAACAAGGCAGGGGGTAAGGGAGTTAGCGTTGTAACAGGCGTCTAGAAAGCACAAGTAGGGGCGGTGTTTGCGGTAAGAAGGCGTTAAAGAGAGCCTTAAACGTTTAAGTAAAGGTGGTGATTGTCTAAAGATTACAATAACGCTACAAAGCTGTAATAGTTAAGTGTAAGAGCATTGGCATAGATCTAGTGTTAGTATAGCTTACAGGAAATAGCATTTTCTAGAATGGTTTAAAGCTGTTCGTTAGGTATTTCAGCTTCCATGGCAAGCTGTTAGAATTTAGCAAAAAAGGTGTTAAAGTCCTTATTCGTCTAGCGGTAACAGAGCAGTTTCTAGCGGGAATTTTAAACCAGGTCGGGGTCCTTAAACGCTCAATTAAGGATTTCCAAGATGTTATAGTAGTTGCAGAGTACCTTGTAATCATTTCGGTAGTACGGGAGAATTTACGTGTAGGCAGCGCTTGTTAGGCGGCCTGTTGTATAAACTAAGCGGAAGACGGGAGTAGGGAAGCGGTTAGCGTTAACAGTTAGTTTGTCTTGTACAGCTTGTTTAAAGCAGCGGAGGTCTAAGCGAGTACCGTCGAACTTGTTAGGGTCAAGTAGCTTCTTAGAGCGGGTGGTTAAGGAAGGTCTAAAAAGAGTCGAAGGATGCGGTGCTAAAGCTCGACCTTTGCTAGCATTAGTAAACAAGGGCAAGGGGAAGGCAGACGAAGGGGCAGGTATAGTTAGGGCTTGTAAACAGCGAAGGTGCTCGAGGTTTATACGCGCGTTGAGTAGTTGTTTAGTTAGGCCTTTAACAGAGTAGCGGCTCTCCTTAAGACGGCTATTGGCGGCGGTAAGTTTAGTGTAGGCGGTAGTTAATTCTTCGTCTTGCTAGCAAAGAAGTTCGTAAGTGGCTTAAAAGTAAGCTATCCAAGCCCTAGGGTCGGCGGCTATCGAATTAGCGAAGTCTTTCAGGCTAGAGGGCATGGCAGGGGGTTTTGGGATTGCAAGCATCTTGTCGGCACCTATGAGAAGGAGCTACGTAATGTCACGGCCGGCAGGCAAACAGGTAGGCAGGGACGAAATGCAGTATATTTAGAATGGCTAGTCTTCTACAGAGGTGCAGGTAGGGGTCAGGTTGTAGACGAAGACGTAGCTTAAGGAGCTACGTTTAGGGGGGGGCTGTAGGTCTACTAAATCTCTGCGATAGCGGTGTATAGCGGTAGTAACCAGGCTGCCCGGCTGGCAGCGCCAGCTGGCAGACGGGTGTTAGGAGGCCTAGTACGGCGGTCCGTGACATACACATATGTTACCGCCTGTGCTTGCTTCTTTACTTGCCCACCCAGCTTGTTACCCTTATAGTATTGTTAATATAGCCGGTTCGGCTATATAGTGTTATATCTCTTTAACCGTACAAGCTACGGAGATTTTGTTACCACCTTTATGATTAGCGGAAAATCTACTTCACGTTGATATATTTTATATAAAAGTGGATCTCGATGACAAATCTGAGACATATATATACACATGGATAATTTCCGAGTTCTTAGAACTACCCCTCCTACTTTAGTCATTAACTACGTCATAGCACGTGACCGTATGCTTCTAAAGAAACATGTACACAATACTATGGAATTAGGCGGTTTTGATGATATATCTTTTACTTGCATACGAAGACTATACAGACTTCTACTGCAGCTTGAATTAGGACCCTTAGTTTATCTTTATCCAACTTATTATTTTTCACTCTTACGATTAAGAAAATTACAGGAAATCTTTTCCACCGCTTTCGTGAATTCTGCCGCTTCCGCGTAACCTTCGCCAGAATTCATAAGTTGTCACGGACCGCCGTGCCAGAGCCCCACCCTGCCTGCCTATTGTCTGACTGCCTGTGTGCCAGCTGGCAGACCTAGCGGGTCCCCCTTGAGATTACTGCCGCCTGTCACCGCTATCGCAGATATTTAGCGGACCTGCAGCCGCCTCTTGAACGTAGCTCCTTGAGCTACGTCTTCGTCTACAACCTGACCCCTACCTGCACCTTTGTAGAAGACTAGCCGCTCTGAATATACTGCATCTCGTCCCTACCTACCTGTCTGCCCGCCCGACCGTGACATTACGTAGCTCCTACTTATTAGGTGCTGACGAGATGGCCGCCATCCCCGAACCCCCTGCTATGCCTTTCAGCCCGGAGGACTTCGCCTCCCTAGTCGCCGTAGACCCCGGGACTTGGATCACTTACTTCCAAGCCACCTACGAACTCCTTCGTCGCTAAGAAGAAGAGTTAACTGCCGCCTGTACTAGACTCGCCGCTGCTGATAGCCGTTTAGACGAAAGCCGCTACTTTGTTTAAAACCTAACCGAGCAGCTGTTAAACGCCTAAGTCGACCTTGAACACCTTCGCCGCCTGCAAGCCCCAACTGTACCCACCCCCTTGTCTACCTCTCTGTTATGCTTATTCGTTGACACCGCTGCAGGTCGAGCTCTGGCACCGGATCCTTCGGCTACTTTCGGACCTCCCTTAGCCACCCGCTCTAAGAAGTTGCCGGACCCTGACAAGTTCGACGGCGCTCGTTCTAACCTCCGCCGCTTTAAACAAGCCATACAAGACAAACTAACCGTCAACGCCGACCGCTTCCCAACTACCGCTTCCCGCCTGGTGTACACTGCTAGCCGACTTACGGGCGCTGCCTACGTACAGGTCCTCCTGTACTGTAAGAACGATTACCGGGCACTCTGTGATTACTATGACATTCTGGAGATCCTCGACCGAGCATTCAGGGACCCTAACCTAGTCCAGAACTCCCGCCAAAAGCTACACCGCTGCCGCTAGACTAACAAAGACTTCAACACCTTCTTCGTCGAGTTTCAACGGCTTGCTATGGAAGTAGAGATGCTAGACGAACAACTCCGGACTATCCTGGAGGATGCCATCTTCCGGGAACTGTATCAACACTGGATTTACACCAACGCCTCTACGCCTAACTACTACGCCTTTGTAACACTGCTACAGTCCTTAGACAATCACCGCCTTTGCTTAGACGCTAGGGGCTCCCTTTGGCGCCTCCCTGCTGTCGACGCAACCCTTGGCCGCACCTTTTGAGTCCTTGCCGCAAACCCTACAGCTTAAGCCAGGCCCTCCCTAGCCTTGGCTAAGACACGCCCTCTAGCCGTTCCTGCCCCCAACTTAATAAACCTGTTTTACCAACGCTGTAGCACTACCCGCCAAGACTGTAGTAAGTGTTACCGTTGTGGGTCGAAAGATTATTTTGTGGCCGCCTGCCCGCACTTTAACACCTGCAACCCTTGCGCGCTTAGCCTTTGTAACGCCGGCGTCCCTAGCCTTGCCGCCTTGTCCCAACACTCCTTTAATAGCCGCTGTTACAACTCGCGTAGCCGCCGCTCTCGCCGCTCTTCTAACTTCCGTTCCTTTTAACAACGGTTGGGGAAAGGGGCGCGCTTAGACTAAGTTGTGTCTTAGGCCCGCCACTTAACGCACTCCCTACCGTTGTTTAAATCTCCTCCACCGCTGCTTATAGACTTCCTATTAAGGAAGAATATAACCAACGTTCTAATCTAATAATACTGCTTACCAAGCTAATAGCAAAAGATCAGCCTGCCCTTTTAACCTATGCCTTAACCGACTGTAAAGCTAAAGGAAAAGCCTTTATTAACGCCGACTAGGCCTTCCGCCACCACCTGTCCCTACACTGTCTACACAACCTGTTTGATATTAAGGTGTTTGATAAGAGAGCCACTAAAGCTGGCAAGTGCGAGTACTATGTACACGCCGGTTTAAAAATCAAAGACCACTACTAGAAGAATGTCCTGTTTTTTGTTACTTAACTAGCGCACTACCCTATCGTGTTAGGAATGCCCTAGTTAAAGCAACACAACCCAACTGTCTGTTTTGCTAAACACTCGATTACCTTTAATAGCAAGTACTACTATACTAACTGTAATATTCCGACCTACCCTAAGAAAGTCCGTGTCCTACATACAATCCTAAGGAAGAGCCGCCCTGTATACCAAGACTGCCGTCCCGTAGCCCTCCGCCACATAAACATTGCGCCGATCTTTAGGGAAGGCGCCGCCGCTTACGCCCGCTTCCGTTCTTGCCGGTTTTATACGACTACGCTACAAACGTTAGACGAGCTCCTCCGTCCCCTACTGCTTAAGCCTACTACCCCCGACCTACCACTAGAAATAGCCGATTTTGCCAATGTGTTCTTACTGTAAAAAGCCGACAAACTACCACCGCACCGCCCAATGGACCACTATATCCTGTTAAAGGAAGGAGCCGTCTTGCCTTACAGCCCTCTCT
Organism: Harringtonia lauricola; assembly: GCA_014183025.1. NCBI lineage: Eukaryota > Fungi > Ascomycota > Sordariomycetes > Ophiostomatales > Ophiostomataceae > Harringtonia > Harringtonia lauricola. Next base: position 267,332 of record JACBXF010000035.1, read on the forward strand.
ACTCTATGTCTTACGACGAGCTCCGTGTGCTGCGTAAGTGGCTTAACGAGAACCTTCGGAAAGGATTCATCCGGCTAAGCTCGTCGTCCGTTGCCTTCCTTGTCCTGTTTGTAAAGAAGAGCGACGGCAGCCTACGCTTTTACGTCGACTACTGTGCTTTAAACGCCGTTACTATCAAAGACCAATACTCGCTGCCTTTAATTAAGGAGACCCTAAACAATCTGTCTGGAATAAGATACTATAGCAAGATAGATATCGTCTCTGCCTTTAACGAGCTTTGCGTTAAGGAAGAAGAAGAGTACCTAAACGTATTTCACACTTGATTTAGCCTGTTTGAAAGCTTAGTTATGCCATTCGGGCTTACCGGCGCTTTGTTAACCTTTTAGCGTTATATTAACGCCTTTTTACAAGAACTTTTAGACTTAATCTGTATTACGTACCTAGACGACATCCTAATTTATAGCTAGACCTGTAAAGAACATACGGAATACGTCCGTGCCGTCCTAACACGACTACGTAAAGCTAGGTTATACGCCAAAATCTTTAAGTGTAAGTTTTACTGTACTAAGACCAAGTTCTTAGGCTTGATTATTGGCTGTAACGGCATTTGTATAGACCTAGCTAAGACACAGACGATCCAAGACTAGCCTGTCCCGACCTGCCTAACTAACGTACAAGCCTTCCTTGGCTTTGCGAATTTCTACCGACGGTTTATTACTAATTTCTTAAAGACTACCGCTTCGCTTACCCGCTTAACGAAAAAGGATACACCCTTCGTATAAGACAACACCTACTCCGCCGTCTTTCAAACGCTAAAAGACTGCTTTACCGCCGTTTTTGTACTAGCCTACTTCGACTAGGAAAAAGACGTAATCTTAGAAACCAACTTGTCCAACTACGTGTCCGCCAGTGTAATGTTGTAATACAGCGACGACGGCGTCCTTTACCCCGTTACCTTCTTTTCTAAAAAGCTAACTGCCACTAAATGCAACTACGAGATTTATAACAAAGAGTTGCTTGTTATTATCCGCTGCTTTAAGGAATGGCGCCTTAAACTCAAGGGTGCTCCCTTGCTTGTTAAAGTCTTAACCAATCACCAAAACCTAAAGTACTTTACGTCAACGAAGTTGCTTAACCGCCGTCAAGCCCGCTGGTTTGAGTTCCTGTCCCGCTTTAACTTCTAGATCCACTACCGCCCTGGAAAACAAGGTGTTAAGCCTGACTCTCTAACACGAAGATTAGGAGATCTCCCTAAAGAGGGGGATACACGCCTTCTGCATTAAAGCTAGACGGTCTTAAAACGGCAAAACCTTGCCCTAAACCTTTGATTTTATGCACTGCTCCTGCCTTTAAACCTACACGACCTGTTCCGACAAGTGTACGAAGCCGACCCGATCCCCCGCCAAGCCTTAAAAGCCTTAGCCAACCTAAAGACGTACCGCCTGCCTACCCTAACCCTTGCGGAGTGTACTAACCGCGACGGATACTTGTACGTACAAGACCGGATGTACGTCCCCGACCATGACGACTTGAAAGCCAACCTGCTCCGCCGCTACCACGACCACCCAGCCTTAAGCCACCCTAGCCGCTTTAAAATATATGAATTACTGTCCCGCGAATACTACTAGCCCGGCATAGCCCGCTACGTTGCCCGTTGGGTAAGGAAGTGCCATACCTGCCGTAGAGCCGCCCTGTTTTAAGACGGTTAAAAAGGACTTCTACGCCCCCTGCCTGTTTCTGATCGAGCCTAGCGTGATATTTTTGTGGACTTTATTACACACCTGCCTAAAAGCCACGGCTACAACGCTATTATAGTCGTAGTCGACCGGTTAACTAAGATGCACCACCTAATCCCCTGCTACAGAACCTGTAGTGTAAAGGACGCTGCCCACCTATACTTAAACCACGTTTGGAAGCTTTACGGCCTGCCTACGACGATTGTGTTAGACTGAGGAACACAATTTGCTATAGAATTCTGGCGTAGCCTTGCCCGCCTGCTAAAGATTAAGCCCGCCTTGTCTACAGCACACTATTCGAAGACCGACGGCCAAACGGAAAGAATCAACTCCGTTTTAGAATAGTACCTTCGCGCTTACGTAGCCTACCTGTAAGATGACTAGGACGTATGGTTACCGCTAGCCGAGTTTGCCGGCAACGCCCACCACTTTAAGACTACTGGCCTATCCCCGTTTTACGCCAACTACGGCTTTAAGCCTTGGTTGGGTTTTGAGCCTATCAAAGACCTGCCCAACACACTGCAATCCCAAGACACTGCCCGCTTTGCTGCCCGCATAAAGGAGATCACCAAGTTAACCCAAAACAAGATGGCCGCCGTGCAAAACCGCTACGAAAAGCAAGCTAACCAGCACTGACAGCCCCCTTACCTATTTAAGGAAGGCGAGTACGTTTAGCTAGACGCCCGTACTCTAACTACCGCCCGCCCAACAAAGAAGCTAGACTGGAAGAACCTTAGCCCATACTGTATCTCCAAAGTTGTCAGCCCGTATGCCTGCAAGTTAGACCTGCCCGCCTCCATCCGCGTCCACCCTGTCCTCCACGTCTCCCGCCTCCGCTACGCCAACACCTCTGACCCGATCCCTGGCCAGATACGCCCGCCACCGCCGCATGTCGAGATAGCCGGCGAGACCGAATACAAGGTTGCTAAAGTCCTGGACTCTTTCTGGGAACGCCGCGGCCGCGGCCGTAACCCCCGCCTGAAATACATAGTCCGCTGGGTCGGTTACGAAGACCCGACCACTGAACCCGCTGAGTACCTAACGAATGCCAAGCAACTCCTGGACAACTACCACCGCCGTTACCCTGACAAGCCCGGTCCCTGACCTTCGACCTCAACGGAGCTTGGTCGTAAGGAGGGGAGTACTGTCACGGACCGCCGTGCCAGAGCCCCACCCTGCCTGCCTATTGTCTGACTGCCTGTGTGCCAGCTGGCAGACCTAGCGGGTCCCCCTTGAGATTACTGCCGCCTGTCACCGCTATCGCAGATATTTAGCGGACCTGCAGCCGCCTCCTGAACGTAGCTCCTTGAGCTACGTCTTCGTCTACAACCCGACCCCTACCTGCACCTTTGTAGAAGACTAGCCGCTCTGAATATACTGCATCTCGTCCCTACCTACCTGTCTGCCCGCCCGACCGTGACATAAGTATACGTTTTAATTTCTTTTTACCTACAGTAGAGAGCGCTTTAGCGACATAGTAAGTGCCTTTGGCTGCCGTACATATACGTTATTAAAATCAAACTTTATTACGTAAAGCATTTTATTGTTTTAAGCTAGGTTGGCTTTATAAATGTCGTTATTTAACAAACTTGCTATAGAAAGTTCTTTACACGTTTTTTTAATCTTTAAGCCTACATTTACACCTAGCAACGCCTTTTAAGTGTAGATGTTTAGGCCTACGTATAACATTAGCATTATATACAATACATACTAGCAGTTTTGTAGAGGAATCGGTTGTTTTAGGTCGATTAACCTAAGGTAGATAGGAATAAGCTAGCCTTAAAAGCGTTTAAAAGCAGTGTATATAGCAACCTTGTGTTGTAGGACGTAACAATGTTAAGCTAGCACCGCCTTAGCTATAAAGGTGTAGCCGAATCCAGTTATCGTTATTTTAAAGAGCACGTTATAGCGGTTAAAGTCTTTATTAAAAAGGAAGCTTTTACAGTCTTTGTCTATGTTTTTAGCAAGCTATGCTATAACGCGTTCTTAGACTTTGTTTACAGTAAGCGTGTAGCTGTCCTTACTGTATACGGTAGCCTAGTGTAGCTTTGCATTAGGACACTTTTTGTTTAGTGCCTAGCTATAGTAAAGACTGTAAAGGCACGCCTATGTACAGTACAGTAGAGTTAAGGGTTCCTTTACAAACAGCCTTACAAAACAGGCTTGCTGTACCTTGTATACTCTTGTCGTCCTGCCTTTTAATAATGTAGACTTATATAAGTGTAGCCGTTTTAAGGTGTTTTAAGTACTAAGACAAGACTTACCACCTTTAACACTACTGCTAGTGTTGCTACTAGAACCGTTAGCGCCGCTAGCGCCGCTACTACCACCTCCGTTATGTAGCAGTAGTAAAAGAGACGTTTCCGCTAAAGAAAGCATAGTCGTCTTTAGCTAAGGCTATTGTCTTAGGTCTTTGTTTTTAGCAACGATCTAGCGAGTCGACTGTTGGGTAGACCTAATGGATAGCATACACAAAGTAGCAAGGTGTGTTAAAGCTGTTTCCTAAGGCTTTCGTGTAGCCGCCACGCTTACGCTTTATTAGGATAATATACAGTAGTATAACAACTGTTTTTCTTTTACTTTAATACAATACACTACTACTAACCAAGGCGTAGTTGGCCGTATAAGGCTGTATTACTTTTAAATTTAAGGTGTATTATACTACACTACTAGACCGTTACAGTTAAAACCTAGCGAAACTCCTATATTTGCCTAAGCTTACTTTCTTAACCTACAAAAAGCTGTTTATGCCCAATTCCGTTCGTTTTTAGGTTTACAACTTAATCTTTTTATAAAGCTGTTAAGTTTTTTATAAGAAAACAATTCCTACGCTTGCCTATACAAGTCTGTAAAGGAACGTTTAGACGACAAAATGCACTATTTAACCTGTGTTATTTTAAGTCTACAGTTAGAATTAGTGTTAAAGACTAGTGTAGACCGTAAACGCTAAAATCTACCTATTGCAAACAATATAGCCTTACTTTTGTTAAACGAGTAGGATTAGCCTTGCTTTTGTAACATTGTTTTAGCTAACTACAGTTTAGAAGGGCGTGTATTTTACACTATTAGTCTAACACACGCTGCTTACTTCCCTCTTGCTTATCCGCTAATGTTTCCTACAAGCAGTACTAGGTTCTCTTAAGACTTACAGTTATATAGCCGCAACCGCGTGTTAACTTACGTTACCTTTACGGCTTGGGTTTGTTACTATTTGTATAAGCGAGAGGGAGGTTAACAGGTTGTTCCATTTGCTTACAGTCGATTATTTTAGCAATTTGTGGTTAATGCCTAGGCTATATACAATCAATCACGACTATAGTAGCTTGCAAGCCATTAAGATACGATTCGAGCGGATACGTACTGTAGGTTTGACAATACTATCCACTGTAGAGACGTGGATTTACACGACATTGGCCGTAAAACAATTCTACTAGCTTTATACGTTGGCGAAGATTGTTTTATAAAGTGTTGTTATCAAGATTCTATGGCTATTGTTCGCGCCCTTAGCCGCCTTAGTCTTTTTATTACATTTATGGCTAACCTAAAGTCTGCTAACATTACTTACACTCTGTTACGTAATGACTAGACAGCTTTTAACTGCCTTAACAAAGTTGTCAAGTTTTTTCATATACAAGTAAACAAGCTACTCGACGATATTAGGTGTAAGCAAGTGTTTGGCAAGTGTATAGGTATAGTCTACACAATCGAATATTAAAAACAAGGGTTGCTACACATGTATTGCTTAGTCTTTTTAAGTAAAAGAGACCGTTAACAACTGTCAAGTCCTACATACGTCGATCGTTTGATTTTAGCTAAACTTTTAGATTCTACAGATGATTTATTGCTTAGGAGTTGGAAAACAAAGCTATTCTTTTGTGTAGCCACATTTATATTAACAAGCGCTATAGCTTTAGCTAATGGATACCATCTTAAGGTTACAGCCTTATATAAAGACTGTAAACTTTCTTAAAATGCGCCCTTATTCTATCAGCGTAAAGTATGTCTATTTAACATTTAGAATACGGACATAAGGATGGTATACAGTGTTACAACGCTATGTAATTTAAAAATGTATTTGTTTAAAAGAAGGAGTAATGGTAGTATAGGCATGCTAGGGGTAGTCTTGCCTTTTCAGACGGGTTGCGTAGAAAAACGCCGTGCTAGGATGTAAGGTGTTCTTTTATAAGCACCTTTGTTTTAAACACGTTGAGTTTTTAACACTAACGAAAAGGGCAGCGTGCTGGAAGCTGCTTAACGTAGTGTTGCTTAATATGCTTTTAGTAATCTTTAATTTAAATAAACAACTTAAGACAGGAAGGGCAGCCGAACACTTTTCTTTTAAAAGGTACTGTTAAAACCGGTGGCTAGGCTTTTTTAAGAGCCGGCGTTGTAAGTAGGTCTTGTTCTCGCTTAAGGAGTTCGGTGGATGCTGTAGGCATTGGAAGTTAAGCCTTACTAAAAGGCGGTGTTTTTAGTAGACACTATTCTTTTTAATCTTTTTTAAAAGGCGGCGCTTTTATAACAGCCCTACTATTATCCAAAATTGCTGTTGTATCTCGCTTCCATACATAGGCTACCTAAGTGTTAATAGCCCGAATCTTTTTTTAAACTTGGCCTTTTAGCGAAAGGGCTTCGTCTATATAGCCAAGGATACTAGCAATTCGTCTTCGCTTTAGACTAGCAAACGTTATCTGCCGTAGTGGCTCTCTTGGCCGGCAATCTTTCGCTAGCTGTTATGACAATTCCTTGTTGTTTTTTAGCTAGAAGTACTGCTAACAAACAAGGTTTAAAGCTTTCTTTTAGCGCCGCCTTTTTGTAAGAGATAGCGTATGCTTAAGCTCCTTTGCCTTCTTTACGTTTATGCCGGCTGTAAGAATCTCTTGTTAGAGTTTTTATATATCCTTGCTAAACGGCAAAGCATTAACCACTTGTATAGCAACATGCTTAAGTGTATTTTCGTTACAAACAGCACTTAGCTGGTTAAACAGAGTTAGGTAGCGTGTCTTTGTCTTACACTTAAAGAATGCATTTTAAACAACTGTATTAACCCGTCTGTTAATGTAATACTAGTCGTATATCCTGTTGTTGTTATACTGTACTATTTACCGTTAGATGGCACTACTGTACGCCTTTATAAAGGAGTCTTAAAAACGCCGTTTAAGATGGAAATAAAATAAGGGTAAAGGATAGGCAGGATGCACTTACTATTAACGTATTTTAAAGCCCTCCGCTAATAGTTGTACATGTTTAAATTGTCTAGTAAGCTAGCTGCTATACCTAACGCTCTTGTTTGGTAAAACCATTAGTCTTACAACACAAGTAAGCAAGACTTTATCATTATACCTAAGGGCGACTTTACAGTTTGTTAAAACACTAGTAAGTGTAAGAATTCGTCCTTTCATTCGATCTTTACAGTGGGAAGACTAATCTTAGTAGAGAAAAAATGCTCTGCTTTAATAAGGCCTTTATTCTTAACCACGCCCTTTGCTAGTGCTTTTGCTAGTATGTAGGCTATAGGATAGACAATCGGATTGTCCTTCTTTAAAAACATAAAGGTAATAGGCGTATGCTTTACAAGGTGTCCTTTGTTAAACCTAAAATAAATTGTTATTCTAAGGCGGTCCTAGCCCTTGTTTCCAGGCTTTTGTTTTGGGTTTTGGACAATTTACAAGTCGACATCCTTCTAGCAAACCACTTTCGGTTATAGTGCGTTAACCTTGTTACAAGTCGTACAAAAGACGTTTTATAGTCATTAAGCCTTGTTAGTCTTGTCTAGTTTGTTAGACAAGTTGTAGTTGTTGGAATCGTAATAACGTAGTTTATCATCTACCCAGCCACATCATCTACTCGGCCACTTTTTTTAATTTCATCAACCTTAACTTCAACACGCGTTTCTTTCCACTACAATCATGCCAGGTCATACAATTAAGTCTCGCATTATTCTTACAATAAAAGCAAAACGTATGGATTCAAAATCAAGCATCCGACACCTCGCAAAACAGTACAATATCCCGTAAACAGCCTTACAAGATAGAATGGCTGGGAAAGCTTTAATAGCCACTACTTATAACGGACAATCGAATTTGACAATGGCTAAAGAGAATGTAATTGTCTAATACATTCTACAGCTGGATACAAAAGGGTTTTCGTCTTAGAAGACTAATGTAAAAGATATAGCAAATCTCTTTCTAGCCAAGCGCGATGCACAACGCGTTAGGAAATGCTGTACTACTCGACTTATTACGCAACGATTAGGGCACTCTACACATTTATTGCCTATATAAGGAATCTAGAAGCTGTGATTTCCGAGTTTGGTGTACGGTTACGGACGCCAACACCTCCTCGACCCTTTAACGGCTAACCTTAGCCTTAGGTCTTTTAGATGCCCTAAACTGTTGTTAAAGCTTGTTTACAGTCAATTCCTATTAAGTATTAAGTAAAGCAACACTAGGGAAGCTCTCTAACACTAATTTTAATGTCTGTTAAACAGCTAGCAAAAGCTACAGTTAGTGTTAGCTACCGGCTAGCACTTTTAACAAAGGAGGTTAAAGCACTTTAAAAGGCGAACAAGGCTCTCTCTAAGCGCTGACAGGCTAAATAAACCCGACTATAGGATTTAAGACCTTTTACTAGTAAGGAAGCCAGTAAGCGTTTAGTAAAAAAGGAAGTAACTAAGGAGGATGGACGTAATGAAGTTATAAAGGGAGGGCTATTAAAGCGGCATAAGATAGGCGTACAGCTTTATAGCATCTGCCGTAAGACAGGTTATAATGCAAGAATCTGCCTAGAGGTAGAGGATATAAATGATTTATCAAATTCTGTTATTTTGGATTTAATTAAGTGTTTTTAGGGTGAGTTGTAGGGATTAAAGTTTGTAAGGTGGTGAAAAGTGGCCGGGTAGGTGATATAGCCAGGTAGATGATAAACTACATTAGTCCTTCTAGATTGCTTTATTGGTCTATCGCTTACAGACAAGCTTGTAAGACCGACTGTTAGTAAACATTAAAACAATCCTTATAGCCGTATCGTTAATACGGTCTAGCCTAATATTAAAAATGTCAAGCATAGTCTTACACCTACTAAAAATAAGCTAGGTATAAAAAAACGGCCGGGCTAATTACATTTTTCTTGTGTAGTTTTTGTTCAATGCCTTGTTTTTTCCTATTTAAAACTTTTAAATATTCGTTAATGTGTTTTTAAAGCTTGTTGTCGACGTTGTGTTAAATATGTCGACGAAACAGCGCCTATAGCCGATATTTGTATTGTTTAAGAGCAAATAGCTTAATTGCTAGGTTTTTGTTAATAATGTCTTTAAAGAAGGTTTTAGCCACCCCTTTAGTTAGTATGGACAAAGACACAAGCTTTGCCTTCTAGTTGTATCCTATGCTGTGGCAGTACTCTTGCCATTTCTCGCGGATCTTGTTAATGGTAAATGTATAGTTCTTGCTATAGGTTGGCTTAATAACATCTTGTTTGTTTCTAAACTTTACATGTCTTTATAGCTTTGCTAGATTAAAAGTACGGCTTGTTGTAGACGGATTCGTTTCCTTAGACGATACACCCTTAAGAAAGGAGAATAAGTTTAAGTCTATCTAAAGGGTGGTGTAAGGTAGAGAGAGGGCAAAGTAAAGAGCTAAGAAGAGGTAGGCAACCTAGCAGGCGAAAGAACAACGATTAATGCAAATAAAATCAAAATTAGCTATAGGAAAAGGAGAGAGCGGTAAAAGGGAAGAAAATATATATATTTAACTAACTAACCAACTATAACTATATAGCCATACCCTTTACATTACTCTCTATACCTTCTTGTTTGTAGTCTTACAAACGTGCTAACAAATAGTCTAAATAAATGTACTCTTTTCTACATTTCCATTAAGCGTATAATGCAATAGCGGGGGAGACAGAAATGTGTCGCCAAATCGGCCACCTGAAAAAGCGCCTGAAACCTGTCGCCATTTCGGCCACCCCGCGTGTTTTTAACAGTAATCGGCGGATTAGTAGTTGGGTCGGTGACGACCAGCGAATACCCGCTGCTGTACGTTTTTTTTTCTCTTTGTATTTTGTGGTCGGTGTTAGCAAAAAATATACAACATGCTAGGTCTGGCTTTATAGCCGTAGATGTGATCGATGTAAATCGGAAATTTAATCCGCGCCAGAATAACTGCAAGAGCTTCTGTTGTTTTTTACCAAAGAGTCCTCACGTACACCTGGACGTCAAGGATGGCTTCGACTGGCGATATCGACCCGGAGCTGTGTCTGGCAAAAGCGAACGCTGAAAAAACGTAGGAGCGGTCTGATTAGGTCTAAAAGAGGTGAAGGTGATCATATCTTTCAAGTGAAGGGCCAGGTACAGGTACAGACTGCAGGCGAGCACATATCAAGAGTGACCCCCTGGCACTGGTCACGTGCGTCTTCATTAGCCCTCAAACCAGAGCAGAAGTCTATCAACAAGGCCGAGGTGCCCACAGCACCGAGCCAGTGTCCGACTGGCGATCAAACGGTCAAGTACTGCCTGTAGACGACGACGCTAGAGGTGACTTTATTGTTGAAATTGAGGTTGTCGGGGCGTAGTAGAGGGCGATCCGTTATGAGACCTCCCTGAAAAGCATTTTAACGAATTTCCATACTGCAGGAAAGCACGGCTGCCACGGAAGGTGCGACCCGGCAATCATCATGTGGACACACGTTCCCAAGCGCTTGCCTAACGCCGATCCAAAAGGCACGGCTGCGAGCTTTTCTGCAGTTACAACTGACGGACGAACACCTGGAGCCGATGTGCCGTAATCGATGTTCCGGACGAGTGGGGGGGCACTGTCACGCAGTTTTCAGTGAGCACCGTCCTGATGTTGGTCTTTGAGCGGTAGCCCACCGACGTAGCGCGAGCTTGCCGATAAATAATAGGATGGGCAAACCAGTGAGCAGTCGGGCCACCGTGGGCCACCAACCGCAGTTCCTCACAGCGGCAGTCCTGTTCCCGAAGCAGCGCTTGGTGAGAGAATCAGCCAGTCGGGTAGAGGCCATGCCTTTGTCCACTATGCATATGGGCACTGACAAAGCCAAGCCGAAGGTACTGAGCTGATATTGTTAGCCCTCGCCGTCAATCCGCCTCTTTCCTTCTGCCACCAAAAGATTCCCCGCTTGTCTGCGAACCGTCGCGACATGACTCCAGCCCAGACCTCATTAGAATCGAGGCACTGTCACATGAACCCATGCCACTGCACAAAGCTGCGACCGGTGGGCCATAACACCTGTACCGATCACCTATGCGCCCAGGCTTTCCAGCGCAGGCTTTCCAGCACGGAATTCACGCAGAGCATCCAGCTGCAGCTTTTGTAAGTCTTTACGAAGAACCGGCTACTACCCTCCTCTTTGACATGGCAGACAACAAACCGATGTGGCCCGGAACCTCATCCATCAATTATGGAGCCGAGCCAAGGAGCAACGAAATATTACTGGACAAGCGGTCAGGAGTGGCACAGATTGGGTGGGGATAATGTGTTCAGTCTGTGACGGGGTTGGACCACATCTAGAAACTGAGGTTTGCACAGAATGGATGGTGCCTCGTCCATTGAAAAGGCAATACTGAGTCATTTCCCAAGGAATGCGTCCCAGACGGCAAGCCAACGACCGCACTATTTAACGCCCGTCTCCAATCTAGTTGACAACCCCAGATCTCGTGATCTTACCCCAGGCCACTAGCGCCGGCTCCACACTGTCAGAACTGATGGCCGCCGGCTTCCCCACACCCGTGCGACCACAAACCGGGGAAAGGAATGGCTGGGGGGCCTCGTCTCGATGCGAGGGTGTCTTCATTAATAGTCTGGGGCATCCCTCGAAGAAAATGGCGGCGGTCAGAATTCAAACCCGGTCACAATACATAGTCTGCTCTTCTTTGACAAACGACGAGCCATGGATCTAGAGGAGAAAGTCAGAGACCAAACCGTCGAGGAGGCCGGCAAGGAGCAGCATGGCCATTCTCACCACATCCATCTGCACACGCTCGGCCATCTGCGCCTGCGCCATGAGCACACCAATGAGATCATTCTCACGCCTGCTCCGTCGGACGATCCCAACGACCCCCTGAGATGGTGCGTATCGACATGTTCTGCCCACAAGCCGTCCACTGACCCGACCCCCCTTGCAGGTCGACCGCCTACAAGATCTACATTGCCATCCTCGTCTCGCTCGCCATGGTCATGTGCAACTTCATGGCCGCCGGGCCGACCATCGCCATGGTCTCGATCGCCTCCGACTATAAGCACGGCGGCGACACAATGTCGCAGTGGATCGCGTCGGCGGCATACTTTTTCAACAACAGCGCGCTGCTGCAGGGCGTGTCCACGCTCTTCTGGGTGCCGCTGCTGAACAAGTACGGCCGTCGGCCCATCTACCTCGTGTCCATGGTGCTGTATCTCTTTATGATTCTCGGCGCCGGGTTCGCCAAGACGTACGCCGGCGAGCTCACCACCCGCACCATCCTCGGCATCGGCGCGGGTGCCGGCGAATGTCTGGCCCCAGTCACCATCACCGACGTCTTCTACCTGCACCAGCGCGGCTATGGCATGGCGTATGTCCCTCTTGGCCGTATCTGACACTGATCTCCCTGCTGACTCTCCTCAGTATTTACAATGCTGCCCTCTCAGCCGGTGTTGCCTTTGGCATCATCATCGCCGGCCTCGTGACCATCTCCCACCCCTGGCGGACCATCTACTGGGTCGGCTGCGGGCTCGTCGGCGGTCTGCTGCTGGTGATCTTCTTCTTCTTCCCCGAGACTGCGTTTGTGCGCAATCCCAACAACATCAACGCCGCCAACGCCAACGGCACCACTACCACAACCACCAGCAGCAGTGTCGGCAGCGAGCACATCCCTCCTGTCGACGTTGCGGCCCGCAGGGAGTCGTACGGCCACTCGCTGCGGCCCTGGACCGGCCGCACGTACACGAGCGAGTCCTTTTGGCGCATGTTCATCCGCCCGTTTGGCCTCATCCTGCTGCCGCCCGTCTTCTGGGCCACGATTGTCATGTCCGTCACCATTGGCTTCTTGGTCGCCGTCGTCTCCAACGTCGCCAGCGCCTTCAGCACCACCTACGGCTTTGAGCCCTGGCAGTGCGGCCTCTGCTTCATCTCCGCCATCATCGGCTGCGTCCTGGGCACCTTTGCCGGCGGGCCCTTTACCGACTGGGCCGCCGACTACTTCACCCAGCGCAACGGCGGCATCCGCGAGCCGGAGATGCGCCTGCCCGCCATCATCCCGAGCGTCATCGCAGCTCCCCTGGCCCTGGCCTTGTACGGCTGCGGCATCGAATACAAGTGGCACTGGATGGTGCCAACCTTTGGCTTGGGCTTGCGTAAGTCTTTTCTTTCTTTTTTTCTTCCTTATTTTCCCTCACTAAATTATCTCCAGTCTCCTTTGCCATCTCTCAGGGCACCAATGTCTCGTTTGTCTACTGCATCGATGCCTACCGGCCCGTGGCTGCCGAGGTGACCGTTGCCCAGCTCGCGTTCAAGTGTATGTATAGATGGATCAGACGCCTTTATTTGATTCTGCTGACCGCCAGCCTGCTTTGGCTTCCTCCTCTCCTTCTATACGAACCCGTGGGTCGAGAAGTCCGGGTATGCCAGGGCCTACGGTGCCATGGCAGGCATCTCGGGCGGCTGTTTGCTCTTCTTCATTCCCCTGTACTTCTGGGGCAAGAGGATCCGCATTGCGTCCATGAAGTGGTCGTTTGTGCGCTTCGTATTTTGGAAAAACGACCGCGAGGTCGGCGAGTAGAGAGGAAACAACGAGGCTATATTTTTTTTTGGGGCACATATTTGGAAATTAAATAAATTGAAACATTCCACTACAATTCATATTCCTCTAGAGCCTCAACGTGACAACCAGCATCGTGTTTCCCATGGAAGGCTCCCGTCACCAGCTGTAACGTCTTGGCTACATGCCCATATTTTAAAATGATGACGACTCAGCCTGAGAGGACGCGTCCTCCCATCTGAATCGGGATAGGGGCAAGCCTCCCCCGGCCAGGGTGTCGCTGTTCCTCCACATCCCCCACATCCCGGCGCCACAACCCTGTTTAGCGCAGTATTTGAGGGTCTGCACCCTCCAGATGGACAATGGACCGGGACGCCCGGCTTGCGCAACACAACCACTCTCAGCCAGCTGTCTTTTTTCGGATGAGGCCGCCCTTGCATCGCTTTGTTTCTTTGGCACGCGCCTTTGCCTGACGGTTAGGCTTCAAACTGGAAATAGTTGTGCCTTTGAAACAGTGGACCACATGCCCTCACTTGAACTAATGTGTGGCGGCAAAATATCTGATGACCCGAATGTGTACGATCACCAATCACTGGAGCTCTGTCATGATGCTGGTGTCGATATATACGCATGAAGCGCTATAGAAGTCAAAAACAGCGGACAGACAGTACGAATGGCACAGTACGCACAGTGGTCAGCCTAGCTAAAAATGGACTCTGATTGGCCAGCGCTTCATCTTCAAAATCCCACCTGACTGGACAATCGTCTCACCTGGCCGGAATGAAACCTGCAACCATTTGCGACAACGGACGCCCTGCCCGCCCGCAACTGATGCTCGCTCCTCGCCTCTCTGGCCTCCGCCCTGTGGCCTCTGCTCTGGCCCGCCCCCTGCTGGCCCGCCCGTTCGCCATGGCCGCCAGCACCACTCCGGTCGAGGACCTCATCCGAGAGAGGGTAACCCTCCCCTCTCCTCTCTCCCAGACCTTCTACCTTTCGTGCTGACACCGGCAGCTCGCCCCCCTCAACCCCACGCGCCTCGAAATCTTCAACGACTCGCACCACCACGCGCACCACGCGCCCATGGCCGGTGGCGCCGGCGCCTCGGGCGAGACGCACTTTCGGCTCGTCATCACGGCCGACGCCTTCCAGGCCAAGCGCCAGCCGCAGCGCCACCGCATGGTCTACGCCCTGCTCGACGACGAGATGAAGCGCGCCGGCGGCATCCACGCCCTGCAGCTGCGCACCATGACGCCCGAGGAGGAAGCCGCCCGCGAGCAGCAGAACCGGCCGACCGGCAGTGCCGCCGTGACTTGCAAGGCGGACAAGTAGACAAAAGAAAGAAACTAAAAAAAAAAGAGCATTGTACGATACGAGGAAACGCCGATAATCATTTGCTGGTATAATATGATGCATAAATAAACATGATTTTTTTTTTAAAAAAAGGAAAAAAAATCACAACTGCCTCTTCCCCTTTTGGTTCCGCGACGCCGACAGCGAAGATCCCCTCTTCATCAGAAACTGGCGGAACAATAGGTCCTGCTGATCGACCGTCCCCGTCTGCCGCCGCTTTTCTTTGGCGGGGGCGGCTAGCGGTTTCGTCGCGCTTGCACCCGCTGCAGCGACTGTAGCCACGCGGCGCTCCTTGCTCACTGGCTGTGGCCTTGGCGCTGGTCTAGAGGCTGACCTCACCGCCGACTTTGATTCTGACTTTGATTC
Organism: Harringtonia lauricola; assembly: GCA_014183025.1. Classification (NCBI taxonomy): domain Eukaryota; kingdom Fungi; phylum Ascomycota; class Sordariomycetes; order Ophiostomatales; family Ophiostomataceae; genus Harringtonia; species Harringtonia lauricola. The sequence continues at coordinate 282,536 of JACBXF010000035.1, forward strand.
TGGCTTCGCTGCTGGTTTCGCCGCTGGCCGGGTCTTCGGCACAACCACCGGCTCAAAATCATCAAAGTCATCGCCCTCTGAGTCGATACCCAACGGTAGCAGCCGTGGTGGTGGTGACTTTTGTGGTGACTTTGGTGGCAAATTTTTAGCCTTTTTGGTCACTTTCGGAGGCACTGGTGACAGCTGCTCCTCTTCGTCTTCCTCCAAATCAATCACCTCTACCGCTTGCCGCTTGCTGACACGCTCTGCAGGGGGACTGATCTCCTTGTAGCTCCGCTTCCGGCTTTTGCTCTCGGTCGTCTGGGGCTTGTCTGCCGTCACGTTGTCAACCGGCGGGTGCTCTGGACCATCATGGCTTGCCGCTGACGGTTGTTGCGCCTGCTTGCCGACCAGCTGCCGCAGAATCGGCTGTGCGGACGACTGCAGATACCAGTCTCTCCGGTCCACCCCGGGCGGCAAGGCTGCCGTGGGAATCATCGACGGCACCGGGCTGATCGTGTTCCCCTCTGTGGAGGAAGTAATTGCGTGGTTGCCTTGGTTCTTGTTCTTGTTCTGGCTCTGGCTCTGGCTCTGGCTCTGGCTCTGGCTCTGGCTCTGGCTCTGGCTCTGGCTCTGGCTCTGGCTCTGGCTCTGGCTCGCGCTTTCGACTAGCATCTGTGGACCAAATAAGCAAGGCGGTGGACTGCTTGGCTGACCGTGCAGCCACAAACTCTCGCCGGTGCTGGCCAGATTGGGGTCCTTCAGAGACTGCGGTAGAGGGCTCCATGCTTGCTGGTCGGCGCGCTCCATCAATTCATTGCGGACGTTGCTCTGGGGAGGCTGGCTCGGTGGCCCTCCTTGCTCAGAGCAAGGCTCATCTTGTTTTTGATTGCCGCCGTCCGCGCGACCGTTGCTCTGCGCATACTCCCGGATGTTGCGGACTTCGTTTTTGTAAGCTGCCAAGATGGCCGCCACGTTGTCTTTGGTGACCACCTGCTTGCTGTACCGCATCCGGTCGGTGTTGCGGTTGTACCATATGAGGAGACTCGTGTCCTTGACGGTCGGATTCGCGCGGAAATACACTATATAGTCCACATAAGCGCGGATGACGTCGTCGTACAGGAAGCTCGCCAGCGACCCCTTCTCGGAGTACTCCTCGAGGCAGACGCACGCTCCCAGGAAGTCCTCCAGGTCGCCTGGGTAGTCGGGGTATTCGGCTGTGAATGCGTCGTAAGGCGGCTTCCAAGTGCGCAGCGGTGCAGGCTCGGCTGCTTGGGCCGGCACCACGGCTCTGCTCATGTCGGTTTGGACTTCTTCGGGGCTTCCCGAAGGGTCTCGGACAACGACAGCCTGATGGACGTTTTCAACGTCGGGTGTTTTGCACGCGCTGGGCGTGCTTGAGGAGCTGGCACGTGAAGAATCTATGCCGGAACTAGCTGGGGGCGGTAGACGGAAATCTGCGTCCTGCACCTCCTCGTCCAGACTCGTCTCGACTGTTTCTCTCACTGGAGACTTTGGCGGGGGATTCGATGCGGACGATGAGTCGCTATCCCAGGGGCCGCTTGGCTGATGGTGAGCTCGCAGAAAGGCAGCATCTACACTCTTGCGCCGAGTGAGTTGGTACCGCAAGCCCACCTTTTCAGGCCCAAGCTGAGCTATAGTTTTTCCTCTCCCCAGGTTCGGTGTAAAAGGTGCTTTCATACGCTGTGACCGGCGTGGTCGGCGCTGTTCTAGTGGGCTGGGAACATCGTTGCTAGCAGGCAGTACGACTCTGCTAGAGCGAGGGGTGTTGTGCTGCGTCGGCCGCCCATTCTTTCGCGGGCTTGGTTGGGCAGGCTGTCTCTGCGTGCGGGGTTGCCTTGACGGGCTTGCCTGCTGTGTGGGCTGACCTGAGAGCACCTCGCCCACGTAGCCGGGCAGTTCCACTTCCATCTCGTCGACAGGGCTGCTCGATCGCAGGACGGATGTCGGTTCTCTCTGCGACTGGTGTGGACCGATCAATGACGAAAGAGGGCGGATCGTCACCGATTCCAGCTCTTGTGTACGATTCCGCACCGGCGTTTCTTGCACCTCCACATCGCTCGCCTCCGCGATGCTTGATGCCGGATTGTCGGGCCATTCAGGGGAGTATCTAGGAACGTCTCGTGGCGCATCCTCTTGTTCTTCCTGACCTGCGTCTTGGCCTTGGTGTTGATGTTGGATGGTTGCTGGCAAAGGCTGCTCAGCCGTTTCCCCGTTGGGATGCGGTTCTTGGGTTTCTGTGATCGGTGGCTGAGTGTCAGGCTGTCGCGGCGGCTTTGAAGGTGAACTTTTGGTTGTTTTTTGGCTTTCGTGTGGGCTCGGCTCGGTTGGCCGAAAAGCTGTCGTCTGTCCCTGCGTTGGTGTCGTCGGTGGCTCAGATGCAGGTGGACATGTTGCTGGGACAGACTTTGTCTGAGGAGGAGGAGAATTTGAGTCGGTCGGCTGAAGACTGCGGTTCTGGACATCTTTCAGAATGTGGGGAGGAACAGGCGCACTGCCCATGACCCTTTTGACGTTCGAGTACCAAGCCAGCTCGTCGTCCAACAAGCTCTTCTGATCTCGCGGTACCTGAACCACAATCCGCTTTATGCGTCCATTCTTTGTCATCGGCGGTGCTGCCGGCGTCGGCGGCACAGCTGTGCCGGCTTCGGTTGGGGTTTGCATCATCCTCGAGGATTTTCGTGTAAAGGCGGCGGAGGCATGCGATATGGAAGCGTGCAGAACTAGGCCTCGGCGCGAGGTAATGATCTCATTCGTGTATAGTCGTAGGAAACATGCTTCCTTGAGGTACTGGGCCGCAGCAGGCGACACTCCAAAGGGGATCTGAAAAACATATCATGGGCTGTTTACCGTTCGATCTTTGGCGCGTCGCCTACGAATTCAAGATGTCAACGCCATGTCACGTGCAGACCCATTTAAGCTTTCACCGCTCGGTACAATTCCAGTACATTCAGAGGAGCGCTACAGGGCTTATTCAGCAAAAAAGCAAGGTAGCATAATGTTGCTTGTAGATGTACCTTATATTTGCGGTATTTGCAGCATACACATTTGTATAGATACAGCTGCTATCTTCATCCTGGCGCGCCCCGCGTCTTTCTGCACTTTCAATGATCTCCCACGGTGGCCAACACCTCTTTTCTTCAGCCCTGCACGTGGCAAAGAGCTATTCGCTTTGTGTGCTTGCTTTATTTTGTGCATTTTTGCCACTGCTTAACGGCTCTTGGCTTTCTCGCATTGACATGGGCATAGGATGTCTTGATATAACCCAATCGGCGCTCTTCGGCGCAGCGAAAGTCGAACTGATCCTCCCACCTGCATCGAGAAACCCAACATCACGAAGCTCCCGAAGCTCCCGATCGACACCTAGTTCCTGCACGCGGCAGCTGCATAGCAGATACAGCTCACAACATGTCTGCTTCGAATAGGCCACCAGCGCCGTCGGTCACGGCCTCGTCACCGTTCGATCGACGATCCCGACGAGACTCCATCACGAGCCAGTCGGTGTCTTCACAGGTGGACAAGGAACAGCTCGCCCAGGCTCTTGACAAGATACACACGTCCGCGAGCCAGCCTGGTGTTCTCACAACCTTTAACGACTTTGGTCCACCGCCTGCTGCTGCTGCCACGGCCGACGCCGAGCCCAAAGGCACCGTGCAGCAGGGATTGAGTGGATTCTACTCGAGACTGAAGGAAGCGGTTGGCGTGGGCGGGAAGTCGTCGACAGCAGCGGAGGCCGACGAGGAAGATGTCGCGGACGGCGGGTCGACGAAGGGAAGCACCCGCCCGAGCCATACGCGGGCCAAGTCCTCCGTCACCAGTCTTCCGCGAGGCGAGAGCGGAGCTACGAACTCGACTCTCGACTCGGTCCTTTCCTCAGACGTGCCAGCCATGGCTACGCCCTCGTCGGGTGCCATGAACCCGGACCACTCGCAGATGCCGTCGTCGAAAACGTCCATCGCCACGCTGTCCTCCAACGCAACATCGGCCAGCCAGGCGCTCTCCAAGCTCGGCCGGGCCCCTGCCCCTGCGGTTGTGGACACGTCCAACGCCTCTGGTGCTGTCGGCATCTACAAAGACGCGGCACGGGCATCCGGTGGCCGCACACCAGAAGGACTAGGCCCCATATCCATCAGTCGACGGACGTCTTCCCGACCCAATGAGCCGCATCACGTGTCAACCTTATCGGCCGGATCGAGCATATACGACGACAGGAAGATGAATGGTGCCACGGACGGCACCTCGTCTCAGGAGGCCGTCCGCAGCCCGGTGAGCATTGTCTCACCGTTCCACTCGCCACGTCTGCAGGTGACGGCATCCGGCGACGACGGCTCGCGAGCATCGCGAGAAGACCTGAAAAAGCCGGCTGTCATCGACCGTCTGAGCGTGGCGGCGGCGGCGAAACGAGCTCCGTCGCTGCATTCGGACGTGGGCACAGCGGCAGCCAGCCCGATCAGCACATCGGCGCACAACTCGGTCTACCACGAGTCGTTTGCCCATGCAGAACGGCCACAGCAGCTGCAGTCGGGGCAGATGCGGATCCCGGGGACGACGACGAACGAGGGCGCGCCCGAGATGGTCAGCGCGCGGCTGGAGCACATGCGCAAGCAAGTGCTGAGCAAGGAGTTCTGGATGGCCGACGAGACGTGCAAAGAATGCTTCCAGTGCGGCGACCCCTTCACGGCCTTCCGCCGGAAGCACCACTGCCGGACATGCGGATGGATCTTTGATGCGAAATGCACGTCGACGATCTCCGGACAGCGGTTTGGCGTCCCGGGCAATCTGCGAGTCTGCCGGACCTGTCTGGACATCATCAACCGACGTTACGACAGCGGGTCAGAGGAGTCTGACAACCCGCGTCTGCCGTCGCTGCTACGGTCGAACACGCCGCGGATGCCGGTGCCGGTGCCGGCTTCGCGGCCCAAGGCCGACGACGGCAACAGCGTGTCTGAGCGGGCCGAGGACACGGGCGACGGGCGATCGACGACGACGCCGATGATGGCCATTCCAGCGACGCGGCGGATCGCGGACCCGTCGAACCGAAACTCGGCGATTCTCGAGATCGACGCGCTGCAGCTCAGCCGGCCAAGCTCATCACGATCGCTCAAGTCGATGGCCTCGGGGCGGCCGCCGTCGTCCGGCCACATGCGCCACCATTCGAAGCACGGGTATCTCTGGAATCTCAAGAGCAGCTCGGAGGAGCGGGTGCCGTTCCGCAAAGACGTGTCGGACGAGATGGGTCGCAAGTCGAAGCTGCCGGCCTTCCACGACGACAACATCATCGACCCCGATCTGGCCGCCTATGCGTCGGACGAATCAACGGGCGACGAGCAGATGAGCATCTTCGCCACGCTGGCGAGCAACGACCTGACCTCGTCCAGCCTGGACCCGGACAAGCCCAACTTTGGGCCGTTCCTGAGCGCGGGCCGGAAGCACCGCGCGCGCCAGGGCGACAAGAGCATCAGCGGCCTCAGCTTCACCAGCCGCGGCATGGACGACGGCGGTGGTGGCGGCTTTGGGGGCGGTGGTGGTGGTGGTGGTTCGCCCAGCGTCATCAGCTATTCGCGCAGCACCAACCGGCGCCGGAACATCAGCTCGGCGAGCGCCATGGCCAACCAGCACCATCTGCGGTCGCCGCGGGCCAAGATGGCCGGCTTCAAAGGCCCTTCGATCTCCAGCGAGGCATTAGGCATCTTTGACGCGGCGGGTGGTGCAGGCGGCAGTGCGGTCGGTGGCGGCGGCAGCGGCGGCGGCATGGTTGGGAGTGTCGGAGTAGACGGCGTGAAGCAGGCGCCGATGCGGCCGGCGAGCGCTAGGTCGGAGCCGAGCCAGCTCAACAAGCCGAGCCTCAAGCACATCAAGCGGCTGTTCCGGCAGCTGCTGGACGACGTGTCGATCCCGAACCCGTCGGCATGGGAAAGAGCTCTCATTCCGATCCTGCGGAAATGTGTCGACGACGCGGACCCGACGACGCAGGAAGGCGACCGGATGGACATTCGGCACTACGTGAAGCTGAAGAAGATCCCCGGCGGCAAGCCGAGCGACAGCAGCTACGTGTCCGGGGTGATCTTCACCAAGAACCTGGCGCTCAAGAGCATGCCGCGGCGGGTGTCGAACCCGCGGATCTTGATTTTGGCCTTTCCGGTCGAGTACCAGAGGCAGCAGCAGCACCAGTTTATGAGCCTCGAGCCGGTCATGTCGCAGGAGAAGGAGTTCCTCAAGATGGTGGTGGCGCGGATCAAGAACCACCAGCCCGAAGTGGTGCTGGCCGAGCGCAACGTAGCCGGACTGGCGCTGCAGTCGCTGGCAGAAGCCGGCATCGCGGTGGCCTACAACGTCAAGGCGTCAGTGATCGGGGCGGTGTCGCGCTGCACGGGCACGCCCATCATCTCGTCGGTGGACATGCTGTCGCTGCCCATCAGCATTGGGCGGTGCCGCGAGTTCGAGGTCAAGACCTTTGTGAACAACGACATCCCGGGCCGCAAGAAGACGTACATCTACCTCTCGGGCTGCGAAAGGTTCCTCGGCGGCACCATTACCCTGCGGGGGACGTCCACCGAGCTGCTCGCCCGCATGAAGCGCATCACCGAGTTCATGGTTTACGTGGTCTACAGCCTCAAGCTGGAGTCCTGCCTGCTCCGCGACGCATCCATCACGGGGACTGCCGAGGTGGAGGAACCGTCGTCGTCGTCGTCGGTCGAGCGCAGCCCGGCCCCGTCGGCTCTGCCGACCCCGGAGACGGAGAGCCTGCAGGCCACACCGACGGCCGATGGCAACACGAGCCCGCAAGCGGAGCACGTCGAGGCGTCGCCGCCCGGGCCGCCCGGACCCCCCGACTCAGAGCCGCCTCTCCTGCCGACGTCCACGCCCTCGGTGCTGTCGCTCCGCAGCTCGTCGGAGCGCCAGATGGCGGAAGACGTGCCGGCGCCGACGTTCTACAGCGACATGGTGGAAAAGTACAAGACCAAGATCCTGTCGGCGTCACCGTTTGTGCGGTTCACGCAGCCGTACCTGCTGATGAAGGCTCGCGAGCAGGAGACGCGGCTGCTCTACCTCAAGCGGCTGCGCGACCAGGACATCATCGAGGAGGAGGAGCAGGGGGGCAGCGAGGCGGACCAGGCGCGGCAGCAGCAGCAGCAGCAGTTCCAGCTGATCAACCCGGAGATGGTGCACGAGATCGGGCAGAAGGCGCCGCGGCAGGTGATGGAGGTGCTGCACGCGGTGCACGACGCAGAATACGACAAGGCGTTCCATGCGTACGAGACGCAGACGCGGCAGTGGGAGAACTACATCCAGGGCAACCTCAACCTGTTCGATCCGTACTCGCACCAGAACATTGTCGTGCTGTACTCGGTCACGTGCACCGAGACCAAGATCCCGTGTCTGGAGTCGGGGCTCGTGGGCATCGCCTACTACAACGAGCTACCGGACCCGTCAGGGCCCATGGATGCAGACTGCACGCTGGGCCAGTACGTCCAGGACCTGTGCTTCGGCGCCGAGGAGCTGTGCCACGCCAACGGCTGCGGCCGGCCCATGTGGCAGCACCACCGGACGTATGTGCACGGCGAGGCGCGCGTGACGTTTTTTGTCGAGCCGGACGCGCGGCTGCCTTCTCTTCCGGCGGAGGCGGCGACAACTAGCGGCGACAGCAGTCTGGACGACGGTGACGACGAAGACACAATCTACATGTGGAACTACTGCAAGATCTGCCGGCGCGATCTCACGGTGAAGCGGCTGTCGGCGAGCGGGTGGAAGTACTCGTTTGGCAAGTACCTGGAGCTGCTGTTCTGGAGCCAGGGGCTGCAGGTAGCCAAGGAGACGGGCTGCGCGCACGACTGCCAGAAGGAGCACATCCGCTACTTCAACTTCCGGGGGGCGTCGGTGCGGATCCACTACGACCCGATCGACCTGCTGGAGATTGTGGTGCCGCGGGCGCGCATCACGTGGAAGGTGGACCACGACCTCAAGCTCAAGAACTCGACCTTTCACCGGATGCAGGACCGGTGGATCCGCTTCATCACGTCGGTCAAGCATCGCATCGCCAGCATCCGCATCGACAGCGTGCTGCCGGACAAGGCCGAGAGCTGCCGGGCCGAGGTGGAGCGGCTGACCAAGAAGGCGCAGGAGCAGACGGCGCCGCTGATCCGCGAGCTGGAGCTGGCCTACATGCAGTCCAAGCACTACGAGATCATCCCCATGAACTCGGTCCTGCGCACCATGGCCGAGCGCATCGCCGAGTGGGACGCCGCCTTTGCCAAGTTCGAGGCCGACTTCTTGCCCGACAAGGACGTCCGCCAGCTGACCGTCATCCAGCTGCGCAAGATGTTTTCCGATAACGAGTCCAAGGAGTCGCTGCCCAGCACCGATGTGTCGGTGGTCGAGCCCGAGTCCAAGACAGACGAGACGGAGACGGTCGAGACGGTCGAGAAGACAGATGGCAAGACGGAGACGGTCGACACGGAGACTGCCGAGAAGGATGGCAAGACAGACGAGACAGACGAGCCAGTCAAGACAGAGACGGCCGAGACAGATACGGTCGGGACGGAGGCGGTCGAGACGGTCGAGACGCATGGCCAGACAGACAAGACAGAAACAGCCGTCTCGATATCCATCCACAAACCCGAGGCTTCAGAGCCGATGGCGTCGCTTGATCTCGCTTCAACGGCCGACAGCCAAGTCTCTTCCATCGAAGCCCTGCCCCCGCAAGCTGCACCGTCGCCGCCTGCCCGCGAAGACAGGCCGGCGAGCCCGACCAAGCCCGTCCGGCCCGCGCTGCCGGCCAGCGCGCAGCCGTCGCTGAGCGAAAAGGTGGAACAGCTGCGGCGCGAGTTCCAGGCGCAGTCGAGCGCGGACTCCAGCGGCCACAGCGCGGGACCATCCCGGCCGGAGCCGCGCGGCTCGCCCCGCAAGACGGGCTCCAACACGTCGCCGCCCATACTGCGGGCCACGTCGCAGCCGCTGGGCAGCATGCCCCGGTCCTTGTCCGCCAGCAAAGCCGCAGCCGCCATGGACAGCGCCGCCAGTCAGCAGAAGAGCCAGCAAGAGACACAGCCGCCCAAGCTGGAGAAGAAGTTCTCGGACCGCATCGGGCTCGCGGCGCTCAAGACGCACCGGAAAACAGGCAGCTCGGCGATCCCACGGTTCGTGCACAAGAAGAAGGAGCCCAAGGTGATGAGCCTCACGCGGCACTTCGAGCAGCTGAGCCGCGAGTTCGAAAAGGAAGTCTACCGGGAGCGCCGCCGGACAGCCAAGCTGCAGCACCACCCGCGGGTGTTTTTCCCCAAGTCGTCGGCCCGCGCCATCGTCGAGGTTTACGACGACGTCGACCAAGCAGTCCAAGAGCCGGGACCCACGGATGACGACCCGCCGTTTCCCTCGCAGCAGAGCGAGACCCCATCCGCCGAGACGGCGGCCACAGAGTCGACCAGCCTGACGACGACGACGGAGGAGGCGGAGGTGGACAAGACAGCCGAGCCCGTGGCGTCACCCGACACGCCGTCGACTGCAGAAGGCGTGCAGTCGGCAGGGCCGTCGCAGCAGCAGCCGGAAAGCACGGCAGAGACGGCAGAGACGGCAACACAGCACGAGGCCAAGGCGACGGGGAGTGCAGCGGCGTCGGAGGACGAGGCCGGCAGCGAAGCCGACGCCGATGCAGACCAGTCGCTCGAGGACATTCTGCCCGACGTGGAGACGATCGCGGAGCATCTGGAGCCGAGCGGCACGGTGCCGCCGGGGCTGCAAAAGGACAAAAAGTCGAACCTCATGAAGATGCTCAGCAACTTCTGGGCAGAGCGGTCGGCGAGCGGATGGCCGCAGCTGGAGTACCCGCTCAACGCGACCGACCACATCTTTATCGACTCGGACGTGATCGTGCGCGAGGACGAGCCGAGCTCGCTCATCGCCTTTGCGCTGAGCTCGCAGGACTACATGGCCAAGCTGCGGGACATTCGACGGCAGGGCCGACGGGCGGCCGAGCGGGCAGCCCAGCGAAAGAAGAGTGCCGGTGTCGGTGTCGTTGCTCGTGACGAGGGTGGCGAGGACGCCGACGACGAAGACGACGAGGACGACGGCACGGTGGTGGGCCCGGCGGAGAAGGAGGAGGAGGACGAGGGTCTGGAGATGGCGCCGATGCCGGTGCCGGCGGCAGCCGGTGACGAGAGCGTCAAAACGGGGCCGTCCACAGACAGCGCGTCGTCGGGATCGGTGTCGGACGAGGACGACGAAGACGAGCTGGAGCGCAGCCTGCTGCGGGCGACGGGGACGCACCTCAAGTACCAGTTCACGGAAGGGTCGGCGCGGATGATGTGCAAGATCTTTTACGCGGAGCAGTTTGACGCGCTGCGACGCAAGTGCGGCGTGGCGGACCGGTTTGTGGAGGCGCTGTCGCGGTGCCTCAAGTGGGACTCCAAGGGGGGCAAGACCAAGTCTGTGTTTCTCAAGACGCTGGACGACCGGTTCGCGATGAAGGCGCTGCAGCCGGTGGAGACGCAGGCGTTTCTGCGGTTTGCGCCGTCGTACTTTTCCATCATGGCGGAGTCGCTGTTCCACGACCTGCCGTCGGTGATCGCCAAGATGCTGGGGTTCTTCCAGGTGATTGTCAAGAACGCGGCGACAGGCACGGAGATCAAGCTGGACCTGCTGGTGATGGAGAATCTGTTCTACGACCGGCAGGAGACGCGCAAGTTTGACCTCAAGGGCTCGATGCGCAACCGCAAGATCCAGTCGACGGGGGAGCAGAACGAGGTGCTGCTGGACGAGAACATGGTCGAGTACATCTACGAGTCGCCGCTGTTTGCGCGGGAGCACGCCAAGAAGCTGCTGCGGGCGTCGGTGTGGAACGACACGCTCTTTTTGGCGCGGCAGACGGTCATGGACTACTCGCTCATGGTGGCGGTGGACGAGTCGCGCAAGGAGCTGGTGGTGGGCATCATCGACTGCATCCGCACCTACACGTGGGACAAGAAGCTCGAGAGCTGGATCAAGGACCGCGGCTTTGCCGGTGGCGGCCGCAACAAGCCGACTGTGACGAGCCCAAAAGAGTACAAGTCGCGCTTCCGCGAGGCCATGGAGAGGCAAGTCCTGCTTTTCGTCCCTGCAAATCTGCGGCAAAGCTGACAAAACAGATACATTCTGCAGGCGCCCAACTGCTGGCACTTGTTCGGCAGCCAATACACGCACCCGGCGCTGGCACCCCGGGCTCGATTCGAAGGTCATCTAGACGATTGATAATGTAGCGTTGTCCTAATATACTGTAATCTGCACTACTGTATCGCACTACTGTATCTGCACTACTAGTACTCATATTTTCACGTGTCTAAGCCCCACTACAAGTTCCATTCTTCACCATGTCCATCGATCTGAACTGGGACACGCTCACGACCGGCCCCGACGGCCTCGAGCTGGCCCTGCGCATCCGCGACTTTATCCACAGCAAGTTCCAGACCGTGCCGCTGCCCCGCTTCATCAAAAGCGTCACCGTCCACGACTTTGAGTTTGGCACCATTCCGCCCGAGCTCGAGCTCAAGGACATTACCAACCCGCTGCCCGACTTTTACGAGGAAGCAGACGATGATGGCAGCGGCGACGGCAGCAGTGAGGGTGACAGCGACAGCGACAGCGACAGCGACAACGACAGCGACAACGACCGCCGCCGCCCCAGCCGCCACCGCCACGACCTCAGCGGCAGCTCCAACCTGACGGCCACCCCGGCCGGCTACAACCACCACACCAGCCCACCACCTCCACCCGCCACCGCCGGCGGCGTCCCCGGCGGCACCTCCAGCCTGCTGCACCACTTCCACAGCCACCTCGCCCCCGGCTGGTCCGGCACCCAGACCCCGCTGGCCGCCATGGCCGGCGCCCATCACCTCGCCGGCGAAGGCAGAGGCAGAGGCCCCGCCGCGCCCGACCACCACCATCGCCCCCCCCGCCAGCCGTCGCGCAGCAGCTCCATCTCTTTGGGCGAGCGCGACCGGAGCACCGCCGCTGCGCACCCCTTTGACAACAGCGCCTTTTCCACCTCCATGGCCACGCTGCTGCCGCCGGCCCTGCGCGAGAAGCACAGCGTGTCGACGCTGGCCCCGACGTCGGCGGGCGGTGCCGGCGGGGGTGGCGGAAGAGAAGGAGCGGGTGGAGGAAGAGGCTCGTCGCGGCCGCCGACGCGGGATGCGAGCAGCAGCAGCGGCGGTGGTGGTGGCCCGGGACTGCGCGGGATGCCGACGGGCGGCCGGGAAGAGGACCACCACGCGCACGAGGACAACCACCATCACCACCACAAGCGGCCGCACGAGCCCCGGCCCGAAGACCTGCAGGCCGTCTTCCGCATCCGCTACGCCGGCGACATCAAGCTGCTGCTGACGGCCGACATCCTGCTGGACTACCCCATGCCCAGCTTCGTCGGCATCCCCGTCCGCCTCAGCATCACCGGGCTCACCTTTGACGGCGTCGGCGTGCTGGCCTACATCCGCAAGCGCGTGCACTTTTGCTTCCTCAGCCCCGACGACGCGCTGGCCGCCGTGGGCGACGACGACGACGACGAGCCAGCAACGAGTTGGGATGGGCCCGGCCAGCCGCGGCGCATGGGCGGGCTGCTGCAGGAGGTGCGGGTCGAGAGCGAGATTGGGCAGCGCGAGGGGGGCAAGCAGAGCCTCAAGAACGTGGGCAAGGTGGAGCGGTTTGTGCTGGAGCAGGTGCGGCGCATCTTTGAGGAGGAGTTTGTCTATCCGAGCTTCTGGACGTTTCTGGTCTAATATGGGTATGGCATTGGTATGGCATTGGTATGATATGTATTATGTAAGCGTATTCTTGAACCCCTGGTAGGCCGAGTTGATGTCCAGCTCCAGCTCGCGCGCCTGGTCCTCGCCCAGCACGTCCGTCGCCTTCATCTGGTTGAGCGTGATGAGCCACTGCACAATCTTGCCCCGGCTCTCAAAGTCCCGGTCCGTCACCTTGTTGACCGCGTGAATCACGTCCGTCAGCAGCGGGTGCAGCTGGTCCTTGGCCAGCAGGCCCAGCCGCAGCGCATCCAGAAACGTGATAAAGTCCTGCGTCGCTTCCAGAATCAGCGCCCCGCTCGTCGTCCCGCCGCCCCCGTTGCCGCCGCCCCCGCCCGACACGCCACCACCACCACCTCCTCCACCACCACCATTGCTACCATTACCGCCGCCGCCGCCGCCGCCGCCGCCCCCGGATGATACCGTCACCGCCGTCGACGGTATGCCCACGCGGATGCGCTCGGTAGCGCGGGGAACCTCCAGCTGTAGTTGTCAGTCACAGTCAACATAGCACACGCATCCAGACAGAGAGACGCACCTCCCACTCCTGCTTGAAAGCCTCCAGGTCGCCAAACGCGTTGGCCACCGTCTCGTCCTTGAGAATCGAGCTGTACTGCTTCAGCGACCGCTCGCAGATCTCCGTGTAGTCTGCCTCGGGGATGGCATCCTTGAGAAACGCCTTTTCGAGCTCGTCAATGGTCACGATGATGCTAAAGATCTCCGCCAGCGACTCTTGCAGGTCGCGCTCCGCGCGCGACTCCGTCAGCTTGACCTCCTGTCTGCCGTCAGCCAGCTGCCTCTCGACGGAGCGCGACAGACATACCTCATCGAGACTGATGGTCGCCGAGAGCGATGTGTTGGGCACATAGCTGGGCGGCAGTGGCGCATACGACTGCCGGTGAATCATTGTCAAGGCATTTATGCAAATGTCCCTTCATCGTCTTGAGTGGTCGTGATGCGAGAGAGAGAGAGAGAGAGAGAGAGAGCCCCACCAACCTCCACAAACGGCAGAATGACAATCTCACCGCCATTCCAAAAGGAATTCGTCTTATCGATAAGCTCGCGATAAGACTTTTTTTTTCTCTTGCTCAGAAATTTCATCGACGCCTTCCTTTAGCTAAATCCCATACAAATACTCTCCTCTGCACATCACCAGCGTTCCTCCACCATGGGCACCCCCAAGAAGAACGCGAAGGCGACTCGAAAGTTTGAAAAGAAGCACCTGAAGGGTGTGCTGGAAAAGCGAAAAGAGGTCGCCAAGGTCAAGCAGCGCGCCCAGGTCAAGGCCAAGAGGCAGACGAAGCGGTCGCAGGATGACGAGTTCTTCAAAGGTCCCAATGCTGCGGCGAGCCGCCAGCCCAAGTCCAAGAAGCGGCCCGATGCCACGGTCAGCAGCATGAGCGTCGATGACTTTTTCCAGGGCGGCTTCCAGATCCTCGACGGCAAGGACAAGAAGGACAAGAGCAAAAAGGCTTCGCCTCTGGGCAAGCGGAAAAGAAATGGAGCCGCCAAAGAGGCCGAGGCCGAGGCCGATGGCTCCGACTCGGATGCGTCGGTGGCGTTTGACCCCGTCGGCAGCGACAGCGAGGACGACGACGGCGACGACGGTGAAGGAAAGAGGGGTGCCGGCATGAGCCAGGCGGCCATGGACGCCCTGGCCGAGAAGGATCCCGAGTTCTACCAATTCCTCAAGGAGAACGACCCGGAGGCGCTGCAGTTTGACGAGGACGTCGACCTGGCCGAGATTGACGATCTCAGCGAAGGCGAGGACGAAGGCGAAAGCGAGGAGGAAGATGCGAAACGGCCCAAGAAGAAGCAAAAGAAGAGCAAGGCCAAAGCCGAGGCGGTGCCGCTGCCAGACGACAACGAGCTGACGCAGGAGACGGTGGCCAAGTGGGAAAAGTCGCTGGTGGAGCAGCACTCGCTGCGGGCGGCGCGGCAGGTGGTGCTGGCGTTCCGGAGCGCGGCCCACCTCAACGAGGAGGAGGGCGAGGAGGACGGGCTGCAGACGACGCGGCGGTTCGCGATCAAGAGCCCAGAGGTGTTCCACGACATCCTGGTGGTGGCGCTGAAGCAGATCCCGGCGGTGCTGCAGCACCACGTGCCGGTCAAGGAGTCGGCGGCCCACCGGGTGTACGTGGCGACGGAGACGAAAAAGTTCAAGACGCTGTCGGCGCTGGTGCGGTCGTTCTCGGCGTCGGTGCTGCACCTGCTGTCGACGCTGTCGGACGACGGCACGCTGCAGCTGACGCTGTCGGCGCTGACGCCGCTGCTGCCGTACCTGCTGTCGTTCCGCAAGCTGCTCAAGCACCTGGTCAAGAGCGTCGTCGGCTTCTGGGCCCAGCCGGCCAGCAGCCAGTCGACCCGCATCACCGCTTTTCTCGTGCTGCGCCGCCTCGTCGTCATCGGCGACAAGGGCGTGCGCGAGGCCGTGCTCAAGGCCACCTACCAGGGCCTGGTCCAGGGCTGCCGCGCCACCAGCGCCAACACCCTGCCCGGCATCAACCTGATGAAGAACTCGGCCGCCGAGCTGTGGGGGCTCGACCCGGCCATCGGCTACACCACCGCCTTTGCCGCCATCCGCCAGCTGGCCATCCACCTGCGCAACAGCATCGTCCACAACCAGAACAACGCCTTCCGCGTCGTCTACAACTGGCAGTACGTCCACTCGCTCGACTTTTGGTCCTGCGTCCTCGCCGAGCACTGCAACCCGCTCAAGGCCGCCGAGGCCGAGACGGCCGCCGAGGCCGCCGGCGCCGGCCAGCTCAAGCTGCTCGTCTACCCCCTCGTGCAGGTCACCCTCGGCGCCATGCGCCTCATCCCCACCGCCGCCTACTTCCCGCTGCGCTTCCTGCTGTTCCGCGCCCTGCTGCGCGTCTCCCGCGCCACCGGCACCTACATCCCGCTGGCGCCCATGCTGCTCGAGGTCCTGAGCTCGGCCGAGATGAAGCGGCCGGCGACGCAAAAGGTGTCGCGCAGCGCCAGCACCAGCGGCAGCGACCGCCCGCTCGACTTTGCCGTCGCCTACAAGGCGCCCAAGTCGATGCTGCGCACGGCCGCCTACCAGACGGCCGTGGCCGCGCAGGTGGCCGAGCTGCTGGCCGAGTACCTGGCGCTGTGGTCCACCAGCATCGCCTTTCCCGAGCTGGCGCTGCCCGTGGTCATCATGGTGAAGCGGTGGCTCAAGGAGGTGCGCAAGCCGGCGGCGGCGGGGGGCGGACACCACAAGAAAAAGGCGCACTACAACAACAAGATCGTGGCCGACTTTGTGCTGCTGGTGCAGCGCATCGAGGCCAACGCGGCCTTTGTCGAGGCCAAGCGGGCCCGCATCGACTTTGCGCCGCGCGACCGCGCCCAGGTCGACGCCTTCCTCAAGGATTTCGACTGGGAGAAGACGCCGCTGGGCGCCTTTGTCGTGACGCAGCGCAAGCTGCTGGCCGCCCAGCAGGCGGCCCTCGAGGCGCGGCGCAAGGAAGACGCACGGCTGCGGCTGGAGGCGCGGAAGCCGACTGTGTCGGGGGGAGGGGAGTCTGATGAAGAGTCGGAAGAGTCTGAGGAGGAGGAAGAGGGGGAGGAAGAGTCTGAGGAGGACGAGGAAGCGGACGAGATGGAAGTGGACGAATAGTTTGATTAAATATCTGTATGCAACGCTTTCCGTCTACCACGCAGCATGTCCGCCGTCGATGCGCAGGTCGCTGCCAGTCATGAAGCTGCTGGCGTCGCTCAGCAAGAAGACGGCGGCGCCGCGGTACTCCTCGGGGGCGCTGAGGCGCTGCAGCATGTTGGCGGCGGGCCAGTCGGTGCGGCGCTCCGGGAACGTCTCAAACAGAGAGGCCGTCATGGCCGTCACAATGTAGCCGGGCGACAGCGTGTTGACGCGGATGCCGTGCACGCCCCACTCGGACGCCAGGTTGCGCGCCAGCTGCAGCACCGCCGCCTTGCTCGCGTTGTACGCCGGGCAGATCAGCCCCCGGTTCGCCACCGTGCCGCTCATGCTGCCGATCAGCGCCATGCTGCCCCCGCGCTGCGCGCCCGCGGCCTGCAGCCGCACCATCTGCCGCGCCACCGCCTGCGCCGTCAGAAACAGCCCCGTCACGTTGACCCCCATCATCGTGTCAAAGTCCGCCTTGCTGTACTCGAGCGCCGGCGTCTCCTGCTGGATGCCCGCCGCCGCCACCAGCCCGTCCAGGTGGCCGTGCTGCTCCGCAATCGCCTGCATCACCTCGTTCAGCGGGCCCTCGTCCCGGCACGTCCACCCGGTGGTACGTCAGCGCCGTGCCCAGCTCCGTCTTGGCCCGCTCCGCGATCCGCGCAAAGTCCGCCGACGGCTCCTCCAGCCGGTCGATGGCGTGCACTGGCCGCGTCAGCGAGCCTGGATCTGAGGCATACGTGAATCTAAGGCATGTGCTTACCCGTGGCGCCCGCCTCCAAGAGCGCCTCCGCCTGCACGAGGCCCACGCCCCGCGCGGCCCCCGACACCACCACCACCTTGCCCTGGAGGCTGAACTCCGGCAGGAGGAACTTGTTGGCACTGGAGCCCATCCTGCGAGGAGGCCGGCAGAGAAAGAAGAACGATAACGGGACAGTCGCGAGGTGTACTCGTAGGACGAGAGAAGGGATCCTGCGCTCAAAAGGTCTAAGAATCCGAGAGAGCAGCCAAAAGTGCAAGAAATTGGAGGAGGGGTGAGAGGCTAGACACCACCTACTTATACAGCTAGCTTGGGCAGACGAATGCATGGCGAATCCTAGCGAGAAGGTCGAGGAAGGACCGAGTCGCGGAGCATACATCTTGCTAGAAGAGGGGCCAAGCCCATCCGCCGGGAAGGTGCGATCAGCCTCCCTTGGCTCGTCCTTTTTTTCTCCTCTTTGCCACCTCCCCTCTCTCTCTCTCTCTCTCTCTCTCTTCCACTCGTTTCCGTGGGGACAAAACGCTCAACGTCCAGCTGAACGGCACCACGGGATCATCGAATGCATGCGAGCCGGCGGAACAGGCATGGAACTACCCTTTTTGTCTGTCGTCGGGCTCGAGAATGAGACCATCCCCCAATGGCCCATTCGTCTGCGTCTTGGCACAAGAAGCACCGAAAGGAAGCGTGCATGTGAGCAAAGAATCACTTTTCAGGCACAGAGGGCATGAAGATGCATGCGCTTGCACGAGCGAACAATCACTTCTCAAGCAGAGATACGTCAATACGCCAGCCATCCGAGGCCTCTCCTAGACTTTCGGCACCCTCAAGCAGCTCTTCTCCCGCCAATTTCATCACAAAGCACCAAAACACCAGCCAAAAGCACCACTTGCGCCGTCGATGGCCTCGAAAATCTGGGGGTGCTTGACGTGGAAGTCTCCACCTCGCAGCTCAACCCCGGGTTCCCGTTTTTGGTTATCCGGTGGCATCTGACTACGAATGATTACTTCTCTAGGGATAGCGCCCATTTAGCTCAGCACCAGGCCTGCTGCACATCGCGGCCCATCCAGCCCGGCCTCCCTTCGCCTCAGACAGCGTCCGGTGTCGTCTTGTCGCCGCCGATCTCTGGCTGTCAATCTAGCCCACGCACAGCAGGAGATGATAGGCCTCGCCATGGCGCCGGGGTGGGGCAGCAAACCGACCGCCAGGGGTAAAAAGGTGCGGGGGAGAACTGGCCTCGAATGCCGTGAAATCCGTCCAAAGTCGAGGCCATCTTCACTGCGTGTGTTGCCACACTCTCGCACAACTGGTTTGACCACCCACAATCACTCAACGGCATCCCATCGACAAAGTGCTGCACGTTCTCACCGGTGCTCTCGGCCAGGAATCCCGCCTCGATCGGCATGAGGTGCCACACTTTTGTATTTGCGTCAATTAGCTACAGAGGCGGGCGTATCAGCTTTATGCATCCGGACAACCATGTCGTTCTCCTGCCGGAATCGCATGCACACACTACACGCTAGCTTTTGTGCAATCTGCGAACTAACCACATGCACGCACTCCGAATTTCTGCACTCCAGTGGAAGACGCCAACTTTTCAAGGTGATCTTTGCCTTTTCTGCTAATGATTGACCTCTGAGTCGATAACGACAATGTCGAAAGAGAAAAAGGAAAAAAAGGAAAAAAAAAAGTGGACGATTACAAGATGGCAAGATGGAAACGGGAATGTCGCAAACGGCCAATCACAGTGGAGCGCCGATTGTCCTGATCAGCAGCAGTCGGTGCCGGCGCCCGCCTCTACGCCGTGTGGGTTTCTCCATGTCTTTGTGTCGCGTGCTCGATCTACGGCGCGGTTGTTTCTCCCGGGCGATCCCACTTCTAGCCATTGAACAACGGCGCCGCCAGATATTCCAGAATTGTTATCCATGTCCAGCACTCGTATCTTACGTTTTCACCATCAACAACCAGAAAGCAAAACCCAGAGTCGATGCGAAGATTCTTCAGATTGGTGGGTCTGTAGCCACTGCTTCACCATTCACGGTTCGCACAATCTCATTTTTCAGATCGAGCGGAACAACCGCCAAGACAGCCGACAGAAACGAAATAATCGAACAAATTGTATGAGACACATCATAATTCGAAAACGAGCTGCGACGACGCATATTCCGGGCATAACATAGAAACCGACAAACTTTGCCACCTCCTTTCCTTCCCCTTCCGATCGGTTGATAATGACAGCAAGTGCATACGAATAATCCCAGCCTCTTGGCTGGTACTGTATCCATCATTACAGTGGCTCTTGCGGCGATGCGTGCAACCCAATGTGCCTGGTGCAGTGCCGGTGCGGGTGGATTCGTTCTCTGAGAAGGATGATAAAAAAAAAAATTGAGCAGCCAGTAGCCGAAGACGGCTGCCTGTCTTTGGTTCTTCATTTCGACAAAGTGTCAATAGTCCTCTTGCAGATGCCGTTGTACTGCTACATCCGGCAACCCGAAACACCCTCGATTTTTTTCCCCCTTCTTTTCTTTTTTTATCCGTTCATATTTTCGCATCTTGCTGAGTTTCCCATCCTGGTCTTGTCATATCGCCTAGGTTCACCCTGCCGCGGCATCGTACGAGGACAAGCCTTGCAAGGGTTGGTTTCTGTTGGGGAAACACGATGAGGCTGCCGGCAGTGCAATCTACTCTCCCTTCCCACATCGAGATACCTTTTCTGCACGACAGCGATTAAGCCGCTTCCGGAGGATGGCAATGACGCAACGGGGCGTCTGTCAGGAGTTTCGGGACAGCTCGGCTCCTTCATTTCAGAAATTTGGGGTCCGACATGTTTTCATATGGCCAGTTTGCTTGACGTTGCATACAAGCCACGCCCACAGCAATCCACTGCCCTCGCATGACTGTGGGTATTCGTCGCTTGTTTGCCCAACAGCAGAACACTTTTTTTCCGAGACGTTCCCCAGAATGTCCAAAGTGGCCTGTCATCCCCCCCCAGTATCGTCTAGAACATCTTATCTACGAGATGGCGGTGTTCGAAGCACGCAACGACCCCGGCCATGCCCATTCTACCGATGGCTGCCCTGCTTCATACGGTACACAAAGCACAAGCACCAGTACGCACCCCTGAGTACGGGCACGTACATTGCAAATATGGTGTTTACGAGCGTTTGCTCTGCGCCGCATCAATACTACTACCCTTTTTGTGCCCACAGACCCGGCCCCGCAGGAACGGAAGTGGGGATAAGAAGGAATGCCGGGGCGCCGTTGAAAACCGTTTTGCCCGTTTGCAGGCACAGGTCCGTGGCCAGCACGCGAGGGTGTCTGTGCTAAATGACTTTTTGATTCCCCATAGCCTGGCACACCTGCAGCACCTCACTCATGCAGATCCACCGTCGTCAATCACTTGTGGCGAGAAGTACGAGTACGGGTACGTAAGATAGGAGTGCATATAGCCGCACAAGCACGGGCACACCTCAACGAGACCGAGGGAGAAGAAAGACGGCAAGAAGACGGCAAGAAGAAGGTCGCCTGGCCGTTTGAAATTGGCGGGTGGGTCGAGTGGCGGAGCTGTCCGACATTGTTCCTAGCTTTTGCTAGCAGAACGGCAATGACTGGGACGCGGTTCCTGGCTTGTGCCGCCTTGGGCCGAGTCGAGCAGTTTTGACAGGCAACGGTTCGGGTGGCTATGGACTCCGCAGCTCGACGCGGTCTCCGGCTCTGTTGTTTCATGCCGATCACGTCCCCTTGTTCTGTTTCAACGGTGGGCATGCCCAAGAACCAGGATGTCCTGTCGAAGTTCAAACTCTGGTGGAGAACCCCGTATTTGCCTTGTCTGTACCGTTCGATTTTTGCATCGTACGATCCAACCAGCAGTCTGGTATTGAAATCGAGGCTAACGACGGAGGTCGATGAAAGAAGGGAGAGCTGAGCGAAAAGAGTAAGGTGTCCTTTTTTTATTTTTATTTTATTTTTAAATTTTTTGGCTGCCTTCACACACCCCAGCAATTGCTACACATGTGTCCGAGCTTTTTTTTTCCCGCAATCCTGACAGCTGCCGACGCAGCCTTCCGGGAGCTCTACCGCATTACCCACTTTGATGGCATTTACGAATGACCTCTAGGCCCAGTGTTCCTGCATCAACCACCGCTGTGGGAACTCTGCACATTTACCTCCGGCCAAGAGAGAAAAAAAAGAAAAAAAAAAAAAAAAAGAGGCAGTGAACATTAACCGATAAAATGTCTCCGGCTGCCCAATGGTGCCGGAAAGAAGGCGCCACTTTTCCCATTTTCTCTTTCTTTTCCGGCCTGGGCCTCTGCTGGATCCATGGATCCATGCAGTGTGATGTCTTAGATTTCTTTTTTTTTTTTGNTGGCATTTACGAATGACCTCTAGGCCCAGTGTTCCTGCATCAACCACCGCTGTGGGAACTCTGCACATTTACCTCCGGCCAAGAGAGAAAAAAAAAAAAAAAAAAAAAAAAAAGGAAAAAAAAAAAAGCGAACTCGGCACACGGATTGTGGTCGGAGCCTCATACGATGGATGCACTTTTCCCATTTTCTCTTTCTTTTCCGGCCTGGGCCTCTGCTGGATCCATGGATCCATGCAGTGTGATGTCTTAGATTTCTTTTTTTTTTTTGCTCTCGCTATTTCAAATCGCTTCCTGCTTTTGCCCCTTTTTTAGTGTGGATTTTTGCTGTTCTGGATCCTGCAGGTCTCGCTTCGCTCGCGTGGCAGGGAGCTGCTAAGGGGCCGTCTCGGTTCAAGGACGCCTTCTCAAGGCTCGACCAAGCACGAAGGTGTCAGTCTCGGCCTGGCTAGTCGACGACTAGCCTGGTGGTGTCGTTGATATGCTTGATGTTGATTCGTCTCGCTCGGCAAAGCCGTCGTCGGGCTCCATTTTTTTCCGGATTTGTGTCCGCGTGCTGACCCAAACACCCATGAACCGACACAAGACGAAACACCCGCCACAGAAAAAAGAAAAAACAAAAGAAAAAAAGGGACAAAAAATGGCAACAAACGAGGGAATTGTCTCAACGCCACTCTCCGCTCGGGGGTTGTTGACCGAGGCCCTGCAGTTGCCGGCCACGGTATCACATATCACACGTACCAGACCGCTTCTTGTCTCACTACCAAGACGTCACAGGACAGCCCAATCGGCACCCGTTTAGGGAATAAAATCTAGACTATGTGCCGCTATTGCAACACTACGCCACTTAGCGAGTTCGATGGGCGACCGTTATCCATGGGTCGGGGAGCCCTAATGGAGCGGTGGAAAATCATACGACGCGAATGGGCGTGCAGTCCGCGGGCGACGACAGGGTTGGTGTACAAAGTAGCAAGCCCGACGGCGGACGGCCTATCCAATATCGGCTGCATCGCTGGTCGAGGCACGGACACCCATGGGGATACGAAAAAGGAATCGGGGCCAGAGCTGAACAACCATGCAAGGGACGACCGGGGCCTTCCTTGTTCATTGCCATGCGCCAACAGGCAATAGAATGCACCTATCGCGTGCGGCCGGCCGTCGGTGGAAATTTTTTGTCTCCCTTCTCCTCGATTGCCTACTCCAGTATTACGGAGTAGACCAGGATGACGATGACAGGCTTCTTTGCTTTATAAACATCTCCTTATCCATATTTACTTTACACCTCCCCCCCCTCCGTCCCCTCCTTTTTCTTGCTTTTCCCATATTTCCTTTCCCTTCCTTGTCTTTGGCCTTTTTTATTTTTGCTTGCGCTTTTCGGGTCTCTGATCCGCCACGTGCTCCATCCCAACCACAGCCATGGCGCTCACATACCAGCAGGCCAAGCTCGTGCAGGACACCATCCCCGCCCTGAAGGAGCATGGCGAGCGCATCTCGTCCCTGTTCTACGCCACCATGCTGCAGGAGCACCCGGAATTGAAGAACTACTTCAACACGGTGCACCAGCAGAACGGGCGTCAGCCACGGGCGCTGACATCGATCATCTTGCATTTTGCGTCCAACATCTCGCACACGAGCGAGCTGATTCCGCGGCTGGAGCGGATCTGCCAGAAGCACTGCTCGCTGGGGATCCAGCCGCAGCACTACGGCATTGTGGGGGAGTACCTCATTCGGGCCTTCCGCGAGGTCCTGGGCGCGGCGATGACGACACAGGTGCAGGCAGCGTGGACGGATGCGTACTGCGTGCTGGCGCGGATGATGATGGGCCGGGAGGCGCAGCTATACAACAGCTTTGATTCGTGGCAGACGTGGCGGCGGCTCAAGGTCGACCGCAAGGTGGCCGAGTCGGAAGACGTGTACTCGTTCTACCTGGTGCCGGTGGCGGGCGACGGCGGCAGCGCCGGCAGCGAGGGCTACTACAGCGGCGCGGGCCGGACAGCCAGCAGTGTGCTGCACAGCAGCAAGAGCAGCAAGAAAGACAAGAAAGACAAGAGCGGCAAGCACAGCAACAGCAGCAGCGCGACGTCGAGCAGCGCCAGCCTGGCGGTCAAGGACCTGCCGTACTACCTGCCGGGGCAGTACGTATCGGTGCGTCTGCTGCTGCCGGATCTGATGTCGCCGTATTCGTCAGGAAAGGGGGCGGCGGCGGGTCTGGGGGCGGGAAGCAAGGGCCGGCGGTCGTTCTACTACCAGGCGCGGCAGTACACGCTCAGCGACCGGTGGCGGCCGGACTACTACCGGATCAGCGTGAAGCGCAACGTGGGGACGCGGCACTCGAACGCGGCGCTGGCGTCGGCGTCGTACTTCCACCCGGGGGTGGTATCGAACGCGATGATTGACCATCTCGGGGTGGGCGACACGCTCGAGGTGTCGCACCCGACGGGCGAGTTTTCCCTCAACATTGAGAACCCGGAGGCGCTGTTCCAGACGAGCATCAGCCGGGGGCCGAGCACGGCACACAGCAACACGAGCGGCGGCAGCGGCGGCAGCGGCAGCAGCAGCGTGCCGCTGGTGTTCATCTCGGCGGGGGTGGGCGCGTCGCCGATGATGGCCATGCTCAGCACGCTGGCGGTGACGCAGCCGCGGCGGCCGATGACGTACGTGCACGGGTCGCGGTACTCGCCGCCGGTGTTTGCCAGCCAGATCCGCGATCTGCAGCGCAAGTGTCCGCGGCTGCGCGTGGCCTACTTTTACTCGATGCCGGACAACTCGCCGATTCCGTCGCGCAAGTCACAAGACACGGTGACGAGCGGCGGCAGCAGCAGTCACAACAACAACAACAACAACAATGGCAATATCGGCCGGGCCGTGTCGCGGGTGTCGACGGCGACGACGGCCGCCAACAATGCGATGCCGACGGTGTCGACGGGCTCGTTTCACTCGGCCTGGTCG
Source organism: Harringtonia lauricola (assembly GCA_014183025.1). Classification (NCBI taxonomy): domain Eukaryota; kingdom Fungi; phylum Ascomycota; class Sordariomycetes; order Ophiostomatales; family Ophiostomataceae; genus Harringtonia; species Harringtonia lauricola. The sequence continues at coordinate 307,024 of JACBXF010000035.1, forward strand.
AGCCCATCGACGGCGGCCGTGCAGCCGTCGACGGCGCTGGGGTCGCACCACACTGGGCCAGAGACGCTCGAGTTTGACGGGCGCATCGACATGCACAAGCTCATCTTCCCGACAGCGCGCTCGGACACGCCAATGTCGGACGGCAGCATGACGCCGCCGACACCGTCCCATCAGCAGCAGCGGAACCAGAACCCCGACGACAACCTCTTGTACATTGGCAACGGCAGCACCGAGTACCTCGTGTGCGGGCCGGAGCCGTTCATGCTGGACATGGCCATCCACTTGGTGCACGACATTGGCGTGTCGCGCAAGCGCATCCGGTACGAGCTCTTCTCTACCGGCGAGATGGAGGAAGACCAGCAGGACAGCCGGATGTCGTATCTGAAGACGAGCCTCAAGGCATGAGACGTGTATTTTGACGATTGCATTTTGGCTAGAATGGGGGGAACTACGCGGGTTCATTTGGGCATATTGGGATCTTGCTGTTGGGAACAGCCATGTAATTTATGAATGAATTTGATACCAACTTGTATTTTGGGGGGAAACTACAAGCTGTATACGAACTCGGGATTCTCGCGGTCGGTGAGGTCGTAGAATTCCTGGCCGTCGAGCTTGCGGTAGCCCGGGGCGGCGCGGATGGCGGCCTTGCGGGCGTTCTCGCGGCGGCACCACCAGTAAATAAAAAACAAATCGACGAGGCAGACGCCCCAGCAGACGAGGATGGTGATCTCGGCCGGGCGGTACTGGGGCGCGTCCTTGGCGCGGAAGACCTGGGGACCGATGATGTTGCCGACGCAGTAGCCGATGAGGTAGAGCGCGGCCACCGTCGTCTTCTTGGTCCAGCCGGCCACGTTGGTGGCCACCAGCGAGAGCAGGGCCACAAAGGGCGTCGGCGAGGCGAGCGTCAGGTAGTAGCCGACGAGACGGCCGACGCGGTGGTCGTTGTCGAGACACGTGACCAGAAGCATGCCGATGATGGCGATGACTAATCCGGACGTGCACACGAGCTGGGGGTCAGAGGGGAGGGGAAAGGGAGGAGGGGAAAGAGGGGGAACGCACGAGACGATTTTTCAGACGATCGCCGAGGAAGCCACAGACGACGAGGGCCACGACCTCGACAGCGCCGCCAGGGGTGCCCAAGAGCAGAGACTGCTCGTTGGAGAAGCCAAAGGAGACGATGAGCTGGGAGAAGAAGTTGCTGATGCCGCCTGGGCATTGTCAATTATGCCATATGGAAGAGGAAAGGGCGAGAGGTACCGTTGGGAATGTCGGCGACGAGGCTGTAAAAGACAAAGGCCCAGACGACGGGGTCGAGCAGGGCCTCGCGGAACTGGTACCACTTGAAGTGCTTGTTGCCGACGCCCTGCTGGTTGGCGCGGATGCGCTGGATGGCGAGGAGGCGCTCGCGGGGGGTGAGGAAGCGGGCGTTGAGCTGGCTGTCGGGCATGGCCCAGAGGAAGAGGGCGCCGACGAGGGCGGTGAAGAGGCCGATGACGAGGAAGAGCAGCTGCCAGGGCTTGAGCCCGCGGCCCAGCGGGTGCTCGCGCGTGCCGACGGCGATGCCGTAGGCCAGAAAGCCGCCCAGGATCTGGCCCCAGCCGTTGAAGCTGAACCAGAGGCCCACGCGGCTGCCCTGCTCGCCGGCCGTGTACCACTGGCTCGTCAGCAGGGCAAAGCCGGGGCTCACGGCCGCCTCGAACACGCCGAGGAAGAAGCGCACGACCATGGCGTCGGCAAAGCTGCGCGCCGCCGCCATGCAGCACAGCACGAGGCCCCAGGCGATGACGTTGGCGGCCGACCACTTGGCCAGCGGCAGCCGCTGCAGCAGCCGGTTCGTCGGCCACTCCCAGGCCAGGTAGCCAAAGTAGAACATGCTGGCCACCCACGAGTAGTCCTGCCCGGACAGCCGAATGTCTTTCTGGGGGGGTCAGCCTTCCATGCATATTTCCAAGGCGATCGTACTCACCTTGAGCCCCATCACCGAGGCGTACGACACCGTCGTCTTGTCCAGGTAGTTGAGCCCGTACACCAGGCAGAGCAGCGGCATCAGGTTCCAGTCGATCTTGCGCAGCAGCCGCCGCTCCTCCTCGGGGGTCATCACCATCTCCTCGCCGTGCGCCTGCAGCACTCCCAGGGCCTCGTCTGCGTCGTTCTTGTCGGCGTGCTTGAGCACCACCACGCTGCCCACCGTCTCGTCCTCGGGCGTCTTGGCGTCCATCGGCACCGTCTTGGCATCCATCGGGGCCGTCTTGGCTTCTATCGTCGGCATTGTCTTGGCGGATGTGTGTTGTACAAAACAGGTGTAGATCCCTCTTCTCGATAACAGCTCGCATTGCTTAAATAGAATGGCATGCCCTGGCCGGACCTCTGCCGATCCGCTGACTCATGGCGTCGTTTGGGGAACCACCCCGAGTCGTACGTGCGGGAGATACGAAGACCCGGCGAATCGGGTGTGACAGGCCAGGGTGGTGTTGTGGGAGACAGGTCGCAGGGGCTTTATCTACTATCATCGCCAGATGATTCTGTTTTGGGAAGCACGCGGCTCTCAAACGGCCACTGGAATCCAAGGAGGTAATACGATGGAGACGCTGGCCTGTCCATACCAAAGCCACTGTGTTTGCCGCTCTTTTCTTTTCGTTTTCATCTTGAGTCATTGAACGCATCTCGAAGAGGAAGGTGGCTGTCCATATCGATAACAGCTTGATGCTCGTACCTAATGGAAATAGAGCACATACGCAACAGTCGATCTGCGGATGCGTGGAGAAAGGTGCGTTGCATTGCTACCGTCTTATTACGTTGCTTTTGCAGTTGGAAGATAGCGGTTGATACCGTTTCGTGGCCAGATTAGTCACAAAACCTGAGCTTATCGCCAGTCACGGACTGAACAGGGTCATTTCGAGGCTTGTTCGGACACGTGACAGCTGACAGCATACAGACACTTGGACCTGCCGTAGTTGCAAGGGTGACAAGTTCCATTTTGGGCAATTACACGAATGTTTAAGTAAACTGGGATAATGGCAGCTTACTGACGTGATTATTAAGAATAGCAGAGCCGGGAAATGTTGATCAGTCATCTTGCGTCATTTCGATTATAAATAGTTATAACGTGCTTCGACTTGGCAGCGACGCAGCTCCGACAAACACCGAATTCAACAAAAGCACAACTGAGCAAAATGGCGCATCACGTCCTCATCCTCGGCGGGCACGGCAAGATTGCGCAGCTGCTGACGCCGCTGCTGCTGCGGCGTTCGTGGAGGGTGACGAGCGTGGTGCGGGCGCCGGAGCAGGTGCCGACGATTGCGGCGCTGGCCGGCACCGACGCGGAGGCGCAGGCGCGGCTGCACGTGCTGGTGGCCAGCCTGGAGGAGGTGCACAGCCAGGCGGACGCGCAGGCGGTGCTGGACCGCGTGCGGCCCGACTACGTGGTGTGGAGCGCCGGCGCCGGCGGCAAGGGCGCGCCGGAGCGCACGCAGCGGATAGACCGGGACGCGGCCATTGCCTACATTGACGCGGCGGCGGCCACGCCGTCCATCACGCGCTTCCTGCTGGTGTCTTATCCGGGCGCCCGCCGGACAGCGCCGCGCTGGTGGGACGCCGATGCTTGGGCCCACGCCCAGGCCGTCAACCACGGCGTGCTGGCCCGCTACTACGAGGCCAAGGTCGCCGCCGACGAGGCGCTGTACCGCGCCGGCCGACGCCGCGGCGCCGGCTTTGCCGCCATTGACCTGCGGCCGGGCCAGCTGACGCTGGAGCCGGCTGGACCGGTGGAGCTGGGGCGGACGACGACGTCCAACGGCAAGACGAGCCGGGCGACGGTGGCGGTGGTGGCCGACCTGCTGCTGGCGCAGGAGCAGGCGCGGTCGGCGTGGCTGGACCTGTACGACGGCAGCGAGGACGCGGCGGCGGCGGTGGAGCGGGTGGTCCGCGAGGGCGTCGACGCCGTGGAGGGCGAGCCGGTGACGGAGGAATGATCCAAGCATGATTAGTAAGATAAATTGGAAAGATTAGTCAGGATAATGATTTGATAATTGTTCTAAAGACTGTCTACTCCAGAGGCTGCCACATGACGCCGTCGAGGCCCAGCTCGTCGGTCTTGCTCTGGTGGCCTTGGACACGGACGTGGCGCCAAAAGGTGCCCATGGTGTCGGCCGAGACCTGGGCCCAGGCCAGCAGCCACCAGAGGTCGGCGTCGTCGGGCGACGGGCGGCACAGGCGCGGCAGGACTTGGTCGCGCCAGTCGGCGGCGCTGCAGGTGGCGGTGCGGTGGGCCAGGGCGCCGGCGAGGTCGGCCCAGGCGGCGACGAGGGCCGGGTCCAGGGTGCCCATGGGCAGGCGGAAGGCGAGGGTGGCGTGGTGGGCGAGGCGGGACTGGACGCGGGCGGCGGCGCGCAGGTTGGCAAAGTCGTAGGCGACGTTGCGGGTCCAGGCGGGCTCGCCGTGCTGCAGGTCGGCGTCGGCCGGCCAGGGCAGGCCGGGACCGGCGTGGGCGGTCAGCAGGCGGGCGAGCAGGTCGCGCGACGGCGCCCGCCACAGCAGGTAGAGCTCGTGCAGGAGGACGCGGCTGGCGTCGACGCCGGCGACGCGGCTGGCCCCGGCGCGGTCGACGACGTCGGCAGAGGACAACATCAGCAGGAGCGAGCGGCGCACGGCGGCCGCCTGGTCGCGAACCTCGGCGTGAGCCGGCGGCGGACCGACGACCGGCGCCATCCAAGCGACAAAGGCAGCGTCGACATCGGCACGCTCAGCCGCCAGCACGTCGTCCACGTCGTATTGCGCACGCTGGGCCAGCCGGGCCACCGCGTTGAGCGGCTGCTCCTCGTCGGCGGTGTGCCGCTCGGCCGACCGCAGCCGCCCGAGCACCGACTCGCCGAGCCACAGCACCGTGGCCAGCCGTTTCAGCGCCAGCAGGCTGCTGTCGTCGCTGTCGTCACCAAAGCCCACGTGCACCACGAGGCGACACGCGCTGCTGACCTGCGTCCGCAGGCCGAGACGCACGCTCTGGAGGGGGGTTGTCAGCTTCTGCATCCAGGCTTGGGCCAGCGGCTGGTCCGTCTTCATACCGGGCGCAAAGGCCAGCACCGGGCTGGTCACCTTGACGGGGGTCCAGCGGTAGGGGCAGTCGCTGGTCATGTCGGCGGTCAGGCCGGGCGCAGGCTGCACGACCCAGAAGAGCGGCCACGCCTGGTGCGGGAACTGGATGTCGGGCTCCCGGCGCTGCGTCAGCGCGGCGCCGAAGCCGGTCTCGACGGGCGGCGGCAGGACCAGGGACTGCGGCGGCAGGCGGTCTCTGACGCAGTTGAGCACGTAGCGCTCGTGCTGGTCGGCCGGCATGCAGGAGGGGGCCCGGAGGAGCGGCGGGATGACGAGGCTCTGGTCCCAGGGGACGGAGGGCAACTGCTGGTCTGGGCCGATCCGGGCCACGAGGAAGTCGAGCTTGATGCCGACGGTGATGGACATGTTGTGTGTGTGTCTCTCTCTCTGTGTGTGTGTATGTCTGATTCTCTCTCTCTGTCTCTCAAAGGCAATATATACCTCGATTGTGCACAAGTTGACCTGTTCAGCACAATCAGTTGGAGATGTCATTTCATACCTGTTCCCTGAATAATACACCTGTTGTACAGTGCTCTCTCTCTCTCTCTCTCTCTCTCTCTCTCTCTCGCCGCCGCTCACAGCGGCTCGACCAGCCCGCGCGGCCCCAGGTGGGCGACCACGCCGGCTTTGAGGCCGAGCCGCGCCTCGATCGCCGCCGCCTCGTGGCCCTGCGCCCGCAGCACGAGAACGTCCCGCAGCGTGCGCGCCGACAAGAACTCGCGGCCGCCTTTGGGCGCAGAAGAAGACGCCGCAGAAGAGGAAGCGCCGCCGCTCTCGGCCGCCGCCTCGCTCTGCAGCCGTCGTCGGGCGGCCAGCACCGACAGCGTGGTATTCCCTGGCGGCGGCCGCGCCGACGGCGACATCATCGGCCCGCCCAGTGGCCCTTCCATCCCTCCTCCCCCTCTTCCCCCTCCCCCTGCACCCAGCAGCGGCCCCTCGTCGGCCCGCGACGAGGGCGAGAATGTCGGGTTGGGCTGGACGATGCCCATCTGGTGAAGCCGGCGCGAAAAGGCAGCCGGCGTAAAGTCTGTGTCGAGGGCTGGTCAGCATTCAGCAGCGCGCAACAAAGCAGCAAAGCACACTCACCTTGATCCTCCAGCGACTCTGGCTGTGGCTGTGACTCTGGCTCTGGCTCTGGCCGTGGTGCCGCCTGTGGTGCTGGCCGTGGTGCCGCCTGGGGCTGCCCCATGGCACCGGCCGCCTTTGGATACCGGCGCGGCGGCTTGCGCGGCGCTCTTCCCGCGGCTTTGGACGCGGCGGAACCCATGGTGTCGATGGTGCGGTGCAGAGCGGCCGAGATTTTGCTTGCCGAATTGCGCTATTCTGATTGGGCACGTTCTTAGTCATCTTGTTCAGCCTTTCAATATTACAGTACAAAGACAAAATCAAACTCCTTTGAAGTATTCCTTTCACCATCCGTACACCATCCTTTCATCCCTCACCCAGACCATCCTCACACCAGCTGCCCGCTCGACGGAATGGCCTTGGCCGCCACCCGCGGCAGCCCCGTCGTCTCAACGATCATGTCGGAAAAGTCGCTGCTGTCGTGGCCGTCGGCAAGGACGCGGCCGACAAACGGCACCGGAATGGCTCCCATCCAGCGCCTCCACCGACTCTGACGCGGCAGCGCCCAGGCGCCGCCGATGCTGCGGGCCACGCGCGCCGTCAGGTCCTCGATGACCGCCTGCCGCTGCAGCGCCGTGTCGCCGAGCTCAAACGCCGCCGGTCCGTGTCGCACCACCCGCTTGGAAAAGCCAATCGGCCGTGGTCGCACCCGCCGGAACCGCACCGGCGTCGGGTCTTCGCTGGCCGGGTCCCACGCCATCTCCGGGTCGAACGGCCACTTCCGCTTCTTCGTCGCCGTCTGCGTCGCCCGCGTCTGCAGCGCCAACGGCCACCGGTCCATGTTGAAAAACTGCGGCGCCGTGCCCACAATCGCCGCGTCCGCCCAGTCCCACAAATGGTCCGGTCGCCCGGCCTGGCCCGGCCGGTTGGGCGACTCCGACTCGGCGATCAGGTGCCGGCGGATGCGCGACCGCGCCTCCTCCGCCGTCATGTCGTCGCGGTACGCCTCCGGGTCGGCTTGCCGGACCACGTCCACGAGCTCGTCCGGGTTGGCCGCCTGCGTCTGTCGCCAGGTGAGCAAGAGTGCTTGCTGGAAGCTGGTTCGGCCGCCGCTTCTCGCTGCTTCTTCCGCCTCCATCTCGCGCAGCGTCACGCCGAATCGAAAGGCCAGCGTGCAGAAAAAGTCGCGCACCCCCGCCCGCAGTCGACGATCTGGCCGTCCGCTCTCGAGCGTCTGCTCCCAGCTGGCGTCGACCTCTGTGCTGCGTCGGGGTGCGCCCACGGCATCGTCGTCGTCGTCGTCGTCGTCGTCGTCGTCGCCGTCGCTGTCACTGTCGTTGTTGTCTTCGCCGCCGCTGGGCACCGGCTGCTGCCGCAGCCACGACGGCTCCCCCCACGCCAGCTCGTTGCCGTCAAAGATCCGGTGCTCCGGATGCACCGTCAGCACCGGCCGCTGCACATGGCCGCCGCCGTGGCCGTCGTCAAACGGGTCGTGCCAGAAGCAGCACCGCCCGGCGCGGCTCAGACGGTCGCAGAAGAAGCTGGCGTCTTCCAGCGAGAACCGCATCTTCTGCCGCGCATCCCTCGCCGCGCCCGCGCTCGCGTTGATCGCCGCCGCCACTGCCGCCACCGGCACCCGCGTCTCCGCCGTCGCAAACAGCCGGTCGTCGCTGCGGTCGTCCAGCAGCGCCTGCAGCCGCCGCGCAAAGCACCGGTAGAGCGTCGCCCTCCCCGCGTCCGGCTCGCTCTCCAGCGGCCGCGCCAGCGCCGGATTCGTCGAGTCCGTCAGCAGGAACCGCAGCCAGTGCACCTCCGTCTCGTTGACCCGCCGCACCCGCCGCTGGCCCCCCGGGCTGTCTGCCGGCGCCCAGTCAAAGGCGTTGCGCATCACCAGCTCGCTCGGCGGCACCGACCCGCCCCGGAACCCTTGCTCCATGTACTCGTGCACGTCGCTGAGCAGCTGTCGGGGGGCAATGGCCCCGCTCCGCTCCAGCTGCCGCGTCGTCTCCCGCAGCAGCTGCAGCATCCGCCTGTCGTTGTCGCCGTCCCCCGCATCCGCTCGCCGCTGCTCCGCACGCCACTCCCGATACTGCGCCATATAAAAGGTGTACGGCTGGATCCAGCGGCCGCCGCCGCCGTTGTCGCCAGACGCCTCGCGCGGCCACAGCCCCGTGACGCGGTCCACCTCGTCCTGTACGTCGGATGCCGACAGCGGCAGCACCACGTCGCGCTGCGGCATATCGTTCCCCCCTTCTTCTTCTGGCGAGCCAAACTGCGACAGCGCCAGCTGCAAGCCCGCCCGACGCGCCCCGCGCTCGCGCGCATAGCTGATGGCATCGCCCTCCAGCGTCGTGCCGTCGGGCAGCAGCCGCCGCACACGCCCACCCCCGCCGCTGCCGCCCGCCTCCCCTTCGGGAGCAGTGTCGACCCAGCCGCGGTGCGCCGCCAGGTCCGCGTGGAACTCAGTGTTCTCTTCGTTGGCCAGGTTCGGCCCCTCTTCGGGGCGACGATAGGGCCGCCGCGGTGGACTCTCGCCCGGCAGCACCGTCTCCAGCAGCAGCCGCTCGTCATCGCGCGCCAGCTGTGCGCGGTACCTCTCCGCCTCGGGGTAGTGCTCGCCCATGCTGCCGCCCACATTGGCCCCATCGTCGCCCTCTGTGGTCGCGCGGATCTCGCCCACCGGGAACGGCCGGTCTTGCAGCACATGGCTCACCTGCACCCGTCGCCCGCTCGGCACAGGAATCGCCCGCCGGCTCTGCAGCAGCTCCACGCGGCCCGACACCACCCCCTCGTGATAGTCGTTGAACACCCGGTGCGCCCGCAGCCGCCGCCGCGCTTCCGCCAGCATCAGCTTCGTCTGCCGCCCGCGCACAGCCGGCGCGCTCTCCGGTGTGGCGAGCAGGCCGGCCTCCGGCGCCTGGCGCGTCGGCCGGTCCTCGAGGAAATCCAGGTAGGCCCCAATGTCGTCGACGCGCTCGCGCCAGTCGGCATCGCTGTAGACATCCTCGCCCGACAGATACGACAGGATCTGCTGCAGTCGGATCCCGACCGGCGGCTGGGTCACGCCGCGAAAGACATGGCCCCGGCCCTGGCAGTCTTCCTCGTCGGGAACGAGAAAGCCGTAGTCACCCTGCGACATCGGTTCCGGTTCCGGTTCTGAAACCGGTTCCGGTTCTGGAACCGGTTCCGGTTGTGCCTCTTCAGGCGCGCTCGTCTCCGCCCCCATGGCCAGATCACGGATGGCTTTCTTGGTGCTGGAGATGCGGTAGGCCGCAGTGAGCCGCTCGTCGTCGATAATGGGCAGCAGCGTAGGTGCCAGAATCTTGTATGCATCCGTCAGAACGAGCTGGCGCAGGCCAGAAAGATGCTCCGCCAGGTTTCCTGCGTTGGTCGTCAGACGAGCTGTCTGCCGTTTGCCTTGTCTCGTTTGCTTGTGTTTGCTTACTGTCTTCTTCCTGGCGCTCTTTCCCTTGACGTCTTCTCCCTCGGCGCTCCGTCTTCCGGCGCTCCTCTGCATCCTGTGGCGCATCCCGCCGGTCCGAGCGCGAGACTCGAGCGCCTCTGTTCCAGGACGGCAAGGGCTGCGGGCGCACAGATAGCGCGGGCCCGAGCGAGGCAGACGACGACGGCCGAGAAGCTGACTCGGACCTGTCTTGGCTGATAGCCTCCAGCAGTCGCCCCGTCGCATGGATCGCTCTGGCACTGTTCCGACGCCGAGCCTGCAACCTCTTTTTGCTGGGGCCACGGCCGGAGCCGGAGCCAGAGCCGGAGCCAGAGCCTCCGCTGGAATGGCCGCTTGAGCGTCTGCTTGGGTGCTGATCTGGCATGATGTAGCAAAAGGTAGTTTCGTAGATGAGACTTGAAAACAGTTCCCCCAAGAGGAATATGGGCTGCGACTTGGAAGGGGGATGCTTATAGCTGAACGGTCGCATGCCAAAACTCGACATCTCGACAACTTGATTGCTGCGCGACACAGCAGACAAAGAGAGCTATTGAGCCGAAACAGGAAATTCTCGTCTTGTTGGTCTGCTTGCGGCAGACTCTAAAAAAAAGAAAAAAAAAGTCGAGGGGGGGGGGGGGGGGTCAAAGACAAAGACAAAAGAGGGCGATATGGCCGGAAGGAGAAAATTGGCAAAAAGCAATGTCAAAGACAAAGCAGCTCAATGGCGTAAAAGAGCTCAAAGAAGGGCCATCTCGTGCGAGCCAGACGAGTCATCATCGCTGGGGTCGGGACAAAGGCCCAGGCGGCTGTACAGCTCCCTTGTTAGTCGCTGCACTGTTTCCTCGGCCGCGGTGCTCGACAACGCCGGCGCCTGTGTCGCTGCCGCTGCCGCCGCTGCCGCCGCTGCGACCCCTGTGAGCCACGTCCGCTCGGCTGCCGCCAGCTGCTGCAGCCCCGTCAGGATCGCGCAGGCCGGTGATGTGTTGCCGTCCACCGACAGCGAGGCCAGGTCGGTCGCCAGCTCGTCCACAAACGGCCGGCCCTCCCACTCCGTGCGGAACTGGGCCCGGAAGGCCGGACTGCCCGCGAGACCAGGCAGGGCGGCCTCGGCCAATTGCGTCAGCGCCATCCGCAGAGGCTCCAGCAGGCTTCTTCTTGCCTCGCTCGCCTCGTCTCTGTCGTCGTGCTCGCTCTGCTCCCACACAATCGCCAGCGCCGTCTGCAGAGGCCGCGCCAGCTGCACAGCCGCATAGTCGCTGGGACACGGCACGCCGCCACCTTTGTCCCTGCCGTCTTTGTCGTCTTCATCGCCTTCGTCTTCGTAGCCTCCTTCTCCACCCCGCAGCACCGCTGCGTGCTGTGCGATCCGTCCGGCGGCCAGCGCCATCATGGGTTGGCAGGCGACCGATGCGCCGGCGACAAACATGGCCGCGTGCGTGACCACCGGATCGGCGAGCCAAGGGTTGTCCGGCACAAAGGCGGCATGCGGGTAGTCTGCAACGGTGAGCGACAAGCACGCGCGAGCGAACGAGCGCACGGACGGACGCACCTCCAAAATACAGAAACCGTAAAACGTTGGCCAGCTGGCCCGGGTCGTGCAGGTGCAAGGCCAGCAGACACACCGGTTCTGCGGCGTCTGGTGGCGCACCGGGCACAGAGCCCACGCGTGCGGCAAAGTACGGCACCGTCTGGAGGATGCGCCGGTGCAGACACCAGACAAACGGCCCGCACTTGACCAGCACATCCCAGCCCACCAGGTCGTTCCACAGTCTGCTTGCTGTCAGCAACAAAAAAGTCACAGAGCCCTGCACTAAAGGGCAGCTCACACTTCGTCGCCCGCCTCGAGAACCTGCATCATGGCCTGCGGGACCCGCTGGGGCCTCGGTCGGGATCGCGGGTTCACGTTGCGCAGCTGGGCTGATCTGGTCTGATCTGGTCTGGTCTGGGGCGGAAGAGGAGGTCGCTGCGCCGCAGCTGGCATGTTGGTTCTGCTCGGTCGTACTTGTCTGGCCGGCCAACGCGATCCTCCCAGGCTGAACGCGTTGTGACACCCACAAAGAACCAGCGCTTCACGTCCGCCTTCATCCACCTCTCATCTCCCTCTCACACTGCACATCGATTTTCGTTTGTCCGTCGTCGTTTGCCTGGCCAGTCTTACATTCACCAATTCACCCAATCACATCCTGCCCAAGGCTATATCCAAATCAATCGCTGTTTTCCTAGTCTACAATGTCGATACACAATGTACTCTGAGTATTAGTCTTTATCCTGTCATTCTTTCCAATCTCCAAAAATATACACCCCAGATCGGAGAGCGTAAATGAGTATGCTGTCGTGTCGTAGCATAAAACAAAACAACCAAGGCGATCCACGACGAAGACACAAACAGAAATGCTGGACGGATTTTTCAAAGACAACACGAATGCTTCTTCTTGCCTGACGCCATACGAAACCGATAAAAGAAAAAGGAAAAAAGAGAGATGAAAAAAGAAGAAAAATGAAAAATGAAAAAAACAAAATCCAATCACAACAAATAAATCCGACGAGGAAAAGGGCCAGTCGTTCTCGTCCAAGTTCGTCATCGTGTCTCATCCTGTCACTCGTTCTGCATGTCACTCATGTCAGAATAGTCACCGGTGCTCTTCGTCTTTCGGCACCGCACTCGACGGCTCAATCACAATCTGCGGCAGAGCGGCTAGGCGCAGACTCGGCAGCTGCGGGATGGCGCGCGGGCCTCGATTGCCCCCCTGGCCGTCTTGGCTGCTGCTCCGACTGCTGTCGGAGCCAGCACCCGACCGTGCGCTCGAAGAAGGGTCCGTCAGGGTCACCTCTGCAGCAAGATCAGTCATGTTGGCGGACAACCGTCGGTTGCGTGCTTCCGTGGGACCGGCCGAATAATCGGGCGGTGGCTCAGGATAGGGGCTGGTGGAGCGGGACTGGGCCGGCGTGAGATCGTTTAGCGAGACTTCGTCATAGCCAGGCGGTGACTGGGCGCTGAGATCGGCCTCGGCCGCGTCGATCAGCTCGGGGCTGGACCCAGCCTGCGTGTGCTGGCCTGTGGAGCTAGCACGCGACCTCGTCGTCACGAGCGTCGGCTGGGGCAACTGGTTGTCGCTCTGCATGGTGTCAATGCTCAGCACGGAACTGGTGCTGCGCTCGCGTCGGTGCAGTTCGGGCCGAGAGGACGGGTTTGCGAGGCTCGATGGTGAGCGGGCCGAGGCTGCAATGCTGGCCGCATCGCTCAGCAAGCCGATGCGCTCACTCTCGGAGCTGTTGGCCCGAATGCGGGTACCGTCGTGGCGCGCCACACCAACGTCGGCATAGCTGACGCTGCTGACAGCCCGCTGGCGTGTCTCCTTTGTGCGCTCGTGTTCGCTGCGGAGATCCTGGATCTCGGTGCTGTAGGTCTCTGTTGCATTGCGAGCTTGTATGCGGATGTTCTGCAGGGCGATGTTGTCGTTCCGGGCCCGCGCGTCGCGACGGGCCTGGCGGCGCTCTTCGCGCTCGGCGATCTGGCGGCGTCGGGCCAGACGAATCTGGTACAGGGCATCCATCTCATTCTCGCGCAGCGCCTCTTCGTCTTCGGCGGTGGGCATCTCCACGACGACATCGATGCCGTCGCGCTCGCCTTCGCGGCCCAAGACATGCTCGCTCTCCGAGGGCTTCGACCGGTACGGCGGCAGGGTCATGACGGATCGGATGCTCGTGTTGCGGCCCACGGTCACCACGTTGGCCCCCGATGTGGGCGTGGCGGTGGTGGCGCTTAGCGTCGTTATTTCGGTGTGGTCGTTGTCATCGCGGCCCGAGAGGGCGTATTTTGGTGCCCGGGACCGTTTCCAGCGACGGAAGAGAAAAAAGCCAAGCGCCACGAGGGAGAGGCCGACAACGATGCTCGTTGCAATCTGAATGGTCAGCTAAAATCGAGTGAGAGAGCCATGCTGAGAGCAAGGTGTCACGTACAATGGCGCCGGTGACGCCAGAGGTCCCGCTGTGCTGGATGCGGTTGGCATGGTCATCGGTGCCAGGGCCGCCCGCTCGAGCGACCAGTATCGTCGATTCCGAGACCTGGAAGGCGCGCGGGGTGGAGGGGGAGAAGCCGGCTCGGATGCGCATGGTGGAGATGACGGCGGCAGATGTTCTCCGCCAGAGTGGACGCAGCGCGACAAGTAGGGGAGGTAGGGAGGTGGAGGACAGAAAAAAAATTAAAAAAAAAGCCCGCGAGAACGGTCAGCAAGAGATTCAGATCAGTCGACGACAGAAGTAGTCGACAGTTGGGCGGCTCTGCATGGTAGCCGGCCGTTCCGTGGGATGCTTTCGTCGCTTCTCGAGATATCTAGGACGGGCGTCTCTCTCTTCCTGGTTTGTTGTGTTCGCAAGTCCCCCCTTTCCGATGGGTTCGATTCGAGTTGTACAGATGTTACCGTCTCACAAAGGACAAGAGGTAAAAAAAAAAAAAAACAGCAGGTCGGAAGACGTGGCAGCCAAGAAGAAGAAATTCGTCAGCTTGGGGAGCCGGCGATTTGAGAAGGCTGATTGATGACTAGGGGCGATAGTGCGTTGCTAGGGTAGCAGGCAGTCTGGATCGACGGTGAGACGATGGAGAGTCGCTGATATGAAGCGAGCGAGAATGGGGATGTCGACACGAGACAAGCCCAAAAATAAGAGACGAAGGCGACGCCAGAATGGCAAGTAAAAAAAAAAAAGGAGATCGCTTCCGGAAAATAGAAATAGCTAATAGAAATAGTACCGATACTAATTATTGCAGCTGCTGTCAGGCGAAGAAGGGGCAAGGAAAAGATGCGCGACACGAAACATGGCAGGCAGGCACGTCCAATAGCAGCCCCTAAAAAGCCAGGTACGGTGTACTTGGCAGTCGGCCGATGCCTGCTGGACGTAAGGCGGCGCAGCAGCTGCATGACAAGTACAAGGTACGCTTGTGTCCCAGCTGGATCCGGCTGGGCTACGGGGGGTGTTGGACTCGATCGCTCTTGCCGGATTGGAACGCAGAAAGTGCAGCAAGGCCAGAAAAAAGACGCCAGAGTAAGAAAGAGCGAGCGAACGTCTTCCGCGCAAGCCGATCACCAGCAGAAGAGAGGCAGAGAAGGTCCCCACGCGCCAGCCATAAGGGGCTGTGCAGCGATCACCGCCACAGAAATGTCGTGTACAATGGTCTAGCTAGCGGCCAGAACGACAGCAAGCAGGTCACGCAGCTGTCTGCAGGGGTAATGAAGGCCCCCAACCCCGATAAGGCTGACCGGCGGAAATGACGCAGCATGAATAGGTGTCATTGAATGCCATCTGACACCGTAAGACGTGTTTATGGCCTGGAGATTGATTCATCTTACCAAAAGAAAAAAAAGAAAAAAAGAAAAAAAAAATGGAACGAACCGAAAAGAAAGATACGCTGGAACGCACTCGCTGCCACTGCACTCACCCAAACTTCTTTTCAAACTTCTTGAACATGCCCGTCACCCCCCGCTCCAGCCGCCCTGCGTTCTCCTCGAGCCGACCGCGCGGCTCCTTTTTCGGCTTGTACTGGACCGCCGCCTCGCCCTCCGTCGGCCGGTACAGCTGCTGGTGCACCGCAAACTGCGTTGCGTCTGCCGTCGCCGGCACCGCCGCCGCCCCCGCTGTCGTTGCTGGCAATGTCGTCTGCGTGCTGTAGTTGTACGTGCTGAACCCGGCCACGGCTGCGCTCGTCACCGGCACCCCGGCCACCGTGCCCGCCGGCACGCTCGCCACGGCCGGCGCCGTCGTGTACTGGGGGTAACCAGGGCTGAAGGGCGACGTCGGCATCGTGGACGCACGCGCCAGGCCGGGAGGGCCCGGGACGGCGGCAGCAGCCGCGTTGGCGGCGACGCTGGGTGGGCCGGCAAACGTGGGCGCACCGGGAGGTCCCTGGAAGGTTGGCGGCGGCACACCCGGGCTCAGCGGGCCCAGTCCGGCGGGCACGACCAGACCCGGGCTGAAGGGCGTGGTGGCATCGTTGACCAGCGTCTGGTGCAGCGGATCGTGGGTGGCGTCGGGCGGCGGCGGCGTCTTCTCGCGCGGCCGGATGGTCTCGGGCGCCGCGGGCGCAGCCGGGTTGTAGGCCATGGGCACAAACGCCGGCTGCTGCTGCTGCTGCTGGGGCGGCGTCGGATGGTTCGAGCTAGACGAGACAGCCGATGCGGGCGGGCCCGCAAACGAGGGCACCCCCCCTGCGCCAGAACCATTGCCCAGGGCCACGTTCTCGAGCTTCTGCACCACCGATGACATGCTGTTCGGCTGCACAGCCTGCTGCTGCTGCTGCGGTGGAGGCGGAGGCGGCGCGACCGGCTCGTCCTGGATGTCGACCTGATTGGCCGGCAGCACACGACGGACGCCATTGACAAACTGGTGGGCGTCGCGCGGGCTCCAGAAGTAGATGTCGAGACTCTGCAGCTTGTAGTGGTAGATGTTCTGGTTTTGCGGGTCGTACGTGGGCAGGTGCCACTCCTCCTGGTTGGGCACGTCGTGGACGGTCACGGAGACCATGCAGCTGTGCTTGTAGGAGTAGCGGACGCCGGTGCGGTCGAGGTCTGCCGGTCAGTTTCTGCCCATCATGCACACAAGCCAGTGCGACGTACAGCCCGTGAACGCATCCTGCTGCTCTGTGCCCGGCTGGTTGGCAATCTCGATGCGCGCCCGGCCTTCATGGGCATTCTCAAAGAGGTAGACGTAGGAGCCCTTGTTGAAGCGGTGGTGCGGCGGGTAGTCAGTCTCCGGGCCGTAGAAGTAGTGAATGTCGCCGAAGCTGCAGAGAGTCAGAAACGGGCCAGAACGGGCAAAAGAGAAACAGACACACAACGTACAGCGTGGCGACCTTCTCCTCGCCAGGCCGGGCAGCCATTGCGGCAAGTGACCAGGTCAGCAGGAAGAGGCAGTCAGTGATTGGGAGAGTCAAGACACGACTGAGATATGGACACGGGAGAGATGACAATGCAGGAAAAAAGAAAAAAAAGAGAAAAAGACACAAGAGCAGAGGTAGCCACGGGGAAAACAGAATGCAGAGTCAGAAGTGTGACGACCTCCAAGCTATCACCCATCAAAGCAGCAATTTGGACCCCAAGGAGGGTCCTTCCAACATCCGCTATAGCGTGCCGTCACACGCCATCAGGGCTCTGCCGTTGGGCAATGCGCATGCAGCATCTGCACCTTGCCGCATGGTTGGCCACCCATTATGCGACCCCTCCGCCGTGAGGGGACAAGCTGTCGACCTGTGGTGGACGCCTGTCCCGAAAGAGCACGTCGGCGCTTAGAAGCCCCAGCGTCATACAAGGCCCGGGCCAATGGTGGCCGCTGCTTGGGCTGCCAGCTGTGGGGCCTTTGTGTTCCTGGATGCAGCACCAGCGGCCATTGGACAGAAGAGTCGAGTTGTCTGTGACTTTTGTGATTTTTGTGATTTGGCTGGTATGATTGCAAGCGCACAGGCCGGGATCGTCACGCTTCTCAAGAAAATGATTACTTATCCGCAGATGCCCGGATGCGAGGGCTTGCGGGCGGAACAGTGCATCTTGCACGGACAAGGATTTAGTGGGTGGGGGTGCTTATCAAATCGTGAGAAGCTCGGACCACTCTTCGTGGTGATTGTGAATTTTTCTGAATAGCATCTCTCTCGGCTGCTGCAGCACACCACAAAGATCGGTTGACGAGCGACGCGCGTGCCGACAACACACCACCTGCAGCCAGGGCCAGAAATTGCCTTGCCAGCCACCCGAGAGCAGAAAGAAGTCTGTGTCTTCTCCTGGTGCCCACCGACACCCATCCACGTGTTGTCCCCAACACCTCGGGACCTCAGATACGATCCAATTTGACGACCGCTCTCGGACAAGAAAGCCCCCCTTGCGACTCGAGAGAGAGACCAATTCTTTGGATAGTACCGGTTGCCATAGCCATAACCTCTTTTTTTTTTTTTTTGCCTACCTTGGAACCGCCACCATGGGCATCCTCCACATCGCCAACACCTGCTCCCACCTGCAGAACGCCTCCAAGGCGCGGCTCGGGCTCACGTCCATTCCGAACAACAAGTACAACCTGCGCTTTGCCCTGGCGCTGCACCGGGCCGGCTTCATCTCGTCGGTGACCCGGGCGGGCCCGCAGCCGCCGTCGCCCGAGGTGCTGCTGACGGGCACGCACATTGACGAGCCGATCACGTCGGCCAACGTGTCGTCGCGGCGGCTGTGGCTGGGGCTCAAGTACTGGGACAACGAGCCGGTGCTGCGCAAGCTCAAGGCGTACTCGACGCCGACGCGGTACGTGACGCTGCCGCTGAGCAAGCTGGAAAAGGTGGCGCGGGGGTTCCCGCAGGGGCAGGTCAAGGGGCTCAACATGGGCGAGTGCCTGTTTGTGAGCACGGACCGGGGCGTGCTCGAGGTGCGCGAGGCGCTCGAGAAGAAGATTGGCGGGCTGGTGCTGTGCAGCGTTTCATGATGGGAAAGCAAGAGTCGGAAATTTCGAAAAAAGAAAAAAAAAAGAAAAAAAAGCAAAAAGAACAAAAAAAAAAAAAAGAAATGGAGGGCCTCCGAAAGAGGCCCATCAGACACGAATTTGTACATGTATACTATATGCATTGTAACATAGAAATGTGAAATACCCAACCTTACAAACTACCTTACAAACTACACGATGGGGAAGCGTCAGGAGCAGACAGAAAGGAAGCCGGGCTCTGCAAATTGGCTTGGCCAGCTTCGAAACCTATGGAAGACAGGCCTTGTGCAGGACCAGTGGCTCTCTATGGTCCTCTGGTTGACAAGCTGGACACGAGAACGGCCTTCAATGGCAGGCCAGACAGGAATCAGTTCATGGCATAACCATGGACGGTGGGCTCTGTCCACCCAAATCTGACGTGATCCTACCACTCAGGCACCCGGCCCGGGTGGGCCGACAAAGAGATGCATGCCCAGGGGATACGAGCAGACGATGGAGCAAGGAGATGGGCAAGCAGACATGTGTGCGTCAACAGAGATATTATATGAGCGGTAGTCAAGATGCATAGCCCCCAATCATCGTCTAGATGCGTACTCTGCAGAACCACACACACTCCACAATGCCAGGCACATCCAACAGGAACAGGCCGTGTGTCATCTCGTGTCGGGGGAAGAACCAGCTCGGGCAATGCTTTGTAGGTATCTTGGGTAGTGCTGACCAGGGGGGTTGACCGAAATGGTCGCCGGCCAAGTGATCCTGTCGCCGACATATTGCAAATACGAAGTAGGACATTGCTCGTCTCCGCCGTGGGAACATGTATAACAACGGCCAGCAAAGACCAACCAAAAAACCAGCAATGGCTTTGCGCAGGGTGGGACACGACTGGATCGAGAAACGCGGTTTTGATGGTCGCCGATTGCTGGGGCTTGCCTCTTTTCGGCGAATCCACAGGAGCGCCCCTCTCTCTCCCGGTCATGAATGGAGCCCGAAGCGACCAGCGGGACAAGCCCGAGCATGGTACATATATAGCCTGGTCGCCGACACCAGCTGCCATACGCGTATAGCCGTGTTGTGTGATTGGGCTGCTGAAGCTCATAAACTGGGGGGGGGGGGGGTTCCGTCTTTTGCTGCTGGTGCTGCAGCTGCATGGTAGCTCGGCCCGCACACGGAAGAAGGAGATGTCGATGCATCTTTATAATCGACCACCCTGCTTGCTTGGACAATAAAAAGCTCTCTCTCCACTCTTCCGCTCCCCCTTTCAAGCGTGGTTTTGTTGTATAAATACCAGGCACATCCAAAATTGGTCAAATTCGGCAAATCCAGCAAACCGGCACACTTTCAGGCAAATTCAGCAACAAGAAAAGCAAGAACCGACGTCCATTACCGAGATCGGAGAGATTGTCACGAATCCGTCAACTGGAAAAACGAGAAAGGAAAAAGAACCCGCAAGGAAAAATACAACTACTGCGTCGTTACAGGAAGCATATTGTCAAACTCGCTCATGATGCCCTCGTCCGTGTTGATGCTGGTGATCATCTCCTCCTGGGTGAAGCCAACCCAGAAGGCCGGGTTGATCTGCTGGGCCTTCTTGGCCCGGTAGATCTCCTGCGCCACGCCGCGGACCTGGCCGCTGGCCGTGTTGGCGGCCCTCCATACATCGCTGAGCTTGTTGAGGGCGCCAATGTTGAGGCGGATCTGCTGGCGCAGGTCATCCTCGTCCTGGATGTAATACAGAGCCCACTTGCTGAGATGCACAATGGACGAGAGCGTGATGACACAGGTGAAGAAGTGGGTGTGGGACAGCAGAGGCACGGCCTGCGTGACCATCTTGCTGATCTCGCACGCGGCCGTGACCGTGTGCTTCGTGTGCGTGTTGAACGCATCGCCGCTGGGGACGTGACTGTGCGGCGCGCACGAGTTGACGCCCCGGGTCGGCGAAGAATCCAGCTGCGAGTGCGGCTGGTGCAGCATGATGGAGCAGCTGTGGGAGTCAGTTGCCGCAGAGCACACGAAAAAAAAAAAAACAGAAAAAAAGACATACGCGTGGATGATAAAGTGCGCCTGGAACATCATCTCGTCGAGCTGGCAGTTCTTGGTCAGGTCGTCGGCCTTGGAGGGCGGCNGCGGCGCGCACGAGTTGACGCCCCGGGTCGGCGAAGAATCCAGCTGCGAGTGCTGAAGTTGCAGCATGAGGGCAAAGCTATGGTAGTCGGGTGCCAAAGAGGATAAAAGAAAATAAAAAAAAAAAAAAAAAAAAAAAAACAGAAAAAAAGACATACGCGTGGATGATAAAGTGCGCCTGGAACATCATCTCGTCGAGCTGGCAGTTCTTGGTCAGGTCGTCGGCCTTGGAGGGCGGCAAGTGCATGCGCCAGTTGCTGAGCATGGACTCGATCTTCTCGAGGTTCTCGTCCTGCGGATACAAGATGGGCGAGCAGCGCATAAAGCGGCCAAGGATGCGCGCTGCGGCAATGCGGTAGGTAAAGGACGAAAACTCCCGATCCTCGCCGCTAAAGATGGCATCGTCAAAGTCTTCGATGTAGGCTGGCGTCGGGATGTTCTGGAACGGTCAGGATGTTTCCTCTTTTTTCTTTTTTCTTTTTTCTTTTCTTTTTTTATGAAAGGGGTCACTTACACCCGAGAGATACTGCTGTTCCTCGCACGGAAGAGCGACGTCGGCAGGAATGTCAAAGAGGAAAAAGTTGGTCATGCGGTGGACGCCGGCCACCATGCCGTCGACGACAAACAGATCCCACCAGGTGCGGCGCCAGCTTTCTTCCAGGACCGGGTTGCCCCGGCCGTGGGCGGTGGCAAAGCTGCGCTGGTTCAGGCCAATGTCGACGGCGATGCGCTCGACGTCGGCGAGGAGCTTGCGGGCGCGCTCCTGGTCGCAGCTGCCGTCGAGGCCCACGATCAGCAGGATAAAGGTCTGCACGAGGAAGCCGTCCTGGGGGCAGGTGGGCAGGTAGGCCAGCCGGACGGCCTCGTCAAAGTACATGGCGCGCGCAGGGCCGACGTCAATGTAGAGCGAGCCGATGTAGCGCATGGCGGCGAGGAGGTGGCTGATGTCGATGGAGCTGTCCTTGGCCAGGCCCAAGAGCACATCCTTGGGCAGGGCAAAGGGGTGGCCTCCGTAAAAGTAGTGGTAGAAGGCGTCGAGGCAGCGGTCGGCCACAGTGGGGACGACGGGCGGGTTGGCGGCGAGGGCCATGCTGCCGCCGACGGTGAGGCTCATGTTGCTGAGCCCCGCGGTGAAGGGGTTCCGGTACAGGTGCATGTTGGACAGCGAGGCGGTGGGCGCGGTGCCGATGGAGGCCGAGGTGGTGGCGACGGTGGCGAGGCTGGCCATGCTCGGATCCACAAGTGCGGAGGTGGTGGCCATGCCGCCGCTGACGGTCGTGTAGGCGGGCATGGCGGAGCCGATGGCGGTCGGGCCTCCTCCGTTGGAGACGACGACCGGGGGCGCATAGGCGGTGGTGACTACGGTCATGGGCGCGGCGGCCGGCTGGACGATGCGCGGGGCACCGAGCAGCATGGGGCAGCTGTCGGCCGGGACGCCCGAGGACGACTGCGGCGAGGGGTTTTCGGGCGAGGAAGACCGCAGCCGCTTGTTGGGCTTCCGCGGGCCCTTGTAGCCGCGACGCGAGGCGACGTAGACGCACTGCATCTCGCCGGTCCGGCAGCGCGAGCAAGGATTCTGGCCGTCGCATTTCAGGTGTTTCTCGCGCTAGAAGACACATTGTCAGTACGATATGTGTGGGTTGTGCAAAAGGCGGCATGGCATACACATCCCAGGCAAGCGGTCGGCACGGCCGGGGCGGCCGCAGGAAGCGACACGGCGCCGTTGGCCGAGGACGCCGAAAAGAGCTCGGCCGGGCTCCCGTTGGACGGCACGGCGTAGACGTCGCCGACGGTGGACGGAGTCGACGACGGGTCACTGGGGAGCGATGACGAGCGGGGCACGCCAGGCACCGGAGGCGAGATGGACACAGAGCCGCTGTCCATGATGTTGATGGGCGGGTCAAAGGGGCCGACGTTCATCATGGCGGCGGCTGTCGATCTGGTTTACTTGTTGTTTCCAGGAAGAGGCTGGTTTTGCAGTGTTCACAATCTTGGCGCCGTCTCGCACTTTTGGGGGGTTGTGTCCGCTCTTGTGTTTTGCCTTGTGCAATCAGTGAATAGAAACAAACGAGGCGGAGAAAACTTGAGCGTATTAGCAACATGAGTGTTCGTAATGCTGAGGAGCAGAGTACGAGCAGCAGCCAAGAACACGTCGGGTGGGATGCACATGTACGAAGTACCATTGGGGTTGTGCAAGGAAGGAGTGGTGGAGGAGGCGTACATGTATCACACCCGTTTGCTTGCTGTACGAACTCGTATCGTCCTTGGTACTCGCATGTACTGTGTACGAAGTACTCCGTACCTGCGAGACAAATCTGGACCCTTGCTAATAGTGCAGCAGGCGCCCACAAGAGAAACGTCCGCTGGAGAGTGGCCGACAGGCGGATGCGACCGGCAGGGGGGAGGAGAGGCGCCGGGATTGATGGACCCGAATCGATCTGGTGCAGAACAGGACGGGGGGGTCAGGGGGGGGGGGGAAGTGCGCTGTGTGCGGCTCGTCAGATATTTATTCGTCAGTAAATCTCTTCGGCGAAGTCGAGATAGGCTCTAAAGAAGCTTAGGCCGCTGTTAGTGCCGGAGCCCATCGTCCCAAGTAAATCACAGCGGTCATTCGGGCACAACTCGTCTCAGAAGAGGACGGGCTGCTTTCGAAACACTGAAACCTGGCGGCCAGTGATACGAAATGCGCTGACCAAGGAGGGGGGGGGGGGGATAAAAACCATATAAGAGACAGGGTGGCTATGCTTCTTCTTTTTCCCTTCTTTTTCTGGGTGCTCTTTTTTTCTTTTTTTTTCGTTTTTTCTTTTTCGTTTGCCCCTTTCCCCCTTCTCTCCTTGCTTTTCTCTATTTTCTCTCATGCGTGCCACAGTCTGCACGGGATCAGTGCGGTATTCGTACCTCGTCCGCTGGCTAGAGGGACAAGTGGGAGCATCGAGTCCGGTTATCGTGTTTCTCGGCATATTTTGCAGACGGGGGGGGGTCACCGCTGGTGCCGCGCCAATGCATGTCGGGTGAGATCTCTCGCCCTGTTTTGTCCCGCGCCTTTTCACGCTTGGGGAATGGGTACGAGCAGTGTACAAGGCCTGAATCCTGCACGGCAGGAAATGAGCCATGCAACGCTGCAACGTGCTCTCCGCGGAACCACAGGCAAAAAATATATGTAATAAAAAGCCTGGGTGCTCGTTTGCGTCATGGGCCGGTCCACTGTTCAGGTCAGCAAGCGACATACAAGGCACGTACATACACGGCGGCCCATGCCTGACAGGTGACATCTCTCCTCGACTCCGGGCGGGACACGCTGCCGACCGTTGCAAAAGGTGGGGAGGGGGAAATCACTTCCAGGCCCCCGTGGGTCTGCAGGCCGGCCGGAAACTTAGTGCACAGCGGACTAGTGGAAAAATATCAAAGCTGCACGTCGACTGGACGCGCCTGCTAGTGCAGGAAATGAAGATCAATTAGCTTCTCGACGTGCTGTTGATTGGCGAATGACGTGACGGTAATGAGCCCACCATCATTGGAACAGAGACGCCGGACAGGCATTGTCGATCCAGTAGATGAAAGCAACCGATGGAAAGGGGGGCAAGAGAACGTACGAAGTACTTTGTAAAGGGTGGAAGAAAGAAAGAAAAAAAAAAAAAAAAAGCACACCCTGTGTCTCCATATCGACAGCAACATCTTTGCGATTGCTCATTTCAGCTTGACAAGGGTGTGGCCAGGCAGAAGATCGGAGGCTCGGTTGCGTCTGGTTCGGGTAAGGATCTGTCAGAGGTCTAGCCCTTCAGCAGCCTTGTGTGTATTATCTTACAAATCCAGAGGGACAAGCTCAACGACAGCCGTCACGAATGGCCCGTCAGCAGCACTTGCCAGCAGGTTCTCTGCTGATTCAAGCTGCGAGGATGCCTCGGCTGGACACGACCGCCGGCTGCGATGGCTCCATTCTTTTTTTTTGTCAGACAAGCAGAAGAATCGAGACAGCCTCGGGCAGGGTGCTGCTGGCTCTTCTTCCCGTTCCGCGCGCAAAGTGACAGATCACCGATATTGCTGACCTCGGCTGGTGCACGCTTGATTCGGCTGTTTCGCTTTCTCGCAGAGGAGGGAACCGTTCTTTTTCCCGAGTCGTCTTCGTACAGCTCTCGCGCTTTCTTTTTTCCTTGCCTGTTCTACACAGTAGTGACGTACATAGTAGAAACCCTTGACTGAAACAGCAAAGCCGGCCCAGTGCACTTTTGAAATCAGTGTCTCGGGCGAGGCGCGCGTTTTTCCCACTCGAAAGCCGATATCCGATCTCGTTTCTGGGTTTTTTTGCCCACTTGCATCTCGAACAGGAGCGAGGCATTTCTGTTTCCCGGCCAGCTTGTGTCAGATGCTTTTCTGCTCTCGTTTCTTTTTCGTGCGAGACAAGCTGCGTACCAGTGTGGACCGCCCCCCGGTGGGCGCTGCGTCACATGTCTTCAGGGGAATGCAGGACGGAAATGACGATAGTTGACAAGCTCTGCCGGAAGTGTCTGAGAACGGCTTACGGAGTTCCGAGGAAGAACCATCTGGACAGGCCACAACCGAGCATACGACCAGAGGCTCGGCATGCACCTGCCTTACAAATGGGACGGCAAGTTCACAGCAAGGCAACTCTTGAATCATATTTTATTCCTATTTTCACATCCATGCTCCCCACCCCGCCTGTTTCGTCACCAGGGTATTATATCCAGATATTCGTACATGCATGGCACCATAAATACTGTACAACACTAAAAGAAGAAGAAGAGGAGTGCGCGGCTCACAGCCTCGAGGGTGAGCCGCGCTTCCCGCCGCTGAACTTGGTGGTGGTGGCGGTGCTGGTGGCGGTGGCGGTGGCGCTGCCGCCCGCCCACGTCCACGGCCAGTCGTCGCTGCTGTCGACCACCTCGGCAAAACGCTGGGTGTGGCTGCGGGCGACCGCGTCCGTCACCGACATGGGCTCGTCCATCGTGGGCAGCAGATGCGGTGTCGACCGGTAGGGCAGGGTCGGCCCCGCGGACCGCGAGTAGGCGCGCTTTGTGGCTGGCTGCTTTGTGGCTGGCTTGGCAGCGGTGGCCTTGGCAGCGGTGGCCTTGGCAGCGACGGGCTTGGGCGGCGCCAGGTCGCGGCGCTTGGCGGCCAGAATGTCCTTGAGCTCCTGGTCGTCGGCGGTGATCTGGGCGCGGATAAAGGCGAGGTCCGCGGTGCTGCCGTCCTGCTCGCGCAGCGCCTCCATGACGGGCTTGCGCGGTACGTAGGCGATGCCGTCGAGCCGGGGCGGGTGATGGGGGTCGGGCGCGACGCGCGGATCCAAAAAGGCGGCGGGCCCGCGGGCCAGCAGGGCGGGCAGGTCGAGGCTCTCGCCGGGCGGGATGGCGGTGGGGTGGCTGGGGGTGATGCAGTCCATGTCGACCTCCTTGCGCAGGACGTGGTCGATGTCGACGGCGGAGAAGTAGGCGCAGGACTGGGGCAGGTCGCGGATGCCGACCTGCTCGGAGAACATGGCGCGGGTCCAGACGTTGGCCACCTGCAGAGCCATGGCAGCGCGGTAGCGGTCGGCGTCGCGCACGAGATAGCGGATCTCGTCGTGGACGGTGATGGCCAGGCGGGCCTGGATGCGGTAGCGGCGGATGAGGTAGTCCATGGCCACGATCAGCAGGTGCAGGTAGTCCTGGCCGGACGACTGGATGGCCCAGTTGATGCGCGACGTCAGGTAGCCGCCGCGGCTGATGAAGCGTCCCATCAGGGCCTCGGTGATGCCGGCGCCCAGCACGGGCGTGCGCGGCCGCTCCTGGTCGGCAAACTCCTCCAGCCGGTTGAAGACAAACGACTCGGTGCCGCCGCGCCAGAACGGCCGCCGGTACAGCGCCCGCCGGCTCGTCCGCGCCCCCTTGGTGGCCATGTACAGCTGCGTCGCCGTCGCCAGCGTCTCCGCCTCGGACAGCGACGGGTTGAACTGCCGCAGCAGCTGCGCCGCAAACTTGAGCCCCGCGCCGTAGATGCGCCCGTAGTTGAACACCTTGGCGTCGCCGCGCGTGATGCCCAGGATGCTCGCCGTGTGCGAGTGCAGGTCCGTGCCGGCTGCCTTGGTGCCTTCGAGCGTCATGAAGCCGATGGCGTTGCCGCCGTGCAGCCCAAACGTCGCGTCCCCCACCACGCTGGCGATCCAGAGCTCCTCCGAGTCCACGTCCGCGCCCACAAACGCGTACCCCGGCGGCGCCTTGACCATGGCCTTGAGCTCCGAGCCCACCCGGTTCTTCTTGGCGTTGCTCGCCGTCAGCCACGTGTTTTCCACCGCCCGCCGCGTGATCGTCCCCATCGGGATCACCTGCGGCAGGATGAAGCCCTGGCGCCGGGTCCTGTCAGGTGTGTTCTCAGATGAGCCGCCCGGCAGCTGGTCCTGGTACACCACCAGCTGCGACGTGATGCGGTCGCGCGCGCTGATCCAGTAGGAGCACGACGCGTTCATCTCCAGAGCCTCCTTGGCGTAGGCGTACTCGGAGGACAGCGCGCCCTTTTCGAAAAAGGCCAGGTAGCTCTTGGCCATGGGGTTGGCGCAACGCGCCGTCGGCCCGTCTTTGTGCGGCAGCTTGAAGTAGACGTGGCGCGCGTCGCTCTGCAGCCGCGCGATCGGCTCTTCCGTCATGTCGCAGCGCGCCATCTGCTTCTGGTCGTAGACCGCCGCCTCGCTGCGCGTCACCCGGAACGTCCAGCCGTGCAGGTCCGACCAGACCAGCGGCTGGCCCTCCCACGACAGCCGCAGCAGCAGCGGCGCGATGCGCGCGCGCACGCTGATGTTCATCGGCTGTTCCTTCTTGGGAAAGAGGTCCTTGTACCATTTCGGCTTGCCCGGCATCTTCTGCCGCAGCGCCGCCCGCGGCGGGTCGCCCTTGCGCTTGCCCTTGACCATGCGCACCTCCTGCACCGTCCAGTCGAGCTGCTGCAGCCACGGGTCCTCGCGCCACTGCTCCGGCGTGTCGAGCAGCGCCAGCGCCTTTTCCGCGAGCGCGACCAGCCGCTCGCGCACGGCGTCCGAGAGCTGCAGGTAGGTGGCCTCGGCGCTGGCCACGTACTTGTCCCACGACTGGTCCACCGGCAGGATGACGGACGAGAGGTGGCGCAGCGCCGCAAAGCTCACCGGGTGCGGGCACACCTCGAGGAAGCTGGGGAAGACGATCTGGTAGACCCGGTGGGTCACGGCCACGTCGGCGGCGCAGTAGTCGAGCAGGGCGTCCAGCTTGGCCAGCACGCCCTCGCGCTTCAGCTCGCCAAACTCGTCGCGCGCCGTCTTGTCCATGGCCACGTTGAGGTGGAACTTGGCCACGTCGCGCAGCGAGTTGACCGAGCTGCGCTCCACCCACAGCTCCTCCTCCTCTGCGTGCAGCGCGCTGTTCTGCAGCAGCTGCGACAGCTCAAAGCTGTCCGTCTCCTTGGCCATGCGCTCCCGCAGCTCGCGGTTCTTCTTGTGCCGCATCCACGTCGGCCGCTGCTGCGAGCACATGCCGTTGACCGCCACGTGCAGCGACATGGTGTCCAGAAAGGCCGTCCGCGTCTGCTGCAGGTCGTACTCTTCCAGGATGCGCGCCCGGTCGTAGCCCACGTTGTGCCCCACCACCACCCGGTCCGCGCTCGGGTCGCCCAGCGGGATCAGCTGGCAGGCCACCTCCGTCTCGCCCAGCAGCCACGGCGAGAGCCAGGCGTACCAGGCCGTCGGGCTCGCCGCGCACGCCATGATGGCAAACGGGCTCTCCTTCCACAGCACCTCCGTGTCGAACACGAGCATCGTCTCCTCCGGCGCCGCCACCGACTCGGTCCGCCCGTCGGCGGTGTACTTGGTCCAGCCGCTGCGCTGCACCCACCGCCGCGGCTTGGGGGGCGTGTTCGCCCGGGCAAACTCCTTGGCGTAGCCCAGGAAGGGCTGGGCCGCGTCCGTGCCGAGCTTGAAAAAGTGCTCGTCGAGCGTCTTCCCCTGCAGCGCGGGCAGATCAAAGGCGATGGGCTCGCTCTTGTCCGTGTTCTTGCCGAGGAGGTCATGGCGACGGAGGTGGTCTTTGGCCAGCTCCAGCAGCTCCGGCGAGGGCGGCGGCGGCGGCGGCTGGCTGGCGTCCTTGGGGAAGATCTGATTGTACACATGTTCGCTGACATGCTGGATGCCAATCTCGCTGTATCGCGCGGTAGAAGGCACTGGACGGTATCAGCTGAGCTCGACGTCCCCGTCTCGTTCCGCCTGCTTACAAGCAAGAGTCTTTGGCGGGTCTGCCACCGCGGACTGCCACCGGACGGATGATGCAGGCCATGGCTGGCGTGCGCGGTGTCTGGCGAGCCGCACAAACGCGGCGGTAGCGGTCACAGAGCCTGGACTGCGTGGCGGACCGGCCAGGGGCCGGAAGAGCATTCTGATGCCGTCGTTGGCCGGAAAAACGGTTGTGCGACAATGGGCATCACGCCGGATCCAGAGCGGACCAGGCTGGTGTTCTGATTTCTTTGTGCTGTCACCCGAAACGACGGGGAGGGGATGTTGGCAACGGAGCCAAACCCCAAGAGATTGGCCGGGATTCTGAGGAGCAGAAAGACAAGTCAAAGGCAATGGCTGTTTCTGCTTTTACCTCTTTTACCACTTTTTTCATGCACCATCTCCCTGTGCTCGACGCACGGGCCACCATGCGCGATAGCGCGAATGACCTAATCGTCCGATGGGAACACGATGCGCACGTGTTGCTGCGTGCTGAGTCATCTCGGCACGCTTTGCTGTTGGATCGCTGCAGCCAATGCCAGGTTTCACAGCCTCATCAGCCGACCCTGGCTTTGCGGCTGGCCTTGTTCTTTGTCTCCTTGCTTAGACACTTTCCTCGGATCGCCTACCGTGATATTCGTCTATCCAAGCGACGCGAGGCGTCCCACAGTGCCAATCTCGCGCTTTGCGCTCACTACTCGTACGAGTACTCGTATCGCCACTGGCCGCCGAAAGAAAAAGCATCCACTTGCCAAACCCCTCTCCTCCATTCACTATTCACTCGACGAGCGCCGGCTGAGCTCTTCCCACCGATTGGACGTCAGCCGCAAAACACAGGACATGGCGAGTCCCCCCACGGGCATCGACCTCGACCTAGATGGTGAGCCTTTTCCTTCTGCGATCCTGGTCATTCAGCTTGGTCTCGCTCATGCTTTCTTTCCCGTCATCGCCTCCTCTTCACCAGAACACCAACTGGCCAGAGAACGAAGCTGACGTGCCCCCCTCCCCCCCCTTCTCCCTTTCGCTTGCGTCAGGAATCGCCGACTTTTACACTCCTTTTGGGTTCGATTCCTCCTCTACCTTCCTCGACCCGCTTGCCGACTTCTACTACTACGACTTCCCTTGCGAGGGACCACTCGCCTCGCATAGACGACGCAGCCGCCTGCAGAGGCCGACAGCCGGGCAGCAGGGCCCTGCATCGACCTCGGCGAGCCGGCTCGGTGCCACATCCGTCTCACGCCCTCACGCACCGCGAACACAAAGTCCCGACGAGCTGGGCCAGGCAGAATCTTCACCCCTCGGTCGCAGTGGCGAGCTGCCTGCCGCCCTGTCTTGGACGCGCAACGTGACGAGCAGCCGCCTCTGGTCCATCAGCCAGCTGACCAGCCGAAGCTCGCATTCTCTGCCCCAGCAGTCCCGACAACCCCCCCGTTCGCCAGCACCGTCATTACCGACGACATCTCCACATCACACGCCTACGAGGAACAACTTTCTCGAGCTCTTGCTGAACGACGATTTGGCCGAGCAGACACGCGGCGACAGACAGCTGGAGCGAGAGGACTCTCCAGATCAAGATAACCACAACAGAAACATGCCAGGGAGACGAGCCCTGTCTGGAGCGGCGGCGGCGTCGGTTGTGCGGGCACGAAACAACCGGACCTCCAGCAGTCCCGTCTCGGTGACGGCCACGGCCCAGGTGACCACGCCGCCGCGAACGCGGGCCGTCGCCAAGCGGCAGCGCAGCGGATCTGCGGCAACGCTCAACAGCAGCAGCGGCCGCCGGACGCCCCGGTCGAGCGCCAAGCGGCTGAAGCGCGACGATGTGGAAGAAGACCCGTTTGCTTCCGACGACGACGGCATCGAGGTCGTCAACTTGACCAACGTCGACCGGCCTGGTGCATCCGACGAAGAGAAGCCAGAAGACGCGGATGCGGATGCGGATGCGGATGCAGATGCTGCTGCTGCTGCTCCGGCTTCGCCACCTCGTCCCGTGAAGCTGGCCTCCTTCCAGTGCGTCATCTGCATGGACGACGTGACCAACCTGACGGTGACCCACTGCGGTAAGTGCACTCACGTCCTTTTTCCCCTCTTTCTTTCCTCCGCTCATTCACCCCTCAGGCCACCTCTTCTGCAGCGAGTGTCTCCATGCATCGCTGCACATTGACCCGCTGCGCAAGATCTGTCCGATCTGCCGGCAAAAGATCGAGCTGCGGGCGATCCACCACCCGGCCTCCAAGATGGCGCGGAGCTACTTTCCGCTGGAGCTCAAGCTGATGACGCGGAATCGGCAGGGCAAACAGCCAGTGCGACAACCATAAAGGGGCGGAGAGACGCGCTGGGCAGATGGTGCCTTTACTGTTATAATACCAGAGACAGATGAACAGGGACAGACGGCAAAACTTGTCCGTCTTGCCCTGGCTTGTTCTGTCTCCCCTTAGTTTTCCGGATGATGGCGCTTCACAGCGCGGAGCGGGTGCTCGGGAAAGAGAGGGCGGCGGGCTGCTTTTTTTTGATTCTGCGAGAGAATAGAACTTGCTCTAGGCAACAAGGTTAAACAGAACTTTTGATGTCTACACCCCCCCTTCCAAAATGCAGTATTCTCTTGTTCGATTCGGGATGGCCCTTTTATAGGCCCGCTAGGTTTTCCCCTCTATGTTACAACTCCTGGCCGATACGAAAGTACAAAAACCAAGACGGCCCTTCCGTCGACCGTCTCTCAGTGGAACAGCACCCGCGTCGGATTCTTTTGCGGCTGCACGGGCGTACCGTCTTCGAACTGTTTAGTTAGTTGGCGACTGTACACACAATCCAGATAAACAAGGGACACCCACCTCGAGAAAGTCGGTCGCCACGATCAGCACCATGAACGCCTCGGCCAGATCGGCCACCTGCTCCTCCAGTCGCGCCGTCGTCGCTGCCGCTGCCGCCGCACCGCCGCCGATACCGGCCGACCGCTTCAGCACATGCAGCACCAGCATCCGGTGCGCGGCCAGGAACCGCCGCCCCTGCTGCACATTGTGCGAGCCCCGGCTGACCACGGCGGCGCCCAGCACCCGCGCCACCTGCGCCAGCAGCGCATAGTGCTGCCCCAGCGCGCGCGTGTCCGACGCATCCACCTGCAGCTCCGGGTCGGCCGCGAACAGCCCGCTCTGCTCCACCGCCCGGAACAGATTGGCCTGCAGCACGTGTTTGGCCCCCGTCCGCGTCTGGCAGATCTGCAGCAGCAGCGCCAGCTTGGCCGCCTGCAGCTGCTGCGTATCGCGCCGCGCCCCCAGCGCGACGATGGCAGACGACGACCCTCCTCCTGCTGTTGCCGCGGCTGCTGCTGCTGCGGCTGCTGCTGCTGCCTCGCCGTCCTGCAGCGTCGTCCGCAGCGAGTCCACCACCACGCCGATAAAGTTGAGCCGGTTCAGCATCTCCACCAGCTGCGTGCTCTGCTCCTGTGCGCCCAGCCGCAGCAGCGCTCCGAGAACAATCAGCGCCGCCGTCTGGCAGCCCGCATCGCTGCCGTACGCGTCGTCGCAGACCACGTTCAGCACCCGCTCCCCGCACATCAGCACCGCCTTGTTCGCCTTCTGTCGCCCCGACAACTGCAGCAGAGCGTCCCCGCCCGCGCTGCTGCTGTTCGCCGTGTCCATGATGCCCGCCACGTACCGGTAGCAGATGTTGTAGTACACCGCCCGCAGCTCTGGGCTGCCCGCCCATTTGCAGATGGCCTGCAGGCAGATCTGGAACAGCTGGAACAGCTTGTCGCTCACCAGGCTGCTCATCTGCCGCTGCTCCTTGTCGCTGGTGCTGCTGCTGCTGCTGCCGCCGCCGTTCGCTGCTGCCGCGCGCCCGGCGTGGAGCTTGAACAGCAGCGCCTCCGCCAGCTTGGCCAGCTCGTATGCCTGCACCGGATTGTCCCCGCTGGCCGCCTCCAGGCCCGGCAGAATGGCCTGCAGCGCCTTGAGAAGAAACGAAACCTGCGCCGCGCCCGCAAACTCGTTGGCTTCGAACATGACCAGCAGCAGCTTCGCCCACGCCTGCAGGACGCCCTGCAGGTTGTTGGCCAGGTGCTTCTGCCGGTTCAGGAACGCGAGGTACTCCAGAAGCAAGCTCTCTTCGCGCTGCACCTCCTCTCGCACCTCCTCGAGCTCCTTCTTGCTGACCTGCGAAGTCTGCACGATCTCCGCCGCTTTGAGGAGCACAATCTCTCGCGCCTTTTCCAGGTCGTAGAGCGTGTCGCCGTTCAGACCGTCGTCCATGGCCACGCGGAGATCCACGTCCCGCAGGAGCGCGAATACCGGCGGCTGTATGTCCCACTGGGCCGTGTTCGCGTTGGCCGAGAGGAAGTCGTACAGCTCAAAGACCGTGGGCGTGTCCATGTTCTCGCCGCTGCTGTCCGTGATCTTGCCGTTCAGCGCATCGAAAAGTCGCCGCTTCAGGCTTGGCATTCGGTTCTGCGACACGCTGCAGAGCTCGATGCTGATGTACTCCAGCGTCATCGCCCGCACCGCCCAGAACAAGATGAATCCGCTCGACTTGTCCGCCGTCGGGAACTCGAGGCTGGTGGCCAGCAGCCCGTCCCATGGCAGGTCAGGCTGCAGCGTCACCTCGCGGATGAGAAGGTGAAAGGCAAAGTCGTTCTCGCGGAGATCGCCTAGCACGATTGCCGACGACAGCGGCGAGCGCCATAAGACCTGGAAGATGCTCATGATCTTGTGCTTGAGCAGGATCAGCCAGTGTCGCATGCCCAGGTTGTCGTCTCCAAACGGTGCTTCGAGAAGCACCCGCAGCAGGTTGTGGAACAGAGACGTCCGGTTGTCGAACGGGCCATCGGACTCGACGCTCAGCGAGTCGATGCCGCAGCGGAAGCCCAAGAGAAGATGTGCGATCGTTGGCTGGTCCGGAGAGGCCTGCAAGCACGAGTACAGGAAATCCAAGATATACGTTTTGATGCTGTAGTTGGCCGACTGGTCCTCCAGGCCGAGGTCAAGCGGCATCGTCATCTCAGAAACAAAGGCCCCAGCAATCGCGATTGCCTCGTCGTCCTTCTCCAAGGCCACGATGGCCTTGTTCCGGTGCGCGTGCTGCCCGGGCCCAGGGTTCCATGCAGAGATGACCTTGGGCGAAGCCGATATCGTTTCCAGGAGCTTGAGGCAGGCCAGCGTAAGCGACGGGTGCCCCAGGCCGCAGCAAGCCCCAAGATCCACCGTGAGGTCCAGGTAGTTCGAGATCGCCTCTTCGAAGAAGCTGTACGTTGCCGCGACCGGCTTCCTTCGCTCGCCCACCTGGGCGCGGATAAACTGCCGCACCAGGTCCAGATAGGTGTCCTGCAGCTCAAGGATCTTCGAGATCAGCCGCACGGCCCGGATGATGCCGAGGATGAGCGGCGAATCGGGCAATGCGCTTCCGATTTCTATAGACTCCTCGTGGATGGCGCTGAAGATGGACTCGACAACGTTGTGGTTATACATCCACTCCATGACCCGGGCAAACGGATGCAGCTTGATGTACGTCGCCAGGTCGGTCGTAGCAATGGCACTGTCAACAGCCAGAGTCGTGTCGTTGGCGATGAGAATCAGGTCTTCGTTGAATGTCTCCAGGCACGTCAGAGCAAAGTCCAGCGAGCTGAGCCGAAGGACCTGCTGCTGCTGCCTGTTGCTGCACTCTTTTGTCACTTTTCCAAGCATCGTGTCCAGGGCAAAGTCGATGTAGGGCTCAATGCCCGGCATGCGCGTCGACGACCCGAGGTTCTCGGGAAAGGGCAGAGCGTCGTTCAGAGGCGACTGGTCATCTGCCGGCACCACAAGCGCCAGGAGAAACTGTATAAACGCCTGCGGCTGCTCAAAGCCAAGGCTGAGCTCGGTCATGAACCCTTCCATATAGTGGCTGGGGCTCGTTGCAGCCACCGGCAAGGCTTGGGTGTGCTGAACATAGGCGCCGGACATGAAATCGTCGAGGCAATTCCACATAATGTTGCTGATCTCGAGAGATTTTTCGGACAAGAGGGATCGCAGAGCCCGAAAAATGCTTGCTCTGAGCGTCCCCGGGATGGGCAAGCTGCTCAGCTGGAACAGGATGCCAGCCAGCGAGAACTCTTTGCTCTGAAGCAGCCACACGCGTGCCATTCTGCTGTTGGAGCATATCCGCGCAATGAGGCGCAGATAGCACTCCAGCATGATGGCCGACTCCGGCTCTGCTTCTTCTTGGTCCTCGCTGGGCTTGACGCTTCGGTATGTCAGGGCTGGAGCTGGACTGGTGTGCGCCCGGATTCGTGCCGTGAAAAACTCGAGTTCCTTGATGACCTGGACCCAGGTGAGAGACTGGGACTTGCGTATCCGGCCGGTGCCGGTCGCGCTGCTGATTTCGTCGAGAAGGAATTCGTGGGCTGCGTCGGCAGACACTTCGTTGGCAGAAATGGACCGCACCATCTCGCAAAACGCGCTGACCAGAGGTGTCGAGGCCCGGTGGCTGGCCCACTGCATGAAGCCCGCCAGGTTGCTCTCCGGATCCGACCAGAAGGCTTCTGCAGCTTCGGGTCGGCCTTCGTAAGCATGCGAGATGACAAGGAGAAACCGCTCCAGCTCCAAGCTCTGCTCGTGTGCTTGGCTCAGCTGTCGCTGCTCGTCTTCATCCACACGCAGCTGCCGGATCACATCAGGCAGATTCGAGATGAAGGCGTCGACAAAGCTCTCCAGCTGCACCAAAACGCGCACTCGAAAATGCTCAGAAAAGGCGATGGAATCTGCAGGCAGCGGTGGACAACGCCGCTGCATCCACGTCTGCACGCCACTCGGAGTCGGATCCTGCCAATCTCTCATGGTAACGTCAGACGAGATGGAGAGGATAAAGTCCAGAGCGCCTTCCTTCAGACACTCTGAAAACATATCCGACCTCTCCTTATCTTCTGCATGTTGGGGATGCAGGTCAGCACACAGGCATCCTTGATCAGACAACAATTACATTCACTCACCTTTGTCCACATCGATAGCATCCGAGGGAATATCCATGTCGTCCGCGTACCAGCCGCTATACTCGGCGATCCACCAGGCGCAGATCGCAGCTCGCATGGATGGTATTTGCCAGACGCCATCGTCTTCGCGCTTGCTGACGGTCTCGTTCAGCTTTCTGACCTGTTCAAAGTCGCACGCGCCGTCTGGCGACCCAAAAACACGGATATACAAGGCCAATACAGGAAACAAGTGAACTGCGCACGTAATTAGCGAATCGCACTATGGCGATGAAAGACAAAGAAAAGCACGCGCACATACCCAAGACAGCGTCGTATCGATCCATCTTCTGCAGGAGCTGGAGAAGCTCTTCAAAGTCCCGAATCTCGGCATGTCGCTTCTCCACAGCGCCGCACAGGATCATGGCCAGGCCTTCGTGCTGCTGCACGAGGCTCATCCGTGAGAAATCAAACATCTCCTTGATCTCGGGTGGTTGCTGCTCTTGGAGGACCGAGACGGCCGTGGCTCGGTCTGTCAATTTCTGGAGCCACGCCCGTATCTCCTGCATCGCCGCCATGCAGCGGGACACAATCTTTTTCCCATGACACGCCGCCGGCTGGCCAGGGAGTGGAGCCCCATAGATGTTCTCCGTCACATAGTCGCCAAAAATGACCTGAAAGTCCGGTTCCAGGTCTTGGTCATCGGCCAGCTCGATGCATAGCCGCATGCAGTCCAGCAGGTACTTACGCTGCTGGTGAAATCGGATAAGGCCGCATTCCAGCAACGGTCGGCCAAGGGTGACAAGTTCGTTTTCGGAATCGTAGAGCAGGTGCGCCGTTTCGAGCTCGTCCAGATCCAGCTCGTCCGCGAGCTGCAGCGCCGTTTCTTGGAATTCCTTATTCACCGAGTATTCTTCGTCGTCGATTTTGATTTTCCCTTGTTGCGCAGCAGGCTTAGCAATGCATCCCGGCAGCACGACACGTTAACCGGCAGAGCTTCTCACCTGACTCGACTGCTTTGCGGCTCTCCTGCTTTCGGGGGTTTTTGTCGATAAGGCGCTTGAATTGGTCCGCGTGGGCGATCAGGGCCTCATCGAGCGTTTGGATGCCCTCATATCGATGTTCGGACACCGCCAGCAGTTCCCTGTGGAACGCCTGAAGCGCCTCCAGGGTATTGACTTCAGTCATGACGGGCGACTTAGAGGGGAAGTGGAACGACCATAGCGGCCTGGCTGTTAGGGATAGGGCAAATAAAGCAGATGTCGCGCTTCGCTCAGGTTCGCGGCGGCGTTTTGCCCGTTTTCGTTGACGCGCTATACGTGATGCGGCGTGGCTGGATCGGCTGTCGCGAGAACAAGGGTCGTGAGAGAGGCCGTTCTCTTTTCAAGGGATCGCGTAGCTCTTGCTGTTAGCGTCGCTTTCGCTTTTTTTTTATTTAGACG
The DNA here is from genome assembly GCA_014183025.1 of Harringtonia lauricola. NCBI lineage: Eukaryota > Fungi > Ascomycota > Sordariomycetes > Ophiostomatales > Ophiostomataceae > Harringtonia > Harringtonia lauricola. Next base: position 343,794 of record JACBXF010000035.1, read on the forward strand.
CAGCTCTGCCAAAAGCTCTCTTGTGGAGAACGTCGGGAGTCAAACGCCAATCAACGTCAACATTAGTAGGGCGGTGAGCAGTTTTGCCGCCGACTGTTTGTAAAAGAAGGAGCAACTGCTCTACGCGCCGTTCCCAGGCAACAAGGCAAGAGCTAAGGCTCCTCACTCTTGAATATATTCACGTTTTTCTTGCCCGTGTTCATAATTTGGCGTTTTCATGCCCCATTTTGGCATTTGCACGTTTCTGAAGGTTTATATATTTTGTTCCTGTCAATTTCTTCCATTGCAATCCAAGCGCGTATCTCATAATTAGTTCGACCCCCCCCCTCTGGCTGAAGATCGGGATTGCGACCCGCTCCCTCATGATGAAATCGCCGTAGCTCTCAAACCAAGAGCCACCACAAATACTTGTCCATGGTCGAACACGGCGATCGTGGGACAATAAACGATGCCGCCGGCACGGGCAAGGCCTAGCGTTAGAAGCGATGCTAGCGCCGAGAGCATTCGAGGTATGATGCGAGTTGTCCACCTTTTGCCCATGTATATTGGCCATCTTGGGTGTTGACTTCATTCTGTGCAGCTGCCATCGCAGGAGGGAACGCAACCGAGCGGTCCAAGGCGCTTCAAGGTTTGTTTCGGTTGTTCTTTGTCCAGTTGCGGAAGTGGGCACTAACAAGCACAGAGTTGATATACTTCTTCACAAAGAAGTCCCAAGGTGCAACACTGTAAGACAAATCAGCCAGCGCTGATTTTCTATGCCTGCTGACGACTTGTAGCTTGTCCCTTGATGCCAAGGCCTATCACAATCTGGTGGAAGCGCTGTTTCAATGCACCCTGTCAGAAAAGAAGGCCTACTTGAGTAACAAGAGAACCACGAAAAGCACTGCTGAGGGCAGACTCACAGCAAGTGCAGAAGCGTTGCGACTGGCAGTGAATTACGGTGCCTCTCGACTGAAGCGCAAGGTGGCAAAGGCCATAGTTGACCACATTACCCAAACGCTTCCCGGACGTGACCATGACTATGTCGAACCTCTACTGCAGGATTACGTCAAGGCACTTGTGGCCCTTCTTGCCCACCCTGCCAACGTCGAGCAGCTTGGTGCGCTTGAAGGCGAGGGTTGGTTTTCCTGTGCCGACTTTCTGATGGATGCCATCGACCGGTTTGCGGATGTTCCAGATCGCGATCCCCCTGTATTCAGCATATTGGTTCGGGCATCGCCGGCACCGGGTTCGTCGTCGGTCTCTTCAAACAGCCGGTCTGGGTCGATCCCAAAGCAGCGGCCCGCTTCACAAGCCTCGAGCAAGATTCTCGATCCTCTTATGCAAGGTCTCTTCTATCTGGTCAGCGCCTCCAATGCCCCTCTCAAGTCGAGAGCTTCCCAATTGTCTCAGGCAGCCCTCTCGGTACTCCAATTGAAACACTTGGGTATTGGAACACTGCAGCAGAACGCATTTGCCTCCATCAGATGCATTGTCGAGCAAATGCGAGGCGATGATGTGATCTTAGTGGAAGGCATCGTTCGAGAGATCACTCCTATGGTCAGTCACTGGTGGCATCCTCGGTCGTCAGCTAGCCAAAGCGAGTCTGTCAACTCGATGCGCGAAGAAATTCTGCGGACGATTTTCACTCTACAGCTCCCCATTGACGCGCTCGCCCTTCATTCGCCCACCTGTGGCGTCTTAGACGACATTAAGGACATCCTAGATTGTCTATGGATGGAGTATTCGAAGAGAGAGGACCGCACGCGCCTGCAACTCAGCGATGTTGCTTTCTCATTTATCCCCACAAGCTATTTCAATACGCGTGTGTTTGGTCTTGTCTCGCACGACGTGTCCGCTGAGCGGCGGTGGGCTGTTGTTGAAGTCGTTGCTCTTCTCGAAGCAATATACGCACGAAATGCCAGGAAGTTTGGGGGATCTGGCGACGATCCTGTGGAACAGCAGCCACGCAAGAGACGGCGCCTTGACGAACGTCCCAACCGGATACGAGACCATTTGACCTCTTCCGACCAAGGAGTGAGACTGACGGCCCTTCAGGTCGTGCCCTTTTTTCTAAAGACAAATGAGGCATCGGTTGACGACATTGTCGAAATCCTCTCTCACCTGAGCCTATGCATCAGCGACAAGAAGGCTACAATTTGTTCTTGGGCCATGATAGCATGTGCAAGGTATGGTTTACTGGAAGTCCGAGTGCAGGTCACGCAAGACTGATTGATCCTAGTTATGCTCTTCAGAAACACGCAAGCGATGCCTCTCTCGCCGAATCGTGGAAACAAATCTGGCAGATCACCATTCGAACAGTCAGTCTTCCCGGAACCAGTCGCGCGGCTTGTGTTCTACTCCATGCCATTCTTGAGGCCGAACTGATTCCCTACCACTTGATCGGGGATGATATCAACAGCCTCATTGCTGCTGCCGAAGTCAGCGGGCCGGCTCTTGTTGTTGATTCGTCTCTCACATTGATGCTTCAATTGAGACATCTTCGCAACACCATCCTGCCAAGTGCGAGCCAAGCAACATCGGACTGCATCATTCGATGGCTGTTTTCTAGGTGGAAACCAGGTGTGTGCTTTAAAGATGATATTTTCCAGCATGTACATCTTCTGTCATACTAACTGTCCAACAGCGGAACCTACCTTTGCTTCTCTTTATTCAGCCCATGCACCATCCTTTGATCTAATAAATCTTCTCTTAGCTTGTGTTGGGCTGCCAACTCGAGAACCAGCACACCCCATCGAACTGTTTGGAGGACCTATTAGCCAAACTTGGAAAGTTCAAGCTGAGAGTGAGAGCATGATGAGATATCTCCTGTTGCTTCCAGATACAGCATCTTCGCCGCAAAGGCAGATGTCTTCTCCTAGCAGCAGCTTGTCTTCACAATTTCGTGATTCCGCTGGCTCAAATTCCACCAAGAGGGCAATTCTGGAGCTTGTTCAGCCTATCATGGACGAATTTATCCAACTGACAGAATCCTGGTCTCTACGGGGGGGTGATAATGTGGCTCAGATTTCTCCCCAGCGAATGCAGAGCCTTGCTATATTTTGTGTCGTCTGTGCTACACTCGCCCCCCAACTGAACTCGGTCAACTCGAGCCTTTCCCGGGACCTGGAGCCGACAGTCCTCAATGTTGTCGATGTCATTTTCAAAGCTCTCCACGAAGCAGATCAGAATAGAAGCTTGCTCGAAGTGTGGCTGGGTGTAATTGCGCCCCATCTTCCTCGGATCTCCCTGACAGAAACCGAGAGGCTCAAAAGAGAGGACTCTGCTCTTTTGAAACTGTTCGACAAACTGGCTCGAGCCCTGGTCGAGGAGACTGCCAAGCATGCGTCAGCTCTGAAGGGCGGGCCGCTGGATCTGGATGATGAGTTCGACTCAGCCGTTAGTCAAGGCAGTGTCGTTTCAAAGACTCCAGTTCTTCCCAGGCAAAGCTCTTCGCTTACAACAAGCTCAACGTCCTACTATCTCAACGCCACGCAGAGGTTGATACTGCTCTCTTGTATCCACGAAGAAGAAAACACAGTTGGCGTGCTTCCAGAAGCATTTCTAGACCAGTTTCTTGAGCTGTCCAATGAAGATATACTGCTCTGCTGCGATTTTGCAAAGGATCTCTTCGGCTCAGATCTAGCTATCGTCCCGGAAGATGCTCTGAGGGTCGTCGAGGTGGTGGGAGACATCATTGGCCAAACGGAATACTCCTGTTGCGAAATTGCCTTTGGCATGTGTATCGACATAATGCAAAGCTTCATATGCACCTGGCCGGAGGAGAAGCTGGATGTGTCGGCAAATATTGGCGACCTCTACAGTTATCTGGTACAGAGTCTTTCGAAAAATTCGCTCTCTTCCAACGCACAGATTTGTCTATCACGGCTGCTCTATCGACTACTCGAGATCAACTCGTCCTATGGAGGCGACCTAGGATTGCCTTCCTGCCGGTCCACGCTGCTGTCGATCCTCCAGACTGGCCCCATGCGAGTCAAGTACTTCATCGCCATGAATCTTCCAAAGATATTTGAATTGTACGTCTTGAAGGTTCATGACGACCTCTTTGTCGATATTCTGGAGAGTCTGCCCTCAGATGCTGCATGGTCTGAAGGGCTTGCCTTCCGCCTTCTCTCGCTTGCAGAACTGGCTTGCCGATGGCCGACGCTGCTTCGACGCTGCATCTATCACATCTTTGAGACGCCTGGAAGACTGAAGCAGTGTGCCAAATTTGCCAGCCGCTGTCTCTCGAAGGTCGCGGAGTCGCTCTCCCTAGACTCGCCGCGGGAGTTGTTCCGGCTTTTTGCGCCGCAGCTGCTTTACACGTGGCTGGAACATGATCCTGTCGAGGAGATGCCGTATGACGTCTTCGCGTTTGAGAGTCTCGACGATCTTGTTGTGCAAGCACAGACCGAAGTTGTGGCGCTGATGATGATGCGTGGCCAGGAAGATGCGGCATTCTCAATTGCAGCGCGTCTCAACCTCGAACCAGCGACCCTGGTGCAGAAGAACTTTTCCAAAGTTATTGCATACTGCGTTTCCCATGATATCTCCATGGCCAGAAACAAGGTCCATGCTACCAGCGAGAGCCGACTGCGAGTTCTGCTAGGAAAGGAGCGGTACATCAACGCCATTTACCACAACATGGCCGACATTGTGGCCATCTTGTTTGATCTCATTGACCAAGAAGACCCAGTCGAGAAATCTTTCAGCAAGGACCCGGCTCTTCACTATGCGGCTGATATAATGGCAGAAATCAAGAGCCTCTATCACTCTTCCATTAGCCTGCCCCCCAACCAACAGCCCATGTTCAAAGCCAAATTCCTGACCAGAGAGATCGCCCACGTTTGCAGCCGTACCGAGTACGATCTGAGCACACTCTGGACCCCTGCACTTGTGGTCTTTGTCGCTAGGAAACTCTTCAACACTATCCTGCCGGCCCTCGGTTCTCTGCACGCTTGCTCGGTTATTCGAAAGGTGCGGATGCTGATCTGCCTGGCCGGTGAGCAGGCCACCAGTTCTTATCCACTGGAGATGCTACTGCACGCGCTTCAGCCATACATTCAGGATGCCGAATGTGCTGACGATGCACTTGGAGTCTCAAAGTATCTCATTCTTCACGGTGCGGGTCATCTGGCACAATTTCCCTCGTTCTACGCAGGCTACTCCTTGTCGATGCTGGCGTCTTTGAGAATGTTCCTCGAGTCCAGTCAGGCCAGCACTACACAAGAGAGCCAATTTAAAGCCACCAAGAGCAAGGCACAGCAATTCCACGTCTGGTTCTCCAAGCACCTCCAGGAGTACGACTCGACTGCCTTCAAGAGCGAGGATCAACGCGCGGCATTCCGATCGATTACGCGGTCTGCGACACAGATTCGCGCATCGGGCAATGCCGAGAAGGGCACACCTGAGAGCACGCTCTTGCTAGAGATTCTGAAGGACGGCGAGCAAGACAATAGGTTGTTGAACGACTCGGCCCGAGACATTGTGCTTGGAATGCTCTGCGGCGATTTCCATGTACCTCCCTCTGGGCGGCTGGACATTATCGAAACCGATCAAAATGCCCTAGATCACGGGGCCTTTGTGTGGAAGAGCTGTGGTGCGCAGGCTCTGAGCAACGAGTATCTTGTGTGGGCAGGACGTGTTGTGGGCCGGTCGTTTGCAGCCTCTGGCACCGTTCATGACGATCTGGTGCGCGAATCGCGTCTTGCACAGTACCGAGGATCGGCATCAGGAAACAGCAGCTCGGAACAGGGTCTTCTTCACCTCCTTGAAGCACTGACAATGAGCCGAGATTCCGTCACAGCCGGGCAGGCAGAATCGGCCCTGCGAACCTTGGTATCGCAAGCCACAAGCCAAGGCGACAACATTCTCTTGACGGCGTGCCAGGAAAGCCTGTCCGAGGCATTGCTGGTTTCTTCGGCTTGGGACCAATACCGCACGCCCCCCTCCGACTTTGACGGCAGCAAGGGCCAAGAAATGAGCGCGGCCAATGTGTTCAGGCCCAGCCATATTGAAGAAGCAAATTGGGCGCAAGACGTGGCCGTGTATCTTGCAGGATGCATACCAGAGGACGTGGTGTTGAGCGTGCTGCCGCCCATTTTGAGCACGGCGAAGGGATTTGCAGAACAGGCGTTTCCTTTTGTCGTGCACCTGGTTCTGCTTTTCCAGCTCGAGAAGCACCAGTCTGTGAAGCGACAGTTTTCCGAGGCGAGCAAGGAGTGGCTTTCATCAACTGCGCCAGCGGCGCGTGAGAATGTCAAGCTGCTCATCAACGCCATCGTGTACCTGCGCACGCAGCCCTTGCCAAACGAGGCGTCCATCACGGACCGGCAGCAGTGGCTGGAGGTGGATCTGACAGTGGCAGCAGCAGCAGCATCGCGCTGCGGCATGTTCAAGATTGCGCTGCTCCTGGCGGAAGTGGCACTGTCCGGCACCAATGCGCGCACATCGCGCAGATCCTCTTCGTTCACGTCCAAGGACCTCGAGGCGTCTGACTACACCGGTCTTCTGCTCGCCATCTATGAGAACATTGATGACCCGGACGCCTACTACGGCCTGCCGCAGAGCCCCAGCCTGGCCAGCGTTCTGGCACGGCTCGAGTACGAGAAGGACGGAAACAAGACGCTGGCATTTCGAGGTGCGCAGTATGACAGCCATCTTCGCAGCAACGACCCCGAGTCTGGCCGAGATGGACAGGCGCTCGTGCAGGCAATGAGCAACATTGGACTATCGGGCCTGTCCCATTCGCTACTGCAGACCCAGCAGACCCAGCAGAGCCTCGGCGGGGCATCAGCGTCGCTCGACAGCACGTTTACCACGGCGAGGCGGCTTGGCATCTGGAACCTGCCGGTGCCGGCAGTGAGCAAGGACCCATCTGTGACGATCTACAAGGCGTTCCAGAGCGTCAACCAGGCGATGGATCTGGCGACGGTGCAGCAAGCGGTGTATGAGGGCCTCGAGACGACGATGAAGCAGGTCACGAGCCGCAGCTTGACGGTGTCGGCGCTGCGGCATCATCTGGGCGTGCTGGCAGCTCTGACGGAACTCGACGACGTGCTCAACGTGACGGATGCGTCCGAGCTGTACAAGATGCTGGTCAAGTTTGAGGAGCGGTCCAAGTGGATGATGAGCAAGCAGTACGATGACGTCAGCCAAATGCTGTCGTATCGCGAGACGACCCTGAGCACGATCAGCCAGCAGAGCCATCTGCGCGGCAGCATGCGCATGTCGCCGGCGGAAGCGCGGCTGGTGGAGATCAAGGGGCTGCTCCTCTCGTCCAACATCTACCGGTTCCACCACGCGCTGCAAGAATCGCTCAACGTGGCGACGTCGCTGTCGGACCTGATCGAGCCGAGCGAGGCCATGGGCCTCAGCGTGGATGCGGCGATCCGGATGGAGACGGCCAGCGCTCTGTGGGACCACGGGGAGATGGTGGCGTCGATCCGGATGCTGCAGAACATCGACCGCGATTCGTCGCTCAAGAAGCAGATGGTGCCGGTCAGCCGCAGCGACCTGCTGTCGAAGATTGGGCACCGGGTGTCGGTGGCGCGGCTGGAGAGCGCGGATTCGATCCAGAAGAAGTACCTGGAGCCGTCGCTGAAGGAGCTGAAGGGCCGCAGCGAGGGCAGAGAAGCGGGCCAGGTGTACCACCAGTTCGCCATGTTCTGCGACCAGCAGCTCCAGAACCCGGACAGCCTGGAAGACCTGGCGCGGCTGCAGAGCCTGAAGCAGGGCAAGAGCAACGAGGTGAAGCAGCTGCGGGAGCTGATCGCGGCGGCCAAGGACCAGCAGACGCGCAGCCGGTACACGAGCCACCTGAACAAGGCGCGGCAGTGGCTGGAGCTGGACGCGCAGGAGCTGCAGCGGGTGGAGCAGACGCGGGACGAGTTTGTGCGGCTGAGCGTGGAGAACTACCTGCTGTCGCTGGCGGCGTCGGACGAGCACAACAACGACGCGCTGCGGTTCACGGCGCTGTGGCTGGAGCGGTCGGGGGAGGACAGCACGAACGAGGCGGTGAAGAGGCACGTGGACAAGGTGCCGACGCGCAAGTTTGCGGCGCTGATGAACCAGCTGACGTCGCGGCTGCAGGACCAGGGGGGCAGCTTCCAGAAGCTGCTGATCGGGCTGGTGTACCGGATCTGCAGCGACCATCCGTACCACGGCATGTACCAGATCTGGTCGGGGGTGCGGACGCGGCCGAATCCCAAGGACGGGGTGGCGGTGCTGCGGCAGAAGGCGACGGAGCGGGTGGCCAAGGAGCTGTCGCGGACGGGGTCGGTGTCGTCGATCTGGCAGGCGATCGACAAGACGAGCAAGTGCTACCACGTGCTGGCGGTGGAGAAGGACGGGCGGTACAAGGCGGGCCACCGGGTGGCGCTCAAGGAGTCGCAGGCGGCGAGCGGGTTGGTGCAGAGCCTGGCGCGGTACGCGATCCCGCCGCCGACGATGGACATTCCGCTGGCGGCGGACAAGCGGTACGGGGAGCGGGTGCCGACGATTGTGCGGCTGGAGCCGACGATGGCGGTGGCGCTGGGGGTCAGCGCGCCCAAGATCCTGACGGCGGTGGGCAGCGACGGGGTGCGGTACAAGCAGCTGGTGAAGGGGGGCAACGACGACCTGCGGCAGGACGCGATCATGGAGCAGGTGTTTGCGGCGGTGTCGGCGCTGCTGAAGCTGCACCGGAGCAGCCGGCAGCGCAGCCTGGGCATCCGGACGTACAAGGTGCTGCCGCTGACGGCGTCGTCGGGGCTGATCGAGTTTGTGCCCAACACGGTGCCGCTGCACGAGTACCTGATGCCAGCACACGACCGGTACTACGCCAAGGACCTCAAGGGCTCGCAGTGCCGCAAGGAGATCTCGGCGGTGCAGAACCGGCCGGTGGAGGTGCGCATCAGCACGTACCGCAAGGTGACGGACCGGTTCCACCCGGTGATGCGCTACTTTTTCATGGAGTACTTCCCGGACCCGGACGAGTGGTTTGTGCGGCGGCTGGCCTACACGCGCACGACGGCAGCCATCTCGATGCTGGGCCACGTGCTCGGGCTGGGCGACCGGCACGGCCACAACATCTTGCTGGACTCGAAGACGGGCGAGGTGGTGCACATTGACCTGGGCGTGGCGTTCGAGATGGGCCGCGTGCTGCCGGTGCCGGAGCTGGTACCGTTCCGGATGACGCGCGATATTGTCAACGGCATGGGCATCACGGGGACGGAGGGCGTGTTTCGGCGGTGCTGCGAGTTTACGCTGGACGCCATGCGCGAAGAGACGTACTCGATCATGACCATCTTGGACGTGCTGCGCTACGATCCGCTGTACTCGTGGTCGATCTCGCCCGTGCGGCTGGCGAAGCTGCAAGACGCGCGGTCACGGACGGACGAGGCGGCGGCGGCGGCGGCGGCGGCGGCGGCATCGGTGGTGGCAGGGGGGGAAGCAGGTGACGACGACATCGAACGCAACGACATAAACAATCGCGTGGTGGCCAACGAGCCGTCAGAGGCCGACCGAGCCCTGGAGGTGGTGAGAAAAAAGCTGTCAAAGACGCTGAGCGTAGCAGCAACCGTCAACGATCTCATCAACCAAGCAACAGACGAGAGGAATCTGGCTGTTTTGTATTCCGGTAAGTTTTGCCGTTCTAGACATCTATGGATTTTCTGACGTCACAGGATGGGCTGCCTATGCCTAAAGGCACTGTAATTAGGTTGGATACAGTTCTGGAAAGAAGGATCTTCAGGCAATAGAACACATAACGCATAGATGAATATCGCATTAGGCATTCCTGTAGCGGGGCAATTAAGCACGGCTTTAAGGCCCAAACGCGTTAACTGCGTTATCATCTCCACTGAGCGAGCTCGCAACTCCTGCTCATCGATCGTTCATCCCGCTGCGTATTTGTCACCGGACAGAACCACTCACACACCTCGACCGATGACCGCGGGCGGGCCTTTGCGAATCCACGCCAACGCTCGCTCAACCGAGAGCACCTCGACTTGATCGGATCGAGTGACGTGTAGAGTGTGGCTGTTGAATCCGTCCGTTCCTGTCTGCTCTACTCCTGGTCCTCTTCATCACGCCTCCTCTCCGCCGAGCGGCTGCCGGTCCATGCATCGGACGCGTCCCGGACCCGACGGCCCTCGTCTGACCGCAGCAGCCACACCTGCTTCGCCCGCTTCGCCTGCCTCACCCGCTTCGCCTGCTTCGCCCGCCTCGTCCGCCTCGCTCTCCGGTGGGCACCGCCGTCGGTCACGCGTCGACTCGAGCCCGCAGCTGCTGCCGGTCCCGAACAAGCGAGCGCGTCTTTCCTCGTCCTCTGCCGCCACGATGAACAAGGGCAAGCAGCCACAGACAACGGCCGGCGCCGGCGTCAGCGCGACCGGCTCGGCATTCCAGCCGCACGCGGGCGCGCGCAAGCTCGTCATCAAAAACCTGCGGGTGGCCTCGCGGGCGGCCGCCGACATTGAGCAGTACTACCAGCGGACGTGGTCCGAGCTCGAGGCGGCCGTGGCGGCCGTGTTTGCCGGCACGCCGCCAACCCAGCCGCTGGAGCGGCTCTACCGCGGCGTGGAGGACCTCTGTCTGCACGGGCAGGCGCAGATGCTGTACGGCAAGCTCAAGGCCCAGGTCGAGGCCCACCTGTACGGTCCCGTCTTGGCGCAGATCCGCGCCGAGGCCCGGGGGGCCGGCGACGTGGCCGTGCTGCGGATTGTGCACCGGTACTGGCAGACGTGGAGCCGGCATTCGGTGAGCTCTCTCTCTCTCTCTCTCTCTCTCTCTGTCATGTGTGTGTGGGACTAATGAATAGACCCTCATCCGCTCTACGTTTAGCTACCTCGACCGGTCCTTTCTGCTCAACAACCGCAATCTGGAACAGATCAACGACCTGCTCATCAAGCGGTTCCGCAAGATGGTGTTTGACGGTGGCAAGGGAAAGAGTGTGGGAGACAACAACAGCAGCAGCAGCAGCAGTGGAACACTTGGCAAGCAGGTGTTGGCCGGCATGTGCGAGCTGGTGGCACAGGACCGACGGGGCGACGCGGCGTTTGACAGCCAGCTGCTGCGGGAGAGCGTGGCCATGCTGCACGTGTTCAACGTGTACGGGCGGTACTTTGAGCCGGCGTTCCTGGCGGCCTCGGAGGCGTACCTGCGCGACTTTGTGGCGGAGCGCGAGGCCAGCGGAGCGCTCAAGCCGTACATCCTGGCGAGCGAGGCGCTGCTGCGGCGGGAGGACACGCGGTGCAACGCGTTCAACCTCGACAGCACGACCAAGAAGCAGCTGCTGGAGCGGGCGCAGCGGCTGCTGATCGCGGAGCGAGCGGCCAAGCTGCTGGACGCGGGCAGCGTGGCCAAGCTGCTGGACAGCCACGACGTGGGCGCGCTGCGGGCGCTGTACGAGCTGCTGCAGCTGCCGAAGCTGCAGCGCGAGCTGCGCGGGCCGTGGGAGGCGTACATTGAGGGGGCCGGCGCGGGCATCGTCATGGACGTGGCGCGGGGCGACGAGATGGTGGTGCGGCTGCTGGTGCTGCGGCGCAGCCTCGACGTCGTGGTGCGCGACGCCTTTGGCCGCGACGAGGACTTTACGTACGGGCTGCGCGAGGCCTTTGGCCGCTTCGTCAACGACCGGCGCGTCAGCGAGGCCTGGGGCGGCCGCAGCGGGCCCAGCAAGGTGGGCGAGATGATCGCGCGCCACCTGGACCTGCTGCTGCGCGGCGGCCTCAAGACGCTGCCGCCGGCGCTGCTGGCCGACGCCAAGGACCGCGCCGCGGCCGAGCGCCGCGGCCAGGCCAGCACGGCCGACGAGGACGCCGAGCTGGACCGCCAGCTGGACCAGGGCCTCGAGCTCTTCCGCTTCATCCAGGGCAAGGACGTCTTTGAGGCCTTTTACAAGAAAGACCTGGCCCGCCGCCTGCTCATGGGCCGCAGCGCCAGCCAGGACGCCGAGCGCAACATGCTCAGCAAGCTCAAGACCGAGTGCGGCGCCAACCTGACCCACAACCTCGAGCAGATGTTTCGCGACCAGGAGCTGTCGCGCGACGAGATGCAGTCGTACAGCCAGTGGCTGGCGGGCAGGGACAGCGGCAGCGACAGCAGCGGCAGCAACAAGGTGGACCTCCAGGTCAGCGTGCTGTCGCTGGCGGCCTGGCCGTCGTATCCCGACGTGCCGCTCAACCTGCCGGTCGAGGTGCTGGACGAGGTGCAGCAGTTTGACCGCTACTACAAGGCCAAGCACACGGGCCGCACGCTGACGTGGAAGCACGCCCTCGGCCACTGCGTCGTCAAGGCCCGCTTCGACCGCGGCGTCAAGGAGCTGCTCGTCAGCTCCTTCCAGGCCGCCGTGCTGCTGCTCTTCAACCAGGCGGAGGATGACAAAGCTGAGTCAGCAGAAAAGACAAAAGAGACAGAAAAGACAGACGCCCTCACGCACGCACAGATCGCCGCCGCCACCGGCCTCGAGCGCGGCCACCTCGACCGCACGCTGCAGTCGCTGGCCTGCGGCAAGGTGCGCGTGCTGCAGAAGCACCCCAAGGGCCGCGACGTCCGCGACACCGACACCTTTTCCGTCAACCACGCCTTTGCCGACCCCAAGTTCCGCATCAAGATCAACCAGATCCAGCTCAAGGAGACCAAGGAGGAGAACAAGGCCACCTACGAGCGCGTCGCCGCCGACCGCCAGTTCGAGACCCAGGCCGCCATCGTCCGCATCATGAAGAGCCGCAAGACCGTGCCTCACGCCCAGCTCGTCGCCGAGGTCATCAGCCAGACCCAAAGCCGTGGCGCCCTCGACCCGGTCGACATCAAGCACAACATTGAAAAGTGAGTTTTTTTTCTTTTTTTTTTTCCTCGCTGCGCTCGTTTTGTTATTTTTTTATGGCTTATGCTCACCAACAGGCTCATTGACAAAGACTACCTCGAGCGCGAGGGTGGCAATTATGTTTACCTGGCGTAGTCGGTTTATGCCTGTAACGAGTCATGTAATCCAATATACGCATGCGGGACACCGCGATAAGATAAGATAATCGATAAGGAAAAGAAAAATCAAGACGGCAGAAAAAAAAAAAAAAAAAAAAAAGAGAGAGAAAAGACTTGACAATCGCATCACAGTTGTCACACTCCCCCTGCGTCCTCGTCCTCGTCCCTTCACCTCCACCGCCACCATGCCCAAATCCAAGCGCGAGAAGCTGTTGCACCTGACGCAGGTCGCCAAGAAGACCCGCGAGCACAAGGACAAGCTCTTCAACAACATCCGCGACACCCTGCCCGACTACCAGTACTGCTACGTTGTCCGCGTCGACAATATGCGCAACCAGCACCTGCAGGAGGTCCGCAAGACCATCCACGACGGCCGGTACGTTTTTTTTTTTTTTTTTCCTCGCTGCGCTCGTTTTCGGGGTCGTTTTCGGGGTCGCATGCTCACTCGCTCAGGCTCTTCCTCGGCAAGACCAAGCTCATGGCCCGCGCCCTCGGCACCACCGAAGGCGAGGCCCTCCTGCCCGGCATCGACCAGCTCGCCGGTCCCTACCTGCGCGGCGGCGCCGTCGGCCTCCTCGTCGCCAACCGCACCCCCGACGACGTCCGCGACGCCCTCGCCGCCCTCCAGCCCGTCGACTTTGCCCGCGCCGGCACCGTCGCCCCCCGCGACATTATCGTGCCCCACGGCGCCCTCTTCAGCACCGGCGGCCTCGTCCCCGCCGCCGACGACGTGCCCCTCGCCCCCGCCCTCGAGCCCGAGCTGCGCCGCCTCGGCATGCCCACCCGCCTCGTCAAGGGCAAGGTCACCCTGGAGGCCCCGGATGCCGATGCCGACAGCAGCCCTGACGACAACAATAGCAGCCCTGCTGGTTACGTCATCTGCCGCGCCGGCCAGACCCTCGACAGCCGCCAGACCCGCTTGCTGCGCCTCTTTGGCGTCTGCCTCTCCGAGTTCCGCATCGCCGTCCAGGCCTACTGGACCGCCGCCACCGGCGAGGTCACCCGGCTGGAGCCGCCCCCGGCGCTCAAGAGCAGCCATGGCGGCGCCGCCTCGGCAGCGGCAGCTGTCACGGACGGCGAAGACGAAGACATTCCGGATGCGGACGCGGCCGAGGACGAATAGAGAGGGGACAAGGGGGGGGGAAAGAAAAAAGTGTGTTTTTCATTTTACTATACGTATCCTCAATAGGCGTTTTGGTTAGGCAATCATGATGGTTCCTTCATGTGACGACAATCTGGCCCGGCTACAGGTCAACATGCACGCTGTAGGCCACGTCACAAACAGCTGGCATCTAATGCAACGCTCACTTTTTCCTATGTATACAAAACTACAGGACGGAAGAGACGGGACGGGTGTAGGGGAGGGGGATAAAGGGTCAGAATACATGTGAGAAATGGAAAAAGAAAAAAAAGAAAAGAAAAGGCAAATCAAAATGCTCTGGTTGGTTCGCCGCCCCCCTTACCCTCTGTCTGGCTTGGGATAGAAAATGGGAACCTTACACATAGGAAGACAAGATTGCGAAAAAAGGAAAAAAAGTCAGGGGCGGGGAGGGTAAAACGGGAAAGGGTAAGAAAAAACGAAAAAAGAAAAAGAAAAAAGAAAGATTCCTCGTGTCAAATGGCGAAGCTCCCAAAAATCTCGCCGGATCTGGAATGAAATCTCCTTCGATATCTGGTGGCACCGTGGGTCGTGCAAAATCGAAACTGTTTTCAGTCTCTCTCTGGCTTTTTTGTTTCTCTTTTACCTGTCTGTCAAGACATTACCGGTAATGGTGCTGGTGGCTTCTGTTGCTTGTCTGCTAACCTTGCCATGCTCTGTGGCTGTTCTCTGCACAGCTTGTCCGTGTCGTGGTCGAAAAAATCTTTATAAAAACGCAGTGCTGTTTCATCTTTACCTTGCCGACAACGGATCCGGCTGAGGCTCTGACGAGTCATAGAAATCGACCGCACAAACGGCAAGACTGCAGGTGGCTGTCTTCTTCTGTGATCTTACCCTTTGGTGATGAAAGGTGTATGAAGAGGGAGTTATAAAAGAAAGGCCGACGGCGAAGAGAAACGAGCAGGCTACCTCTTCCTCTGAGACGCGCGAGACAGGCAACATCCTGGAACAAACCCAACCCAGAGCCTCCCTTACTGATACCGCCGTATCTTTCTCGTCTCGTCGTGGGGCGGACCGTCGAAGCCGCGCTTCCGCGACTCATCTTCTTGTGGCCGGTCAAAGTCCCGGCTGCCGTGGCCACGATACCCACCATTTTCCCGCGGCCGAATCGGTTCCATGTTGCTTCCTGTCCGCCGGCCTTCCCCGCCTCGGTCGCCGCCGCCGCGCCGGTCTCGGTCGCGATCCCGTCGGTCGCGATCCCGGTCCCGGTCCCGGTCCCGATCGCGATTGTGATCCCGGTCGTCACGGTCGCGATACCCACCGCCTGCTCCTCGGTCATCGAACCCGCGGCCGCCGTCACGACCGCGAGAAGGTCCGCTTGGTGGCTGGCCGCCAAACCCGTTCGAAGAGCCACCAAAGGCGCGGTCTCCACCGCGCGGACCGCCTCCACCGCTCCCAAACCCACGGTCGAAGCTCCGTCCACCCCGGAACCCGCCAGGGCGGTCGCGGCCACCACCGCCAAATCCGTTGCCCCGGAACCCGCCGGAGCGGAACCCACCATCGAATCCGCCGCGCCCCATCGGCTGCGAAGGCATCGCCTTGGTGTACCCGCGGCCGCCCAGGCCGCCACCAAACCGCCGCGGTTTCCAGCCCTTGACCGTCCGTCCGCGTTCTACATCCACCTTGATGCGCCGGTCCTTGATCCGGATGCCATCGCAAGCGTCTAGAGCAGCTATTGTTTGCGCGCCACAACGCGCAGTGTCAGTATTGCCTTACCATTGCAGTCATACCTTTCTCGGGAGGAGGGGACGAGGGGGAGGAGTGTGCCGGGAGACTGATGAATGCGAGCCAATCAATCTCATCGCGGCGGGTGGTCGGGACGGTCGTTTACCTCTCATGTCTTTTTCGCGCTCAAATACCACAAATGCATAGCCTCGATGCGGTTTGCGCTTCTTGTTTCCCTTTTCGTCGGCATGGGTATCCTTGATGATACGAATCTGACTGGTTAGCAGGCCAAACTCAAAAGGCGAGGCGACGAAAAGAACGGAGCAAACATACGCGCTCGATGGGTCCGTAACGCGCAAAATCGCGCTCCAGATCCTGTTCGGTTGCTTCGTAACTCAGCCGCGCCACGATCAGCGTCTTGAACGGATCACCGCGAATATTTGGGTCATCATCCGGTTTGTCTAACGATCAGCAGGCTGTCGAGCGGCAGAGCATGAAGGAAATGACCACGAACATGACTTTGGGCCTTCCGTCAGCTTCTTCTCCTCGGCCAGCTTGTGCTCCTGTATGTTCCGGTCGCGTCGCTGCAGCCAGCTCTCTGTCGGCACGTATTCGTCTTTGTCCTTGTATTCGTGCAACGCTGGGAGGAACTGGGCCACGCCCGACACGGACGTCGTTCGCCGCTCCCCGGGCGCGCGGTCGACAGGCGGCACCCATCGCAACGGTGGGCGCGGCGCAAAGAGCGCCAGCAGCTGGGGCGGGAGCTTGTCGGTCATCGCGTGCTGTGTTCAAAACACGCAAAAAATGTATCTTCGGGAGGGTGCGGTTGGCTCTGCAGGCGAGAGCTCGATGCGAGGTGTTGAACAGGATAGCTCCTGAAGAGGTGATCTAAAAAAAAAAAGCCGAACAATAATATTCGACACGAGCCGTCCCAACGCAGGCAAGGAAGTCCCAAAAGCGGCTAGTGTCAGGTTCTGCAAGAGCGCGTCATTGGCTGGAACACGCCCGCATAATCAGGCAGAGACACGTGACCCTGAAATTTTACAACAGCTCTTCCTCTCACGACACCAAAGCGTGGACCACCAACGACAGCCGAATGGTGCGCCTGCTGCCGAACACTTCACCATGACAATAACAGCTCTTCCAAAGGTCTCCGTCAGCAGGGTAAGCACAGCCAAAAAACTGCTTGCTAGGTCAATCGCTAACCATGGCAGAATGGCGTCGGCGCCTTCATCCTCCAGTGCCGGAAACTGGACTTCCACTACTGCGACTGGGCCGGCAGCTCCAAGGGCATGAAGTGTGTTGGCTCGCTCCCGCTCGATTCTGCTTTCATACTGACCTCTCAGCGCCTTTATCAAGTACAGGCTGCGCCAGTTCGCCGCACAGAACCCCGAAGTCGAGTTCACCGTGTCGCCCCGGCCATCGCGCCACCCCGTCATCGTCGGCCACTATATCAATGGACGGGAGCGGGCAATCTGCGTGCGCAATCTGGATGCGAACCAGATCGCCAAGAAAGCCGAGCTGCTGCGTGACGCCACGGGCGAGAAGAACAAGAAGTTCAGCAAGCCAGTCAGCAGCATCAACGCCAGTGTCCGTGGCGTGTGGAGTCCATACCATGGCACCGGCATGAAGGTATAAGCAGAAAATGGACAACATGCAGCGCAAAAAAACACAAGGAACCAATGTACGATTGTATATATGTGTATGTCACAAAACGTGGAATGAATAGACTCAATCTCAAGCCAGGGAAGTGCCGAAAGCTGCCAGGGGCCGGGTAACCATTCCATGTTGGAATTTCCGAACCATGTAAAGTCAGAGCTCACATGTTCCTGCCACACTGGGAGGAAACGGCGCTCGGTCGGATCGGACAACATGTGATGTTAAATATTGGTTGTTGACGCAAGTGAGGGGTATGGTACATGTATCCCCAGTAGGGACATGACAAAGGTGCCACTGGAAACCAACGAGGTTCTTTGTTGGTTAAGAGAGGCGGCAACCACTCTTCATTGTCATTGAATCCAACTACATCTAGCTGCAAATACCCTCCAGCATGTCCCGATGCTGTCATCATGGTCTGCGTTGGGTAATGTGTGACGGCCTAGTCTAGTTTATCTGCAGTTTGGCAGACATCGTGAATAATCTGTACTCGGAGAAACGTCCTTCGTAACAGGCAAGAATATCTAAGCGACGCTGCTTTGAATGTGCTAGGTAAAAAGAGCATTTCCCAGCGGCTATCGAAGTCGCGCCAGAGAGAGCAAGGGCATTCGGGGGAAGACGAGAAGATGAGAGGAGACAGCGAAGACGCAGGCAGGAGGCTGTGTTAGAGGAGTGAAATAGGTAGAAGTGCACATGAGATGGTGTTTTTTTTTTTTTTTTTTTTTTTTAAAAAGTTGGTATTGATTAATTACTTGTGTCGATGAGGACTTCCCTCAGTGAAGCCGGCATTATGTCATATGTTTGAGTCCGTCTGTTTGCCTGTTGCTTGTCTCACTTGTTCCTTCCGTTTCCCTCACCAACACCTTCCTTTATTTGATCATCAATATTAAATATTATCTCTTCCACCTTCGAATGATTCCTTCACCTCAATCCTTTCTTCAGACTGCAGTTCGATTTCGGACTCGCCAACAGCCAACATGGATATCCATAACACCAATTTTTGGTACATGTATCCCGACATCATAAAAGTCATGGCCATGGCCGATTATATCGCCATTGATCTGGAGATGAGTGGCATCGATCCGGGGCACCAGGACAGGCATCAGCGCCCAACGAAGGACAGCATCTACCAAAATTCCAAAGAAGCAGCCCGGATCTTTCACGTGCTCCAGCTTGGCATCACCTGTATCTCGAGTGCTACGAACGGAGGTTTGTTACTGTTCAGTCCACTGTGCTATTTGGAACTGGAAGTCTAACTGTTTCTAGAGAAGCATACCTTCTGGTCCTATAACTTCCACCTATCCCCTTTGTTTAGTGACGATGCCAATGGTGAGACAGCCGCATTGACAAGGATGGTCGACCGTACGGTTTCTGTTTCGACCAAGACTTTACATTTTCTGCGGGCGAATCGAATCCGTCTCGAAGACTCGTACAACGACGGCATACCATACCTCAGCCGGGCCGAGGAAACAGAAATCGGCCCGCATTTCCTATTCCAAGATGACAAGCAGAATCGCGATATTGTTGATATTGAGACTCAAGACGACGAAACTCAGTCGTTCTACTACAGCACGAGGGACAAAATCAGACAATGGGAAGAGAACCCAGGCCATGTGAGATCTCACCAGCATTCCCCTGCTTGTTCTTATTATTGTTTTGTAGATATTATAACGCAACGTGCACCTAACAACGCATTGGATGACGCAGGACGACTATGTCAACATCTCCAATCCACACGGAGGACGCATCAATAGATTCCAACAGCGTCTGATCCATCAATTGCTAGATCACGAGTTTCCAGGAAAGTATCGTGCCTATTGCAAGCTCAACCAGTTTATGCAGATACTGAAGGAGGACGACCCACACGAAGCCAAGGTGAGATGCCAAATATTGCTTGACATGCCATGCTGCCCCAGAAGCCCATACTAACACCCTTCCATTTTACAAGATCTTGAAAAAGAAGATAGAAAGCCGAAAGAAAACTCTCTGCAGGCAAAGGGGCGAGTGCATCTTAAACTTGCCGATTTCTAATTGCAGTCTGGCTAACAACACTAGGACTGAGATACATAGTCGAAGCTGTACGTCCTGCTACAAACCGTGTATTTCTAGTACACGCTTTCTCGTAAAATGCTAACGTGCTTCTTGCAGCTTGTTGGGGGCGACTTTGCCACGGACAGCGTCGCACTGATTGATCACGGAGATGGCACACTATTCAGACGGTCCAGAGATGAAGAAGCGGCTAAACAAATGGAATGCCAAGTCAACTTGGGCGAGGAAGTTTTGAAAAAGAAAACGCCAGTACTTGTTGGGCACAACATGTTTGTGGACCTCTGCTTCTTGTACCAGACATTCTTCGGACCTTTGCCGGATACGCTGGCCGAGTTCACCAGCGAGATTCACAAGCTTTTCCCGCGCATCGTGGACACAAAGTACATGGTCACCCATGGCGGCCACGACATGCTATCGGCAGACAATCTCGAGGAGCTCTTTACAGAAGCAGAAAAGCAGACAGCCCCGATGATTAAGCGTATGAAACCAACGTGGCAGAATAACAATGCCACCAAACCCGGCTCTCATCATGCAGGGTATGACAGTAAGTTCACTCTGTATCTGACCACACACTATAGACAACGAACTTAATGTGCCAAAGGTGACATGACCGCGACGCTATTTGCGAAGAAAGCTTGGGAATTATCCGACAACAACCAGGGATCCGCGGATAAAAAGCCTGATTGGGATGACTCTTTTTTCAAAACCTATGGCAACAAGTTACGTGTGGGAAACGCTGGCACGTTGGATTTAGCGGAGACAGCGCCCATGGATGATGACTGAAGACATTGGCTCGGATGATGGACGGCATTCGTCAGGTGTCCAATTCAACAAATTTGATCACGCAAGCACTTTGCCAGACAATGGGTGTGGATATCGTTATTTTACAATGGTACATGCTTGCATTATACAAGTCCGCGTCGTGTCTTTGGTACCTTGTGGCTGCCGTTACCTTTCTGGCAGGGCATTCTTTACGCTCGCGTAGTAGTACTGAGGTAGCTCGGCAGCGAGCTCCTCCTTAGTCAGCCACTTGAAGTCGCTGAGACCCAGGGTGTTGTCCTTGAGGTTGGCTTGGCCGGCCATGATGCGGCCCTTGAGGAAGAACGTCTTCTCGCCAGCGCTCTTGTCCTTGGAAGTCGCCCGCACAATGTGCGCCACGGGGACGCGGCCGACGATCCACGTGTTCATGTCGACACCGGCAGCCGAATCGAGGGCACGTGCCGCAGTCTGTGGGTTAGTACCTTTAGAAAAAAAAAAATAAAAAAAAGAGGGGGAGTTACCTCGTGCAGGGTCTCGTCCGGGCGCAGTGTGTCAGCGGGGAAGCCCCAGGTGCCGTCGGCGCCCTTGACGACGAGGTACAGGGTGCGGTCGAGCTGGCGGTCGAGCCGGCGAGTGTCGTTGGCGGCATCGGCGGCCGTCTTGCGCGGCCGCGGCCGCTCCACGCGGACGCGGTCCGCCTCGGCCAGCCTCTCGCCATCCTCGCTCACGCGCAGGTCGGCATCCGACAGGATGCGCTCGCGCAGGCGGTCCGGCTGCGTCAGCTCCTCGGCCAGCGGGTCGTCCAGCGTGATCTCGTCGTCCCAGGCACGCGCGCCGCCGCGGCCGTGGCCGCCCTTGCCGCCCTGGTACACGCCAATGTCGCGCGCGGGTGTGCCGTGGCGCGCGCGCAGCTGGAGGCGCCAGTCGAGGGCCAGCGTGGTGTCGGGCTTGAAGTAGACGTTCTTGCGGAAGGAGCCGCTGAGGCGCTCATTGAGGCGCTTCTGGTAGAGGTAAAAGGCGGCCTCAAACGCGGTGGGCTCGCGGGTCAGAAGCGGAGGTCGGCTCAGGAGCAGCCCGGCACGGATGCTGTAGCCCGGGTGGGAGGCGACGAGGGGGGCCGTCTGGGAGGAGGAGGAGGAAGAAGAAGAGGACGAGGTGCTTTCCGGCACGGCCGGTGCTTCTGCGGCAGCAGCCGAGTATGGCCGTCGTAATATTGAAGGCTGGAGAAGCAGGATGCCGCGGCCTTGGCCACAATGGGAACAGGCGACCGTTCGTGGTTGTGCTGCTGAACGGAGGGGGGAAAAAATATCGTCAGATATGATACTGGAGCCAGACGAGCTGCGGAGAGTTTAAAAAGGAAAAAAAAGCACCAAACCCTTACCATTGAGCAAGGCCCGCACGGCCTGGCCTCCTCTGTTTGAGGCTGCCATGTTGTCGTTTCCGGAAGCACTGGCAGGACGACCCAACAAGACGAAACGTCCGGCTCCCAAACGTATGAGAACGAGAACCTGCTATTTTTTTCAATGGCCGAACGTCCTCGCAAAGCTCACACCAGCGCGAAAGTTCGCCGTTCAACTTCCGGAACCGGATCAATTACAATCCGAGCCCGCCTAAAAATATCTTTTGTGGCACGCCGCCCAAACTTCGTTTGCTTTTTTTTTTCTTTCTCTTCTACAACCAGGCATGAATCCTTATCAGGAGGGCTGCACCTCTGTTCTTTCTGACGCCAGTGTGTCCTCCTCATTATCGAGTGCCTAGAACAATTACCAGAGCGTCCCAATTCGCTAGCGGCTCCTCATGGCAAAAACAACCTGGATGCTGTTAGATAGAAGACTTTCACATTTCCCCAAGGCCATTTTCCGAATGGCAGCAGCGCAGTTGCGCGGCATTTGATGATTGAAACACGAAAAAAAAAAAAGAGTGCACTGACCCTTCCGAGTCAGGTTCTTTCAAATTCCTAAATGGCCGCCAAATAGAAAGCGAGAGAAGAATCAAAATAAAAGTGGTCGGCTATATTTATACAGATACACAGACACTCGAGTATACTCCATCCATCTATTGCTGCGAATGTCTTCCATCCGGCCTTGCACGACCCTCCGCGCACGGCACGAAAACCGAGATCAAGAACGGGACTAGAGAAGAGCCGGCCGGCATGTGTCCCATCCTTTTCCTTCCCTCGACGAGTCACGAGTCCCGGATCAAAGTAGTACAGAAGCCATATACATCTGAGAACATCATCTATGCCAAAAAAAAGCAATGCAAACACAAATAAAGCAATGCAAAGCCCGCTAAAAAAAGCAAAAGCCAGAAAAAGAACGCGAATATGCCAGTCGCTGATGCCGTCTTCTCCTGGGGTATGGGTATCTAACCAGATGTCCGATGCTGCCTGTGAAAACGCCAGATGAAAAACAAAGTGTCGCTTTGTGTTGTGTTTTATGTCTCGAGTGGTGTGTGTGTGTGTGTGTGAGTGTGTGTGCATGTGGATGTATGCCGCGTTGGCATTTCATAGCATGCTTGTTGAGAGGGGGGGTGTCGGGAGTGTGACGAGACACGTTGGGACAGTTCTTTGTTTGCTCTCTGTTCACGCCTGCAGATCGGAGACAGCGCGCGCCACTTCACGGCTCGCTTTCTGTTCCCATTGTCTTCGCTCTTCGCCATCGATGGCAGCAGGATTCGTTACGTCTTCGTAAAGCTTGTGCGACACGTCGCGGTTGATGGCGGCATACTGGTCGGCAGTGAGGTGGTTCGACTTCCAGTGCGGGCTCAGCGCCGACCGCACGATGCGGCTGATGTTCTCCTTCATCTCAAGCGACAGCGAGGCTCGTGTGGGCGATGCATCTTGCGATCTCGGCAGTGCAACGGCTGGCATTCGTCGGGGACGCGGCTGCCGCAGTTCCGTCACAATTGGCGGGCGGTGATGGTTTGAGCCGCCATTGCTGCTGCTGCTGTTGTTGTTATTTGTGTTGTTGTTGATGGCTTTGATGGTTTTGGTGCCTTCAGAGTCGCTGGTATCGCCACAACCACCACCACCACCACCACCACCACCAGGGCTGGAACCAGCCCGTGTGGGGGAGTAGTTGGCCGGCGGGTATATCGGCTCAATGTGTGAGCTGAGCAGTGTGGGCGAGCTTGGGCGGAGTGCTCTGTGAGGCGGGGGTGTGGTGGACAGCGCCCTGGGGCTGTTGTGTACAGACGCTGCGGGGGAGGATGCCACAGGCGACGACGGATCGACTGCCGGCAGGCGAGAGGAGTCGCCAAAAAGACATCGGATGTTTTCATCATCAGATGGCGTGCTCATCTCGACTTCTTTCAGGAGCGAGGATAAAAAGGAAGGTGGCTCGGCATTTGACTGGGGTGATCCAGCACTGGCCCCGGAAGCTGCTGAGCTGCTTCCAGCAGCACGGGAACTGGTACCATTGCTGGCACCGCTTCTGGTACCATTGCTGGTTCCGTTGCTGATACCGTTGCTGGCACCATTGCTAGCACTGTTGCCGGTACCATTGTCAGTACCGTTGCTGGTGCTAGCCCCGGTGCCTCGGCTAGGCACCACCGATGTCGATTTGGACGACGACGGTGCATCGCCAGAGGCGACTATCCGACGCGTCCGGGGCCGTTTCAGCTTGCGTTCAGGCTCTGGTGGCGGCTCGACCGGTGATGCGGTGATGGAGCGGGCTTTCCGCTTCCGGTTGCCTTGGGTGCTGACCTCGCAGTCTCTTGCCCTTTCGAGGTCACCCCATGCTCTTCTCTCTTCCCGTGTCTGCTGCACCACCACCGGCTGGGCACGGGGCGCCTGCGACGACCCCCCATGTCGGCTGGCGTGCTGTAGAATGGCGCTGGGGATATTGCGCTCAAAGACGTCCTGGGCCCCGAGACGACGAGCAATGTCGAGACGTTCTTGCCAGCGCTCAAACTCGCGCCGCTCGTTGTCCCGCAGGCGCTCGACGCGGCGGAACTCCTCGAGGGCTTCGTCCTCGTCATGGTCGAGGTCGATGTTCAGCGCGTCCCAGATGCGGCCCGTGATCTGGCCCCAGGCACCCTGCCACTCGTCGGAGCGAGCTCGCCGTCGGGCACGGCGCTGGGTGTGTCTGGTGCGGGGGAAAAAGTCGTTGCGCGCGGTGGCGCCCATGCGGCGGGAGAACAGATGGCCGATCGGAGAGGGAGCGGGTACTCCTCGTGTCGGAATGGCCGGGCCCAAAAGGTCGACACACTCCATGCAGAACCACGCACCCTCGGGGACGCTGTCTAGGCCGATGCAGTGGGTGTGGTAGGGCGTGTCGCAGCCGTCGCAGAGCAGCAGCACTTCTTCGTGGTCGGCTAGGTTGCAGACAGGACACGGTGTGGACACATCCTCATCCTCGGCCTCGGCGTACTCGTCGAGCCAGGCTTGCGGATCGAACTCGGCTACCTGCTTCTTGTCCTCGACTTTGTAAGAGGACAGCAATGCACCTATGAGGAGAGATAAAGGCGATGGGTCAGCTGCTGCGGTCCCTCTCAAACTGCACTCGCCACAACGCGCATTGAAAGGCCAAATTAGGACAAGAGAAAGCCGAGACAAAGCAGGGCACGAAAAAAACGAAGAAGAAAAAAAGGGACGGCGGAAAAAAAACAAAGCAGAAAGGGTTGTGATGACGAACCTCCGATTTTGTCGTAGACATGCACCAGGTGGAACGACTGGCGGCAAATGGGACAGCTGTTGGCTTTGCCGGTCCATTCTCGCAAGCACGTATCGTGCAGGGTGTGGCCGCAGATTTCAATGACGGCAACACGGTCGTCATTGTGGCCGGCAGCGTCGTCAACGGCGGCGACAGCATCGTCAACATGGGCGGCCGCGGCATCGTCACTAGCAGCAGCGCCCTGGCCATTTTGCTCGGCGGCAGGTGGTACTGTGGACGGGCCGCTCTCTCGAGCAGCAGCAGCAGCGCTAAGCGTGCTGTATTGGGGGGCCCTTTCATCGGGCGGTGGTGGGGGGTCACCTGCGTGGAGCAGCGTCTCCAGGCAGACAATGCACTGTTCTGCCATGGCTTAGCGGTGTTTGCAGCACGCTGGGCGCTTCCTTCTTCGCATGAACACTGGCAGCGCAGCAGACGAGCTGGAATAAAATGAATGAAAGAAAAGTGAAGAGAAGAAAGAGAAGAAGAAAAGGAGACAAAATTTATAGATTGTTCTCTGAAGAAAAGCGCGTTCTGTTGCTTGGATGTTTTGTTGCGGTGTCGTTCAGCAGACAGAACGGGTTGCACGTTTGCAGCGGCAGCTTTAATTTTTTTTTCTTGGTCGCCGCTGTTTCCGCTCGAGTCTGTTGGGTGGTGGTTTGTTAGTGGAAAAGAGGATGGATGGGAGAGAGGCAGGGAGGGCGGGAGGCGGCCGGGTTAGTGCCCATCGGAGAGGGGAAAAATGTAAAGGCGAAGGGGAAACAGGGCGCCCAGCGACTCCGTATTCCTGTCCAGAAGAAGGGGTCCGGGGCTTGTCAGGTGGTTCTCGCGACCTGCGATGCCATTGGCTGCGTCGCATGTGCTTCGTCGTAGCTCACCTCATCCCAAAGCAAAGACCAACGATTATTCGAGGTTATTGCCGTCGTCCAATACGAGCATTCGCCGGCTGCGTTCCATACTTTGTATCTTTCTTGGGTGCGCTAACATCGGGTTCTCTCTCTCTCTCGGAGATCCGATGAAGCAGATTGAAAAGAAAATAAAACAGAAAAAAAATGAAAAAGAAAATATGCTGTCGGTTACAAAGTATGCACGGCATTCCCTCTAGACCCGTTCTGTGCAAAACCATAGAGGTGGACATGCACAGGATCGGCTCGGTCCCTTTTTTTTCAGCTCACCCAGCGCCTCTGTTCTGCTCGCTGACGTAGCCGTTGGGTTCATGCGGATGCCTGCTATTATTACGCTGTTAATACTGCCACGCTTTCCGCCAACCCGTTCAAGGCAGCCAATGTGCGAGCAGGGGTGTGTCTCGTGGATACGCCCTCGATGGGGGCTCACCGACTGGCAGAGCGGGCCACCCACTCTGCTGTACTTGTGTGTGGCTCGTGGACACTGAGCAGAACAAGATGCCCGTCAATGATGCAGGTTCCCATTGTCGACCTTGGGAAACTCCACCTGCCAACCCGGCTTCGATGTCCCGGAAAATTGGCGTCTGCCATCCTGTGGGCAATTCTGGACTTTGGGCCCTGTTTAAATTCTCTTGCGACGCTGTCATCTCGCGTAGTGTGGCCAGGGCCTTGTTTAAATTTTTCGTATTTTTTCGGATTGTGTGCGCCTTTTGTCTTTCAGTGCAGCTTCGTCGATCCTACATCAAGATACCCGAAACCAGAAACCCTTTTTGCCCACTCTCTCCCGCAGACGTGAAAATGGACATCATCAGTCTCTCTTCCCTCCATGCACCATCCTCTGATTTATACCTCAGCAATCTCGCGCAATCTCCGGAGCGTCGACCGCGTAGCGGCAGCAGCAGGAGTCCTAGAACACAAGTGTTAGCATGCCGTGTTGAGCAGCGAGCGACGAGCGACCCGCAAAAGCGCATGTCTAATGTCGTTTCCAGTAAATACGTACGCGACCGTGTAAGCGCCACCAGCTGCAATGACAGTTAGCATATACATAAAAACACGACGAAGACAACTCAGGGAAGCAAACGTACCAATAACCTTCTTGCACGACTTGCACTGCCAGATGCCAACCTATAAGACGCCGCGATGTCAGACATGCTGTTCATTCAAACGTCTCGCACGCCTCTCGCTCACGCCTGGGCCCCGAAAAGCCCAGGATCCAGAGACGAAAACTGTGCTGACTGGGAAGAGGGAGTACTAACCGCCGTCCGCTTCACCGTGTTCTTGGCGCAGAAAGTGCAAGCGTACTTGGCTGTTCGAGGTGTTAGTTCGGTGTCGTTCTGGGAATGCCTCGATCCTTCGCGTGATGGGACGCCATTCACATACCGTGTTGCGAGATCTGTGATAATGTCAGCAATGTCAACTGTCAAGGGGAATCACGATGACCTACTTCGCTCTTCTTGATCTGCTTACGCAGAGAAGCACCGTATCTGGGGTCCGTTAGCGACAAATGTCCACCTCGTCGAAGATCTCGTCCGTCCTCTGTCGCTTTCTGGATGTTGCAATATATGTCGACACGCCGAGAACGGTGTTTGGCCCTGGTCCCCTTCCTGTTGTGGCCATCACAGTCGCCCGGCATAGCATTCCCCTTCCACAGGCCAGACCCGTTCTCGACATTGACAATCCATCCTTCTGCTCTTCTCGAAATGCGTCTTCGACTTCGGATGCGGGTAATCGTTTCTTACCTGGTACCGTAGCGGCCGGTAACGCCAACCTTCTTCGTGCTGTTCAGAAAAAATGTCAGCATTTCGTACTCCAGGCCTTCGCCAGGACATGATCCATGGCTCTGTGATAAAGAACAATAAAGAAATTCCGAGAATGCATACCGCTTCGTCATCTTGAATGTTGTTTGGGGAAATGTGTCTTGGTGAAGGGAAGAAAGCAAGAGTTCGAGAAGAGAGTCGGATTTCCTTATTCGCACAACTTTCGCAGCAGAGGGGCTAAAGTTTTTTTCGTCGAATATTGGGTTAGGACTTTCCGCAGAAATGTGTGCCGGATTTTCTCGTGCTCCGAGGTCAGCTGACTGTCATGGCTAGCGAGGGTTTGGTCCATCTTGATTAGTCATGTCGTAGGACGTTATCGTTCCGACTCCAAATCTCTCGCTGCATCTAGGAGTCGGCATAGAGCAGAAAAACAAGAATTGATTGGCCGATTTTTCCATGTGTGGGACTTCCGTCTGCGATTGAGAAGATGCCCCGCTATCTCTCCAGATTTTGCCGAATAATGGGCCTATTCTCGCAGCATTGATGAGCTGTCTGTCCTGGCCTTCCGAAAACAAACCCCTTTGCATCTTGCCAGCTTCTTCATTTTTTTGATACCCAAATACCAGAATTCACAGTAAATTTGCCCATCATGGCTCGCAAGTTTTTCGTCGGCGGCAACTTCAAGATGTGAGTTGGCTCTCTGTTGCATCGGGAGCTCAGAGCTCCCCGCAAAGGAAACCCCGCAGGGACGAAAACGACGAAAACGGCACGAAAAGCCTCAGATCCTTTCCTCGGCTGCTCGTTTTGATTTTCATCGGCGCGGGCGCTGACTTCGATCTGTCTTTCAGGAACGGGACGATCAAGTCCATCAAGGAGATTGTCGAGAACCTCAACAAGGCCACACTGGACCCCAACGTCGGTGCGTCTTGAGAGCAAAACAGCCCCCCTCTTCCCGGAATGGTAACTAACAGCGCAAAGAGGTTGTCGTCGCCCCCCCGGCGCTTTATCTTCTGCTCGTGCGCGATCAGCTCAAGAAGGGCATCGAGGTTGCCGCCCAGAACATCTACGATAAGCCCAACGGCGCGTTCACAGGCGAGATCTCGGCCCAGCAGCTCTCGGATAGCGGCGTCAGCTGGACCATCCTTGGCCACTCGGAGCGCCGCACCCTGCTTAATGAGTCCGACAGCTGGGTGGCATCCAAGACCAAGTTCGCCCTTGACAACGGTCTTGGCGTTATCTGGTGCTGCGGCGAGTCCCTTGAGCAGCGTGAGGCCGGCCAGACCGTCTCTCTCGTCACCAGCCAGCTGGCAGCCCTAAAGGAAAAGCTCGGCACCGACACCGCTGCCTGGGCCAAGGTGGTCATCGCCTACGAGCCTATCTGGGCCATCGGCACCGGCAAAGTTGCCACTACCGAGCAGGCCCAGGAGGTCCATGCCGCTATCCGCGCCTGGCTCGCTACCAACGTCAGCGCCGAGGTTGCTGCTGCCACCCGCATCCTTTACGGCGGCAGCGTTAACGAGAAGAACTGCACGGAGCTCGGCAAGCAGCCCGACATTGACGGCTTCCTCGTCGGCGGTGCCAGCCTCAAGCCTGCTTGTCAGTCATCGCTCTCCTGCTTCTCGTCGAGACCTCTGCTAACCACACAGTCGTCGACATCATCAACTGCAACTTGTAAATTGGGCATTGGTGAACAGTGCGGAGAAAATAAGAAAAAATGGCGGACAATGGGTCTCGGAATGGCAAAAAAACAGCGCGTGTTCCCATCAACCTCTGGTATGCTAGTCCTTATATACTTGGACTGTCTAGTCTCGACCGTTTATTTGCGTGCCAGCTTAATCCAGTCGTACCCATCTACAGTTGATCGTAAGATGCCGAATCGGGAATGTTTCACATGACAGAATGCGTGCCTGAACAAATGCGCCAAGCTGCCTTGACCGGCAAATCCACCGAGCCAATGTCCCAATGTTAATGTAGCTGGAACATAGTTTCGTCTGAGAAGATGAACTCTTTCCGAGTGTAACTTGCCAATCCATTCGGTGGTTGCCTTGTATTACTACAGCCTCAGGCTTTACAATTCTACAAGCCTATAAGCTATTTGATCCATCTATTAGGGTCGACTGAATAGATGGCCACGAGTATATATCAGCAACAGACTCAGCTGTCAACCTCTACAGTCCATCATATTGGCACGGAAATGATCATATTCAGACGAGATGAAAGATCGGCGACCGTGATATTCGTTTGGGGGCCGAACAGTGGAGCTTTGAGGCTTGAAGAAGCATCTATTTGCCCCGTTATCTGAGTAAGCGGTGCACTGCACACACAATCGACTCAGCGATTGAGCATGACGTCATCGTTTCCAGTCGAGGAGGATTCAGCACGGCATCGCAGGCCTTGAGCGCTGCCTGTAGAAATAGTGGGTAGAGCAGCTGAAGAGAGCAGTCACCGCAGTTGTCTCGCATCTTATCAGCAGTTGCCAATGCCCAATGGGCCGGTTCTATTGGCCCAAAGTGGGAGATCATGACTCTAGCGAATACCCCTCCGAGCACATGTCTCGCGCATCTCAAGACCCGAGCTTTGCATGATTCGTCGCTGCACTCAACAAATCCCTCGTCGCCATGTCGATTCGAAAGCACGACCGGACCTACGACCTCGTCGTTTTTGGTGCTTCTGGTAAGATACTTCCCGTGTCGGCAGCCCAACCACGGCACAGCCCCTCCTGCTAACGTAGGATCAGGCTACACAGGTGCTTATGTGGCCGAACATGTCACCACCCACCTGCCATCCAATCTGACGTGGGCATTGGCCGGCCGGTCCCGCGATAAGCTGGAACAGGTGGCGGCCGAGCTCAAGCAGCTCAATCCGGACCGCGCGCCTCCGGGTGAGTTTTCCATGAGTCTGCCGACCCTGATATGTAATTTTTTTCTGACGCCCCACTGGACTGACCGACAGCCATTGAAACGTGCTCAGCAAGCGATGCCGACCTGGACCAGCTGGCCAAGAAGACGCGGGTGCTCATCTCCACGGTCGGCCCGTATGGCCTGTACGGCGAGCCGGCGTTCCGGGCCTGCGCCCAGAACGGCACGCACTACCTCGACGTGACGGGCGAGGTGCCGTTTGTAGCCCGCATGATCAGCAAGTACGAAGCGACGGCCAAGGCGACGGGGGCCATCATGTTCCCGCAGTGCGGCATCGAGTCGGCACCACCGGATCTGGCGACGTGGGCCGTGGCCAAGCTAATCCGGACGCAGCTCAAGGCGCACACGGGGGATGTCACGGTGGTTATGCGCATCAAGTACGTCTGGTAGTGTGCCATTTCGGCAATGGGCCGTCGCTGACAAAGGACCAGGGCCGCCCCGTCTGGCGGCACGCTGGCCTCGGTGTTCAATGCCTTTGAGATGTTCTCGCTGCGGGAGCTCCGCAGCGCCTACGCCCCCTACGCCCTCTCGCCCGTGCCCAAGGCCCATCCGCGGCGCGGCACGGCGTCGCTGCTGTCGCACATCACGGGCTGCACGCAGCACCCCTTCTTCGGCAAGCTGACGTCGTCGCTGGCGTCCAGCACGGACGCCGCCCTCATCGAGCGCACCTGGGGCCTGCTGGCGAGCGTGCCGTCGCGTAAGGGCGAGTTCTACGGGCCCGGCTTCTCGTTTGTGGAGTACGCGCGCGCGCGCAGCCGGACGCAGGCCTTTATCGTCCACTGGAGCATGACGCTCGGCGCGGCGCTGCTGTTCCTGCTGCCGCCGCTGCGCTGGCTGGCCAAGCGATACGTGTACAAGCCGGGCGAGGGCCCCAGCAAGGAGGCGACCAAGAAGCAGAAGATCGAGTACCGCACGCTCGCCAAGCCCGACTTTGGCTTCGGTCCCGCAGCCACCAAGACAAGGCAGCAGGCCTTGTGCGTAACATCTTACGACGGCGGCCTGTACCCTTGTGAGTCCCTACCAGCCCTGTTCACCATGGAATCGATTCTAACAGCGCAGTGACCGGTATTCTCGCCGCAGAAGGGGCCTCGACTCTGCTGGAAGAGGACCTCCAGCTGGAGGGCGGCATCTACACGCCGGCTTGTCTCGGTCAGCCGATGATTGACCGGCTGGAGAAGGCCGGGCTGCGCTTTGAGGCCAAGCTGATCGATCTGTAGTTGCTACACGGCGACAGCTGTTTCTCTTGTCTGTTCTTCTTGAAAAACATTCTCATTTCTTCTACGCGGCTCTGATATATACTTTGTACATATGGGATTTGTCAGCGAATTGGCACGTGCTATTTGCTGTGATGGCCCATGTTCCTGAGTGGGGCTTGATAAAATTTGTACTGTCAGCACAAATCGATAGCAACGTCATGAATATTTCGAGCTAAGCTCCTGGTCCCATGTGGACTTCATCCATCAGACCAAATACATTGCAGTGTATGCTGATCTGATAGTGTGCTTGCTACTTTCGTTGTTACATTTTTCCTGGCTTCCAAGGACAAGCACGTTTCATCTACGACTCCATGGCATCGCAATAACGTCCAAACACCGATTCTATCTGTCTTTTGTGTTTTTTTGTGACTGAAAGTTTGTTTCGCCTCAACGCACACGCCTGAGCACAACAGATCATGGATACACAAAAACAGTCCGAGAGCTCGCCTCTCCTCCAGAGCGAACATCCTCCTTCTCCTCGGCCATCCACGGCGATACCTTCGACTCCGTCTGCTCCGGCTGTCTCTCCGTCTGCTCTTGCGCGGCCCAACTCCCAAGGCCGGTCAAAACCGCTGCGGACGGTCACATTCGATCCCAATCCCATCACCCGGACAATCGAAGCTTCGCCGGTCTCCTCTCCTCCCTCATACCAGACCGCTCCGTCCTACCGCCACCGAAACGTTGCCTCGGCGACACCTGCATCGAACTCATCGGGTGTGGGATCTTATGGTTCGATGTCGGTAGTTGCGAGCGCCAGGTCTGCCATCGCTGGCGGTGCGGGCGGCATCACCAATGGCGGCGGCGGTGGTCCCCCCGTCTTGGCGGCCATTAATAACCGGCTGCGCCGGCGCAACAGCTACTCCGTGCCGTCGTCGGCATCTCTACAGTACCCGATGCAGCAGCAAGCCGCACCGCCCAAGATCGGCCCACAGCGGAGCACTAAGAACGCGCAGAAGCTCAAGCTGCTGCCGAACCCCGACTTTGGCGACGAGGGCCCCGACGAGGAGAGCGGCCGCGACGTCTACAGTCAGTACACGCGCATCAAGGACCCCACGGCGCGCCGGGACGCAGCAATCCTGGGCAAGGCGGACCGCACGCGGCTGCCGCGGGTGACGGCATACTGCACAGCGAACCGGTACCAGATGGAAGGACTGATGCGGTTTTTCAAGGGCCGGGGCAAGGCGCGGGGTGGCAACCCGAAGCTGATTGACGAGTGCATCTACACGCCGTACAACTACGACTTTGGCAAGATCAGCACCGAAGCGAGCGCCAGTGCAAATAAAGGGAGCGAACCGCAGCAGCAGCAGCGGCAGCAGCGGCAGCGGCAACAACAACAACCACAACAACAGCCCGATCAGGGACAAGACCGCAAGAGCCAACCACTGCCGTACTACCGCGAGCGGCGACACTCAACAGGGGAGATGGACGCTGAGCCCGACATGCAGCAGCGGCGCGACGGCCTGATTGATCTGGAGGTGGGCCCTGACCAAGAGCATGGCGACAGCCGGCTGCGCGAGGATGCTGTGATAGAAGACGATGTAGAAAGAGGGCGAAATCCATACCGGCCAGGGAGCAATAGCGTGGATGGATTTTACGACGTTGAACAGCAAGCATCAGAGGAGCAGCAGCGGCGCAGGGAGCACGAAGAGCAAGGTCTTTTGGTCGACATTGATGACCGTGAACACCACGAGCGTGGGCGTGAGCACGAGCATGAGCACGATCATGACCACGACCACGACCACGACCACGAGCAGGACGACGAGCAGCGGCACGGCGAGCGGCCGGTGGATCTGGACGTGCATGTGCACACGCCAGAGCTGTTCTTGTTCGACTACGGGGTGGTAGTGATCTGGGGCATGTCGGAGGCGCAGGAGCAGCGGTTTCTCAAGGAGCTGGCCAAGTTTGAGACGGAGAAGCTGGGGCCGGACGACGTGGAGGCGGAGTTTTTCAACTTTTACTACACGCGGGAGTACCAGGCGCGCATCTACAACGACTTTATCGCGCTGCGGGACCCGCGCAACTACATGACCAAGCTGGCGATCTCGCACGCGCTGGCGCAGAGCGTCAAGACGTCGCTGTTTGAGGAGCTGATCGCGTCGACGATTGACACGTGCAAGGACATACCGACGCAGATTGCGCTGACGGGCACGATTGCGCTGAGCCGGACGCAGATCAACATGCAGATCGGCGAGCTGTTCATCCTGCGCATCAGCATCCACCTCAACGGCTCCGTCCTCGACACGCCCGAGCTCTTCTGGGTCGAGCCGCACTTGGAGCCTGTCTACCAGGCTGTGCGGTCCTATCTCGAGATGGACCAGCGCGTGGGCCTGCTGACGCAGCGCCTCGACGTCATTGCGGACCTGCTGGCTGTGCTCAAGGAGCAGCTGAGCCACGGCCACGACGAGAAGCTGGAGTGGATTGGTGAGTTTTTTTCTTCTTCTTTTTTTCTATTGCAGACCATTAACCATCAGTCATCATTCTCATCGCGGCCGAGATTCTCGTGGCCGCCATCAACATTGTCGTTGATGTCTATGCCGGGGAATGATGGAGTCTACTCCGTATATTACTTATTGTTATCCTGTACATGTAGCTAGATAGCGTGCTTCGCAGCGTGTGATATTTTCCGACATGGTTGAGCAGCAGCTCTTGTCCCCCAGAGCCTTTTGAATTGCTCACGTCTAGTTATACACATTTCATGACCCGAAACCCTCCTGTGCCCAGCAAAATCCTGTGCCCAGCAAAAGAAAAGACAGAAAATTACCAAACAAATATAAAAGATGCGAAAAAAAAGACGACTTTTTACTCCTTGTCACCGCTTGGCGTCACCGCTGCCGTGTCCGGATCGACCATTTCCGTGTCCTCGTCCTTGGCCGCCGACGTCGTCTCGGCCGTCTGCTCTTTCGTTGTTGCCGCTGCCGTCGCCGTCTCTGCTCCTCCTTCCGTCTTGACGGCCCCGTCCTTGTCCTTTTCGTCGCCGTTGTCGGCCTTTTTCTTCTGCTGCTGCGCCGCTGCCTCCTCCTTGGCCCGCGCTTCGTACTCGTCCTTTTTCTTCTGCGAGATCTCCGTCCACCCGCGCGCCAGCGCCGCGGTGTGGTCGTCGGCAGCAGCAGCAGCAGCAGCAGCAGCGGCCTCGTCCATGTCGACGTCGCCACTGCCGCTGCCACTGCCACTGCCACTGCCACTGCCACTGCCACCGCCACCCTGCCGCATCTCAGCGCAGTAGAGCTCGAACCCGTTGCCCGGCGGCTTCGACGGGCCGCTGCCCTTGGCGCCGTTGGCGCTCTTTGCCGTGGACGACGACGACGCTGCCCCTGCCGCAGCCGCAGTACCGCCGGCAGCTTCCTTGTCGTCCTTGCTGTCCTTGTCGTCTTTGCTCTTCTCCTTGCCCTTGGTATCGCCGCCGCTGCCGCTCTTCTGCGCGTCCGCGTTGTTGTGACCAAAGGCGTCCGAGCCGGGCGACAAGGCCTGCAGTCCCTGGTTGATGAACGTGGTGCCGGCGGCCGCGCTGCCGTCGGGGGCGGCCGAGATGGACGTCTTACGATGGCCGCGCTTCGTTCGCAAGGGTTTATCTTTGGGCTGGCGGATGGTCAGTGTCTTTTTCTCGTTTTTTTTTTTCTTCTTGATACTGGGGAGAGAGAATTGACACATACTGTAGGGGGCGGGCTGGGACTGCCGTCCGAGTCTTCGACATTGGCGCTCGTGCGCTTGACGAGCTGCTCCAGCAAAAAGGCACGCTCGATGCGCTGCTTCTCGACCTGGCGCTTGAGCCGGGCCAGTCGCACGCGCGCCGCGTCGTTGGTCTCCTCGACCTCGGCCGTGCGCTGCTTAAGCTGGATGCACTTGCGGCGGTAAGCCTCCTCGACGGAGGGAGGAAGGGAGCCGGACGTGGATGCTGGGGGCGAGAAGCTGTGGTCAGCAGGAGAACAATAGACGAAAGCAAGGAGGTGAAGCCATGAGACGTCGATACTTACAGGGAGCCATTGTGACGAGATGGATAATGTGGTTGGGGGATGAAGAGCTCAAGAAAAACTTGATGTTCGACGTCACGAGAAGGCGCTCTTCGATGTGTGGGCCGTGGTCAGTCCTATTGCATGCTGGCGGGTGCCGCTCACCCAGTATTCAGCGCAGAGGTGAAGCAGGATTCAGGGAGCACAGGTAGCGCCTCGCGATGGAACTAAGTCGTCCTCTAATAATATAATCTGTACAGCGATGCCGTCAGCACCGACCGCCCAATATCTAGCGCGCCTCGGATTAACGTTGTTGCAAAGGGGCACGTTTTCGGGCCCCACAACGGGGGACCCTCGCTGTGGCCAAGGCTCCAATCTTCTGTGAAGCTCCAGAACATTTTTTTGTCGCCCCGCCTGCGAAGCTCGTTATAACCATCACCGCCGCCTCAAAAACCCAACCAGCCACGCACAAGGAGACCGCGGCCACGATTCCGTCTGTCTATCGGAGCAGGTTGCAACCATGTCTCTCAGCATACCCAATGCCCCGAACGCCGGCCTCTTTAAGCAGGGCTACAACAAGTATACCCCTCCCTCTCTCTCTCGTGAATAGAAGCTGATATCCTGGCTTGCAGCTACGACTCGGAAGATGGAGCAGTCCTGCGCAACATCGACGCGTGCCGGGCCATCTCGTCGACGGTGCAGACGTCGCTGGGACCGTACGGGCGCAACAAGATTGTGATCAACCACCTGCAAAAGATGATCCTGACGTCGGACGCGGCGACGATCCTGCGGGAGCTGGACGTGGTGCACCCGGCGGCGAAGCTGCTGGTGATGGCCAGCCAGCAGCAGGAGGCGGAGATGGGGGACGCGACGAACCTGGTGATCGTGCTGGCGGGCGAGCTGCTGCGCAAGGCGGAGGACCTGCTGCGGATGGGCCTCAAGACGGCGGACATTGTGACGGGGTACGAGCGGGCGCAAAAGTTTGCGCTGGAGACGCTGGAGGAGCTGGCGGTGGACCGGGTGGAGGACGTGCGGTCGCAGGCGCAGCTGAGCAAGGCCATCCGCACGGTCGTGGCCAGCAAGCAGAGCGGCAGCGAGGACTTCCTGGCCGATCTGGTGGCCGAAGCGGTGCTGGCGGTGCTGCCCAAGAACGCGGCGCTCTTCAACGTGGACAACATCCGGGTGGTGAAGATCATGGGCGGCAGCCTGGAGCAGAGCCGCGTGGTCCGGGGCATGGTCTTTGCCAAGGCGCCCGACGGCACGGTCAAGAAGGCGACCAAGGCCAAGGTCGGCGTCTTTGCCTGCGCCATCGACACGAGCCAGACCGAGACCAAGGGCACCGTGCTGCTGCACAACGCCCAGGAGATGATGGACTTTACCAAGGGCGAGGAGACCCAGCTGGAGGCCGCCATCAAGCAGCTGCACGACGTGGGCCTGCGCGTCGTCGTCGCCGGCTCGACCGTGGGCGAGCTGGCCATGCACTTTCTCAACCGCTACGGCATCCTGGTCATCAAGATCCTCAGCAAGTTTGAGCTGCGCCGCGTGTGCCGCGTCGTCGGCGCCACGCCGCTGGCCCGCCTGGGCGCCCCCATGCCCGACGAGATGGGGTCCATCGATGTGGTCGAGACGCTCGAGGTCGGCGGCGACCGCGTCACCGTCTTTCGGCAGGAGGACGAGGCCACCCGCACCGCCACCCTGGTGCTGCGCGGGGCCACCCAGAACCACCTGGACGACGTGGAGCGCGCCGTCGACGACGGCGTCAACGTGGTCAAGGCCATCACCAAGGACCCGCGCCTCGTGCCCGGCGCCGGCGCCACCGAGGTCCAGCTGGTCGAGCGCCTGCTGGCCTTTGGCGAGAAGACGCCCGGCCTGGCCCAGTACGCCATCAAAAAGTACGGCGAGGCCTTTGAGGTCGTCCCGCGCACCCTGGCCGAGAGCGCCGGCCTCGACGCCACCGAGGTGCTCAGCCGTCTCTACGCCGCCGCCCACAAAAAGGACGAGTGGACCTACGGCGTCGACGTCGAGAACGACGACGGCACCGGCACCCTCGACGCCAAGGACGAGGGCATCCTCGACCTGCTCGCCAGCAAGAGCTGGGCCATCAAGCTCGCCACCGAGGCCGCCCGCACCGTCCTCTCCGTCGACCAGATCATTGTCGCCCGGCAAGCCGGCGGGCCCAAGCCGCCAGGGCCGAACCCTGTGAGTTACTTTTTCTTTTTTTCTATTTTTCCCTATATTTTTTTTTTCCATATCTTTATTTCTTTTTCCACCTGCTAACCCCTCAGAATTGGGATGAGGACTAGACGATCGGCGGTGCGGTGAAACCGATAATACCTTTTTGCGGCATGGCCCAGGTGGATGTGGATAGAAAGAGAGAAAAGAGAGGCCATATCTGTAGAAATAGCAGCCTTGATCTAATATTTGCCCCATCTCTCGCCCTGCATGACGTAGATAAATGCGCCCGGCGGCTACGGGCAACAAGGCTGTTTCGGCTCTGGCCACGGACCCCCCCCCTCCCTCCCTCCCTTATTTGCGCCCTCTTCGTGCCGCCGTACCGATCTGGATCGCCATTGGCCGTCTTGTCCTGCTGTCCGTCCGGTCCATGCGCATCTGATGTTGCGGCCCTGGTCGGCCACATCTCATATTACTCTAGAGCCGCTTGTGCCATCCTCACGAGAAAAGCTTCTCTCGTATTGTGCATTTGCCCGCCTTTGCCCCATCTCTGCTCCGACCCGCTGTGACGCCCGCTCGGGCATCGTCTGTTCCGGATATCTGCCCTTTTCCCCAGTTCCCTCCCTTCACCGGCGGGCCTTTTTGTTACACCTGGCATCGGCACCTCTCTCGATCCCGACGGGCCAATGCAGCACTGAGACAGACATGTCTCGGGAAATATATCTTGCAGGAATAAATAAGCCTGCGTTGGCCTGTGTGTTTCCCCTCCCCCCCCTCTCCCCCTCTCCTCCTCTCTCCCCCTCTCTCACTCCCACCCCTCATCCCTTCGGTAATTTCCTCTTTCGCTTTTTTTCTTTTATTCTTTCGTGTTGCTAGACACGTGGGAGAGAGAAAGGCGAGCGTCGGCTGCCGGTTGCTGCCATCTGCAATGGAGCCTGCTTGCTTAATGGGGCCGAAGGCCGGTGTCAGAAAAGCGGCTCCCAGGAGGCGCGATGTCAACTTCCCAATGCATTTCGCATCAAAGCACGCAGACACCAGAGCGATGGTTGCAACTCGACGTTTCTTTCCAGTGGGCATTAGCCCACTTGGGGGCCTGCAGAGTCCGGAGAAAAGAGGAAAAAAAGGGGGAAAAAAAAAACAGGAGAGAATCCTCCTTTGCCCTTCTTGTGTGCCACAGGCAGTAAAATAATGCAGCTTTTGCTCTGGATTACCCACCGCCCGTTCGTTATCGTAGCATCGCGTGCTTCCCGCCTTGGCCGAGGCTGTTCGGTTCGCTAGCCTACTTGCACATTGAGAGCCTTCTGCTGCTGCTGTTTCTGCTGCTGCTGTTGTTGCTACTACCCTGCCATCGTCGCTTGGTTTTCAACGGCCGCCACGACGCTGCCCTGTTTCTCCGAGTGCAACTGCAGACGAGAGAGAGAGCGGCGCTCGGATGGAATGGAAGTTGCCTGGCCGGCCTTGCACGGACACGGCCAGATACAACGACAAGCAGCCCACGGACGGCCGTGAGACAGCAGCTTGGTTGAGCCGCGTTTCCCGAACACGCGTGCTGGTGCTGCACAACATCGGAGGCACCGAGCCGAGCTTCTGCTTCTCTGGTCTGTGTCTGTGTCGAATATGTCTGTGTCTATGTGTGCTCTCATGTGGCGTCACGATGGCGATCGGTGTTGCTTGCATACACGCTGATATGCATCAACACGTTGTAATACGCTGCATACCGCGTGCACAAAAGACCCGCATGCCGGGCACCATGAGACCCGAATCGAGTGCCTCCTTCGGCTAGTTTCTCGATCAAACCCTTTCCCCTTCCCGTTGGAGTGGGGAAAGGATCAGTCACGGCGGAGCGACCCAGAGAAACAAACGGGAAACGGTGAGACCCAAAAGGGAAGGGGTGTGCAAACGGAGAGCCATGTTTCCGAATTGCCTCAACTGCCACCAAAAGGAAGCAAAAAAGGAAAGAAAAAAAGGGGGTCGAATGAGGTGAGGGGTAAAATGGTCGATAATGCCTCATGATATGGCGCTCTTGCTAAATGCATATATTAATAACCTTCCCAGCGGCTTGGAACCCAAACGGCAAGGCGCTGTCATTTCGCTTTTGCCTTTGCCGTCTGCGTCAGATGTGATTCTTCTCGGATTCTATTGCTTCTTGGCGCCAAAGGGATTGGATGCCAAGCTCCATTCGGTGATCTCGCTGTAATGAACGCAATCCAGAAGCGGAATCATAGCCCACTGTTGACGCAGAAAACAGATTCTGTACTTCGTACTTATCTTACCAATGCATTCCGTAATACGAGTACAGCACAAAGCAAGCGGCCATCACCCCAGCCGGAAGCGCAGCCGATTTCGCGATGTACTTTGTACAGGGTAAAGCCGCTTGCCTCGCTGTGTCGGCATCTGCTCCTGACCAGGCCTCCCTGTCACTTGTCCCTTTTTTGTGCATCTGCAGTCCCCTGTTAGTCCAGAGACCACTCTTCCATGGTTCGGTCGCGATCCCCAGAAGAATAGGGGGTTGGCGATCCTGGGATGTGCACGCGATGCAACCCTGCGAGAGCTCCGTTTGGTTGCGAGGCTGCACGAACGGTGGTCATACGAGTGCGAGGACTCTTTGCGCGCATGTACCGGTGCCGCCATGCCGCAGGCCTGCGGACAGGCCTCTCTGCAGTCAGATCACAGAACATCCAGCCTGCATTGAAAAACGAAAACCCCTCAGTAGCCAAGAAGGAAGGCCAGCCAACTTGCGGTGTGTTGGCTTGCGCTTCACTGCCATGCGACCGGTCGATACCCCTCCGGCAGAAGGACCTTTCGGCTGTCGATCAGACGGCAAATTCTATCCGGCGGCGACCCATCCCGCAGTCTGGAGGATTTTTCAGGGGCCAACTTGGGACTGCTCAGAATGCCGCGTCAGTTGCAAATACTGTGTACAGCACGACTGCGTCTGCCCGATACGCTGCCCGTCTTGGTGCTGGCAATACTCCAGGGCTGGCCACTGCCGATCGCCGTTGACACACCAAGCTAACCGCTATTTGACCACCTCGTCTCGTTGTTGGTTCTATTTGACCTATGGGGAGCTTCTGCCAGTATTACTGGGTCTTGGTGCTGTTAGCCCACGGTAATTCGTGGGCATGCCCGCGCGTACTCGCACATAATACGAAGTAGTGTGTCAATGGCAGCAGATTGGAGAGCTTGAGCCATCAAAAAGGATCATGTCGGATTTTTTTTCCCACGAGGATGCCGAAAGAGCACGCAAGTTGGTAGCCGACTGGGACGTGGATGGAGCTCGCGCAATTGCTGACCTGGGCTCGTATG
Organism: Harringtonia lauricola; assembly: GCA_014183025.1. Taxonomy (NCBI): domain Eukaryota; kingdom Fungi; phylum Ascomycota; class Sordariomycetes; order Ophiostomatales; family Ophiostomataceae; genus Harringtonia; species Harringtonia lauricola. The sequence continues at coordinate 384,937 of JACBXF010000035.1, forward strand.
TAGATCTGGGCTACTAGAACGGGGCATCGTCGCATCGCCATCAGGTGGTTGCAAAACGGAACCAGCAGGTGCGCCTCGCCATTGGCAAGAAGCGTTGTAAGTTGGATGGGGCTGAGGAGGGGCGTCTGGTGGAGCCATGTTTTGGCAGCAGTGTCGTACTCATAAAGGGGGGGCCTGCTCTCCACTTGGCGCGGGCAACCGACGGCGGGTTTGTCTTGTCCTTCCGTCCCCAGCCCGCCGTCACGCTGGGTTGTATTGAGCATCCGCCGCCGTTCATGGCTGCAGTCCTTTCTGGTGCAGTCCTGCCGAGACCAGGGGAAAGCAGACCCGACGAATCCAGGCGGTGCAGGTGCTCCGTTGTTGGCTCATCGTGGACGACTCATTCTGCCGAGGCAAGGCACTGACTGCAGCAGGCAGACACACTGTCCCATCTGGGATCCCTAGCCTTACGGGTCGTTTGTCAAAAATGCAGCTGCGCTAGCATTCGGGGCTTGTTGCAGAAGATGCAGCCACCGCATGAAATTGCTGCATTTTATTTCTTCTCCAGAGTGTCCGTGCTCGTGCTATAGCGGCATATCAAGCGGTCGTCTCTTGGTCGAACCGTACACAGCCGTGGAATTGCCAATAGAAACAATCGAAGCGCTTTGCTAGCATGGTCATTTGGTTGTATGGCTCGTACGAGTATTGTATCCGCAAATCCTGTCAGTGCCAGCTGTGCGGTCATCCGGAGAATTGCATCAGGAAACGCAGCAAGGATAAGAATCCCACGGGTGTTGGTGTGCCTCCCGTCGTTTTTTTTTTTTTTTTTTTTTTTTCTTTTCGCGTCCCTGCTTCTCGGCGCCCTCACCATGGCAAACCAGCATGACGAAGTAAGATGCTGGCTCGTACTCGGCCAAATCAAGGAAGAAGAACCGTTCCTAGTGCGGGCTCGTCTCACGACGCAACGTGTTGCGTGCGATATATTCCGGGTTCCGCGTGTTCCTGGCGAGTGGGTAAGGCGTTCTCACCGTGGCTAGTTTGTCGGATATCTTCCGGTGGCACACTGGCACCACATCTGTCCTGCTGTCCGATCGAAGCACCAATTGGTCGTTCCCCGTATTATTGCTCTCTGCGGCGTCGGACACCTGGGGGCGATCCCTTCTGCATTCGGGCGGATTAGCGAGAACAGACTCGTTCAAAAGACAAAAACCGTCGTCGGCCGACAAAAGAGGCCAGGCAGGCAGGCTAGGACGGCCCAACAGGCGAGCTGAGAGCATTTTCGAGGCTGATTGGACAAACAACCGGGTGCTTGGACGCTTCCAATGGTTCTAGTGTTCTTAGAGAAGCGCCTGGACGATTTAGCGTCATGAGAAAAAAAACAAGACATGATCGTATGGTATGCCAAGTTGTTAGTCCGTGAAAGAGCTCGTGAAGGAAGAGAAGAGAATTGAGAAAGACAGATTTGAGTTGTGGGGAAATGTGCAAAAAGCGATGTTATGAAGTTGGTGGCCGAATGAGGAAACCGTGCCCACACGGAAATCGTGCCTGCCTTTTTAGTCGTTTGTTACGCAACGTGCAGGATTAATGTGCCTAGGGCGCATACTCGTATGCACGCTTTCTGTCTTGGTCTCCTGCGGCCAAATTTTGGTGGTGCAAGCACGAGCAGTAGTTCTGCGCGATACATGTCGGATTCCCGCTGTCAGCCATGCCAACGACGCACGCTACAGTAGCCCAGGCGGGCGCGGCGCGTGCGGCAGGTCTGTTCAACGCCAAATTGCGCAAGGATGAGGATCTGGCTGGTGAGACGCCGCCACGTCGTCAAGGAACGGGTCCACGGCATCGGTTCCTCTTATTGTCCATGACTTCAAACAGGCCGAGGCTGGTTCTGCTGCGGGAGTCGTTCCCCGAACGGAGGAACAGCGGGACCGCCATGCAGCGTGTTTCAACAGCAGTGTTTCCGACCACGGGCTTTGCTCAAAGGTGTCCTATCTCATGGCAGCATGATGGATGGGCCATCCGCAGCTGAGACCCCATCGACTCCCGCCGCCGTGGGGGAATATGCATATCCGACCAAGTGCAAAGAGGCCTGGTCACCAGAGGAGACGTATCACATTTGTTGATGCCATGCGTGGCTAGCCCGTTCCAAGCGGGCGAAAAGGGCCGCAGTCTCTGTCGTAGGCTCCGAGACATGCACGTTATCACCAGCACGAACATGACACATTCGCACACGGTCATGTATTTGTCCCTGCTGTGCCACGATGGATAGGCCCAGTTCCGTACAGAGCATGCCGTATATCACTCGGGACAACGCGGTGATCTTCCCTCAATGCCCACCTGCCAGCCACATGGTGACGGGGCGGCCCTCGATCGTTGGAGAGGAACAGGAAAGGACCCGTCGTGTGCTCCGTTTGCCAGATACGAGCACAGTTGGCCCCGGCCAACTCTTGACGGAATGCTGTATTGGGCCAAACGCAGCAAGACCCATGTCTGCATGTGCTCTGTAGCCGTCTCGACACCCTGGCAGGGCTCCGTTTTCTCCTCTCCCCTTCTCCAACGCCCGGCTGCCCCTGGAAATTATACTCGTACGTACCAGCATTAGAACGCTGCTAATATTCCACTTAACCGTTGGTCTGTGGTCGGGCGTTCCGGCAGAACGGAGTCACAGCCCCCAAGGCGGCGAGCAGCAGGGGGCCCATGTGAGGCCTAGGAAGTTCAGCGCACCGACTGCTTTCGATGCCAACACACGAGAACACGGACATGCCTGTTTCGAGTACGGAGTGTGCGATGGCACAAAGGCTTGACAGGCAACGGAAAACTGCTGCACCAGGCTCTCGCTACTCCCTTAGTGCGAAATGGCGTCCTTTTTAGGGTGCGGACAGGGGGGGTGCATGCTTCATTTGGCCTCGTACCACGACGCACCAGCAGTGGGGGGTTGCCTCCAGGGTGGCTCCCAAAGAGAAAAATGTTTGACTCCATTTTGGCGGCCCCACCAAGACCCCCCCGGTCTGTTTCTTTGCTTCTTTCTGATGGGTGGTACTTTGTGCATCTTGATCGCGCCTCGCCTGCAAGAGCCCTGATGCAGGCAGAAAAGGGGGAAGCAGCACCGCTACCGCCGCCGCCAGTACGAGTACTCGTGGTGTTTGCATATGCCAGTAACATCCCCATAGAATCTGCACGCGGCAGCCTGGAATAAAAAAGCCGAGTGGCCCCGGCCACCCCTGGCTCTGCTGGCTGTCCCTTCTTCTCTCGTCTGCTTCCGCTGTTGCGAGGGACGCCAGGACGCCAGGACGACAGGACAACAGGACCTAGCAACGAGAACACGGCCCTTCTTTGCTCGTCCACTTTCTCCCTGTGGCATCTTACGACACGTCCCAGCTACGACCAAATACCCCCTTTTGGCCCCTTTCTCGGCACATTTGTTATCCCACAGACTAGGGAAGGAGCCGTCGCCGGGCAGGGAAAGAGCGCCCCAGAAAAGAAAAAAAAAGACTGCAGTCAGAAAGAAGGCGCTATTAGTCGACAGGATCCGGTACCTGTCAGCCAACGTTCCCACTGTCCAACGGTTTGCGCCGTTATTTCCTAGTCATTGGCCAATCTATTCCCTCCCTTCTTAGCACCTTCCTTGTCTCTCCTTCTTTTGCATATTCTTCTCGTGACATTTGCCGAAAGAGGCGTCTTTCCTACTTAACTTCTTCCCCTTCCTCGTCTCCGACGCGTCCACCTCTCCCGACCGGCTTCATAGACAACGTGCGTCTCCCTGCACGCGTGCGCCTCACTCACACACACCCTTACGGAACGGATCCAGCCTCAGTCTGTTTCCGAAACCGCGTCTCTCCTTACGCTTTCTCTCGGTAGGTGCTGACCCGTTCTCTGCTTTTGGCTCCTACACGTTGTGTTGCCGCATCCCATTTCTGTCTTGCGTTCCGCCTGGGTTCCGATGTCGTGGCCACCAGCCCACAGCATGCAATCAACCGCACTCACACGGCCATCACCAATACATGCAGCGCACGACCGGCAGATGCATGCTCTACCAAGACTCCTTCACGCACAAGCACAGCCTTCCCGCTTCCGTCCGCATTCCTTACACTTACACACACGGCTCATAGGGCGAACGAGTCAGACAAGACACACACGCATCGACTTGTTTGTGTGCTTCGTATTTTTCTGGCACCACGCGCAAATCGACCCCTGCACCACGGACACCCAGCCATCGCACTATCGCGCATTGCAGCCGTTGAATCACCCAGAACGTGGCCTGCCTTTTTTTTTGTCAAACGCCCTTTCTTACTGCCTTTTATGGGGCATTGCGCAGTCGTTTTTTAACCTCCACACCAAATAACCATGCTCTGCAGGCCGTCCTCTGCTACAGCATTGTTGATACGACCTCTCTGAAACAGGCCTCTCCCCTGCTTCTTCTCACACTCCTCCCCTCCACCACCTGCCAGGATTCTCGCCTCTTCCAAATTCTGTTGCTACTGGCGCCACTCTGTTTAGGCGACATTCCTGCCGGAGAGAAAACCGATTGACTGCCACTTCGTATTACTCTTTTCTTTTTTTCTTTTTCAATATATTACAGCTCCTGCCGGAAGCCTCGCCACTCACAACGACACAACAACCAACAACCTCGACTGGTGAGACTGAGACGTTTTGATCCATCTTTGGTTGGCTATTTTCGCTGTTTCGGCACGCTGCCCTGCCTTGCATATCGTTATTCTGGACCTTGCGCTCACACGCGCACCCACGTATAAACGCACACGCCCTTGCATTGAACGACGAAAAAAAACCGTACGGCTCCCAGTATCGTGAAAAGTGAGATTCTCCTCCCGATCATCTTTGCCGCCGTGGATCCCCCAGAAAATCAGACTTGGAGCTCGTGCAATTCCGGCCTCGGCAGCTGAGCGAACACCCTTTCTCATTTCCCCACTACATACCTACTTTCGCATCGCAACTTCAACTAGTCTTTCTACGACTTATATTTTATGCATACCTGCTTGAAAGCGGCGCCCTTGACTTAATTGTCGACCTCAATCTCCCTTAACACACACCATTGCACCAGTCTCCACATGTTCCATCGATCGAACAAGAATTACGGCTTCACAAGAGACAACCGGGGGAAAACCCAGTCTACATTTCACGACATAGGACTTCTCTCCCCAAGGTCTTTTGGGAGACAAGACGCCGACCGCCCTACCTACTCGAGCAGCGGAAGGTCGTTCAGCTCATTTACCCAACCCAGCATTGTGGACAAAAGTACGGCTCTCTGACTGCACGCTTGCTGTGCTATCTACTAATACCGACTCTTTACAGACTCGTCCATTTCTGGCGGCAACCTTCCGGCACCGTCGCATCGGTCGTCCGCCTCCATCCGGTCTCGGGAGAGTGTGGGACGAACCAATACCATGGCCACAGATCGGAGTCGCTCTCGCCGGGAGCGCACTTTTGTTGGTAGCGAATGCGCCGTTTGCGAGGAGCCGCTTGAGCACACCCTGCGCGGTGAGCGCATATTGCAGTTTTCGTGCACGCATGTCTCCCACGAGGCTTGCTTTTACGAATTCATCCGCGACTTCGAGTCGCAGTACTGCCCGACATGCAATGCACCTCTGCATCTAGACACGAGCCGGGGGGGCAATGTCCTTGATATTGGTAAGAATTCTTGGAGGATGTATCCTGCAGCTTGACCTGGCCAAAGCCTAACCAGATGTCCTACTATAGAGAAGATCAGCAACATGGTGCGGTCAGTGTCCGTGAACGACAGCCGTTCGCTCGCCACCCCTACGCCTACTCCAAACTGGGATGACCAGACAGTACGCCCGCCCAGTCGTGGCTCCAACCAGCGCGCCGGCGCCGCGATGAGCACCAGCAGCAGCGCCATGCATTACAACAATGGGCGTGACAGCTCCACCAGAGGCAGCTACCGCGACGTCCGTGACTCCCGTGACACGCGCGATTCCCGCGACACACGAGACCCCCGCGATTCTCGCGACACCCGCGACACTCGAGACACTCGTGAATCAGTGTCCAATGACCGATATGCTTCTGCTTCGCGGCACGCGAGGAGCGACAGCGAAGCCACGGGCGTTGCCTCTTCGGGAGGCTACCCGGAGACTACACAGAGCGGCGGACCGCGCCGGGCGCACGACTACGACGTGCAAGCAATGGAAACTTCCTTAACCAGCCCACAAAGCGTTACGAGGAATCCCATCCCACTCCCGACTGTAACCGTACGCTCCGAGTTCCCGACCCTCAACCGCTCCCGCCAGCAACAAACCCTTACCTGCTTGGTCACAATCGAGGTGCCCGACAGCAAGTGGCGACCCGATCCAGAAGACATCCAAGCCGGTATCGCTGGAGGCCCTCCGATGTCCGCCATCGCGCGGAACCCGCCTGTCGATGACTCGTTTGGTCGCTCGCCTTCGCCAGTCCGCAGCGTGCCGCGCTTCTATCCCTATGAGTCGCCAGAGGTGCTCGAAGAGATGACGGAGAGCCTCCGCAACCGCGTTGACAACTGGCACGGCCTGGACTTTAGCCGGTTTGGCAAGCTGCGTCTGTATGGGACGCTGCGCGTCGGCAAGGACAAGATCTCGTGGCAGGAGCTCGAGTGCTTCTTGTTTGCCGAGATGCTGATCTGCGTCAAGGAGAAGAAGAATGCCAGCGCAGCTGCGCAACAGCAGCAGTGGGACGACCCCAACCCGTCCTCACAGCGCAAGACCACTCGCTGCACGCTAAAGGGCTCCATTCTGATCAAGAAGCACCTGAACGAGGTCAGCGAGACTGGCTCGGTTGACGAGAACGTCCTGACGCTGAACCTGTCCGTGTCTGAGCTGCCGCAGTTCCACCTGCGCTTTGACAACCGCAACCAGCTCAAGCTGTGGCAGCAGGCCCTATTGGACCTGAACGCTATCGAGACCTCGCCCATACGCAGCCCTGATTACGACCGCGGCGAGTTTTCCGAGACCGATGAGGACGATTGGCAGCAGATGCAGGCCCAGCAGCGGACACCTGGCAGCGCAAGCATTCAGCGTGTCTCATCGGTGGCTTCGTCGTGGGGCGGCAACAAGTCAGTCACGACTGCCGCCACTGATTATACCAGCTACACCAAGAGCCCGTTGACGCCATCACCCACGCTGTCGATTCACGTGCCAATAGATGTGGTTGTGGTTGTGCCCATTTCTTCGTCCATGCAGGGCGTCAAGATCAACCTGGTTCGCGATGCTCTGCGGTTTATGGTGCAGACTCTCGGCGAGCGCGACCGCATGGGTCTTGTGACGTTTGGCTCAGGCGGTGGCGGTGTGCCCGTCGTCGGAATGACGACCAAGTCTTGGCCTGGCTGGGGCGGCGTGCTTGCATCCATCAAGCCGGTCGGTCAGAAGAGCCACCGCGCGGATGTGGTCGAAGGCGCCAATGTGGCCATGGATCTGCTGATGCAGCGCAAGTACAACAACCCTATCGCTACCATCATGCTCATCAGCGATGCCTCCACGTCGGATGCCGACAGCGTCGACTTTGTCGTTTCGCGTGCCGAAGCCGCCAAGTTAGTTTTTCCCCCTTATTTTTCCCAGCTCACCGGTGCCTATGCAACAATGTGTCTAACTAGGATACTAGGATTACCATTCACTCGTTCGGCCTGGGTATGACTCACAAACCTGATACGATGATCGAGCTGTCTACGCGGACAAAAGCATCGTACACTTATGTTAAGGACTGGATGATGCTGCGCGAGTGTCTCGCCGGCTGTCTTGGTGCCATGCAGACGCTATCGCACCAGAACGTCAAGCTGAAGCTCAAGCTGCCAGAGGGCTCTCCGGCCAAATTCCACAAGATCAGCGGCGCCCTGCAGATCACAAAACGGGCAACGGGTCGGGATGCCGAGGCGTCAATTGGTGACCTGCGTTTCGGCGACAAGCGCGACATACTGGTACAGCTCGTGATCCTGCCCGATAACGCTTCACAAGAGCAGCTGCCACAGGACCCTTGGGAGACGATCGTGTCAGGACTGGAAGCTCTCGGCGGGCCGATGGACCAGGACGAGACGCGCACGCAGTCTGTCGAAGAGGTGCCGCTGATCCAGGCGGACCTGAGCTGGGGAGACATCCTTCGCGATGGCACGGTTGTGCACATGCCACGGCCCTCGCTGCTGGCAATCACCATGCTGCCTGCGACAAGCCAGCAAAAGTCGCGGTCATGGCAGAACACGCCTCCCATTCCGCCGCACCCGAGCATTGTGCAGCGGCGCATGGAGCTTTTGACCTCTGACATGCTGACGCGGGCATTGACACTTGTCAGCCGTGGCCAGCACGAACGTGCTCACACGCTTCTGCACGAGACGCGCTCGATCCTCAAGGGTCTGGGCAAAGGCGGCCTGCCACCAGTGCCTCCTCTGCCTGGCAACGGCAAAACGCCAACCACATCGGTGCCATCGACTCCCCACCCCGGAAACGAGGGGTCGCCAACAACCGGCCTGGGTACCCCCGATCGGAAACACACTCCGTCCCCTACATCAACCATGTCCGTGGTCACAGCCAACTTCCCGCCTCCGGCTTCCACACTCCCGCGCAGCCGGTCAAACGACGGGCTTGGCATGGGTGTAGGATTGGCGATGGGCACCGCGACCGGGATCGACGCGAAGACTGTCGCCGCTCTGGATTCCGAGCTGGAGGCCAGCTTGGAGTGGATCAACCACCCCGCCGTGTTTGGGCGCGACAGCCGGAAGGCGGTTCTGCAGGCCATTGGTGTCATCAGCTCACAACGTGCCTTTACTTTCCGCACACCCATTGAAGGCCTGTGGGCGAACCGAGTCAGTGGCGTGCGGCGGCTGACGGAGAAGAGCCGAGAGTGGCGCGAAGAAGGCGGCGGCGAGGGTGGCATCCTCGAGGAAGCCTAAGCCATCCTTCCTATATATACACCACAACACTCCACGCGCCATGACGACCACCTGTGCAACGAACGACGGAAGACGTCGATTTACCAGCTTTTTTGGGACACAACGATATCTTCATTTCTTTTGTGCCTAGTCACCTCCCCCCACCCCCCCTTTTTATTTCCCCCTCACGTATTCGTTTTATGACTCTACTTCTCCAAGCTCTACGCATGTTTTCATAGCCAAAAAGCGCCTGCTTTCACCTTGTTTTCTGCTTTGTTATTCCCGCACTCTTGCGCGGAGAAGGGGGGGCTTTTTTCGAGAGAGAAGATACCATTTTCTGTTTCTGCTCTTGTTTGTATTCACTCCATGTAGGCTCTGTGCAGCCGTTGTTTTAGATCCCCCATACTCGCATGCGTCTCTTTTGTTAATCTATATCGGGTCCCAGCGTGTCGGTGGGCCGATGTTGTGTTTTGATTGTGTGCAGATAGGATATCTGGATGGAAAGAGACCATGTTTCGTTGTATGTAGCTCGCAGAGATGTTGTGCCAGTGAACTATACAATGGATGTTTTGGGCATGTCTTGCGCCAATGAATCGTGTTCTGATTAGATGACGCTGCGTTTCCACCGTGGCCATGCCAGCTCAGCCATGACGTGGAGCGGTTCAATTGGAGCGCATCATAAATTAGGTGGGTCAGGTTATAAGTACTTTGGGAATTGAAGGACTTTTCAACAATATCAACCAAAGTTACATATATATATTCTCAACATGATAATTGAACAGAAATGTTCATGTACGCTCTTGCTAGAGTATCTATTTACAGCAAGCTGTCTGTCGATCGCCCCCGGGTCTGTCCTGAGCATCCTTGTCTCGAGCGGGTAAGGCCTAACTAAAGGGGGCTGAAAATGGATTGCCGTGGCTGTGCAGCAGATCGGTGTGCCGCTGTGCAGATTGGATACGAGGGTATTTTTTTTCGGTTAGAAATGCAATTAATCGTCTAATGCCAACGCGCTCGGCGAAGGAAATGACGCGCAAAGGAAATGGCCCAGCAGCAGCCAACAGGACGAATGAGTTGGCAATGACCTCATTGACGATAAGCATGCGGCCACCCAGCATCTTGCATGGCATCTGGCATGGCGCGGTCGCATCTTCCACCCACCCATTCCTGCCGAGAAGAATAGAAGAATAATACTGGGGCGCTTGGCCAGTGCCCAGCTTTAGCGCACCAGGGCGCTGAAGACACGGCGGGAGGAGGGGGTTTTTGGGTTGTGGTCCAGCGCTCGAGCGGGCCGTTAGTGCCCTTGTTCCAGGGAGGGCCATTGGGCGGGCAGACAGGCCAGCAGTGGGTTTTTTGCAGCCTATCTTGGTTATCAGATCATCTCTGGCCAGTAGGACAGCGTGAACGGCTTAGTAAAGCGGGTCTCTGGTGGCGAATTCGTGGAAAAATAGCGGCCACACACGCCAAAAAAAAAAAAAAAGCCAAGGATGTGTGTGGCGGGTGCAGCTGCACAGTTTCCGCGCGAAACCAAGTCGGCTCGGGCGGTTACGGGGACAAGGGTGTTTTTTAATTCATTGGGGTCGCAGCGTCGCATTGTGGGCGGTCGCGTCAGCCTGCGCAGCGGCAGCGAACCGCCGAGACGGACGAGAGAGGGAGAGAGGGACGTAATACGAGTACGGGAGTACATGGACGAATGGTATAAGCGCAAAGCTGCAGGATGGTGTAAATGAGGCAAGAACGCAAGCCAGGCGAAGGGCAGAAACAGCGACCGGGCGTGGTAATACGCGTAGAAATCAACGGGCAAGGGCGCTGATCGGCTGACGCCCCCAAAGAAGCAGCTACAAACGAGTGTCAGCTGGTGTGGACACGTCCCCTTCCATCTCGTAATATTCGGGACACATCCCCCCCCTGCGAGCGGCCTCTTTCAGTATTATTTTCTCTCAGTTGTCATTTTTGGCTTGTCCATCCCGCGTTGCCCCCCCCGCGTCCGGACCAAGGCTCATCCCTGCCCTGCTGAGACCTGCTGCTGCTTGCTGCTCCTGCTCTTCCTGCTGCTCCTGCTCTTCCTGCTGCTCCTCCTGCTGCTGCCTGTCTGATCTGATCCGATTATGTGAGCGGCAAATAGGAGAGAGAGGAGCTGAGGGTCCTCCCCCCCGATGGAACACGACCCTGTCTTCTGTCATTCTGTCGTATTCTCTTTTTTTACCTCTCTCTCTCTTCTTGCACTCTTATTTCGCCTTCTTATCGCTTCTGCGGCCAGACACAGCGCGTGCCCTCTCTCTCTCTCTCTCTCTCCCGATGACCAGACTCGGCTGAGCCCCTTGGTTTTTTCTCATTTCTCGCTTCACCACGCGACATCACGGGGGCTGGTCCTGGACGTGTGTGCTGCGCGGTATTTATTTTATTTATTTCCTCTTCCCCCTCACAACGTCGAGTCACGACGTCTCCGTCGTCGCCCATGGCCTATCACAATAGCGTCGACGCCGATGTCGGCAGCAGCCAAGCAAGACTACTACAGAAGACGGGCGACAGCAGCACATCGTCCGTGGGCTATGGCACCAGCGGACCAGCAGGGCACAGACGCCCAACCCTGGACACGGCCCATCTGCCGGAGCCGGAGCCGGACTCGGACGACCCCGACCAGCTGCCGACGACGACGACCATGGCGAGCAGCTCAAAGCGCCTGCTGGCTGTGGCCTATGCCGGACTCTTCCTGCTCGCCTTTACGACGTCGCTCGAGGGCCAGGTGACGGCCCCCCTGGCTGCCTTTGCTGTCAGCTCCTTCCACAACCACTCGCTGCTGTCGACCGTCTACGTCGTCCAGGGCGTTGTCAACGGTGAGCTTCTTTCTTCTTTCTTCTTTCTTTGCTCGTCCGCTCATCCACAGCCGTCATCAAGCCGCCCATGGCCAAGATGGCCGACGTCTTCGGCCGCTTCGAGGCTTTCGTCGCCGCCGTCACCCTCTGCGTCACCGGCTACGTCCAGATGGCCTGTTCCCAGAGCGTCCAGACCTTCTCCGCCGCCCAGATCCTCTACTCCGCCGGCATCACCGGCCTGCAGGTCCTGCAGCAGATCCTCGTTGCCGACACCAGCGATCTGCGCCACCGCGCCCTCATGTCCAGCCTGCCCGACACCCCCTTCCTCGTCACCGTCTGGGTCGGCCCCGCCATCGCCGCCGCCGTCCTCGCCCACTCCTCCTGGCGCTGGGGCTATGCCATGTGGGCCTTCATTCTGCCCGTCGCCTTTTGCCCCCTGGCCATCTCCCTGGCCATCAACGCCCACCAGACGAAGCTCCGTCGCAGCCGGCGCCGGAGCTGCTTCGGCCTCGTCCAGCCCAAGACCCCGACCGCTTGCTCTGCTCCCGTCACTCCGATCACTCCGATCACCCCTCTATCAACCGCCGCTGCCATCGCCGCCATCGGCCCGCTGCCGCCGCCGCCATCGCCGCCGCCGCCCAAGTCCCGCTCCGCCGCTTTCCGCCACCTGCTGGCAGACCTCGACGCCGGCGGCATGCTGCTCCTGAGCGCCGCCCTCTCGCTCATCCTGCTGCCACTGACGCTCGCCGCCAAGGTCGAGGGCGGCTGGGCCAACCCGGGCATCCTCATCTCCATCGTCGTCGGCATCCTCTTGCTGGCCCTGGCCTTCCCGGCCTGGGAGTCGCGTCCGCACCTGGCCCCCCATCCCATCATCCCGCCGTCGCTGCTGCACAACGTCACCTTTTGCGCCGGCTGCGGCATGGCCCTCTTCTGGTTTGCCGTCTTTTATCTGTCCGTCCAGCCCTACTTCTACTCCTACCTGCTCGTCGCCCACAACCAGACCGTCGCCGGTGCCGGCCGCATCACCCAGATCTTCTCCTTCACCTCCACCATCGCCGCCGTGTCTGCCTCCATAGGCATCCGCCACGTCCGCCGCTACAAGCCCTTTGTCGTCACCGGCGCCGTCGTCCTGCTCGTCGGCGAGATCTGCATGCGCCGCTACCGCACCATCGACGCCGGCACCGTCCGCCTCGTCCTCATCCAGGTCGCCGTCGGCGCCGGCACCGGCCTCATGAGCGTGCCCACCCAGCTCGGCATCCAGGCCAGCGTCACCCGCACCCCCCACCTCATCTCCGCCGCCACCGCCGTCTTCCTCACCATGGGCGAGGTCGGCATCGCCCTCGGCTCCGCCATCTCCGGCGCCCTCTGGGGCCGCCTCGTCCCCGCCAAGCTCGACGCCTACCTGCCCGAGGCCGCCCGCCAGAACGCCTCCGCCATCTACTCCAGCGTCGCCGTCGCCATCTCCTACCCCTGGGGCAGCCCTGAGCGCATCGCCATCATCCGCGCCTACCAAGAGGCCATGACCACTCTCCTGACCGTCGCCGTCATCTTTTGCGTCCCCGTCCTCCTGCTCGCCCTGCTCATGGAAAACATTCACCTCGACAGCAAGCACCTGCACGCCGACGACAGCAACGGTAACAATGCCAACAACGGCAGTGGCAGCGGCAGCGGCAGCGGCAGCGAAAATACCGAGGAGGAGGAGGAGTCCGCTACCACCACCAGCCGCCGTCGCGGGACCCCCACCGCCTACACCGTCAACGACTTCGTCGGCTCCACTTCCGTCGGCGAACGAACCATACTGCTGGACGATGCCACCGACTCCGACACCGACGGCCCAGACACCAACAGCGGTTGAAGGGGGAGGGCGTTTGAAAACACGTGACGTTTTGGTGATGCGGCTGACCGTGCCGCATCCCCTGCATACTGCGAGGAAGAGAAGAAGGAACGCATATCTCGACGGTGGAAGGTGCAACCCCACCCCATCATAGACACGTGACATCGCCCTCCAATACCGGGTCACCGCCCCCAAGGCTGAGGGGAGGAGGGGAGGGGAGGGGAGGGGGAGCCACGAAACCCCACGGCCGATTTACGACAATGCGATGGCAACGTCAGGCAGGCGCAGGCGTGTAGTGTCTGGTTCGTTGCACGGCCGACAAGCGGCAGCTATTTCCTGCGGCCGGAAGCGAAAGACGATGATACCCTCCATTTTGGTCGAGATCATCGCACATGCATATGAAAATATAACAATGGCAGCATATCACACGAGCCCCCCCTCTTTTTTTTTATAGACGGGAGTTTGCAACCATCTGTGCACATTTTAATAATACATTAACCTCCAGCATTTGTTTGATTTTTTTGACTGTATTATAAACGAATGTCTCGTTAGAACGAGCCTGCACGAACAATTAGGAAATTCATGAACCAAGCGAAAAACGACGAGATGGAAGCGATACACGAATTTTCTACTGTGGCTTCTCCCAGGAAGATAAAGAAATAAAACGCAGAAGTCTCATTAACCGAGTTACTGCCTGCTCTGAATAATGATAGAGGGAACTGTGGTATACATCGTAGGCACAGCCAAAATCATTTCAGATCCATATTTTTCAAGGGGCCCACATCATATATCAAAATATTTTTTTCAATAAAGGGGCGAGAAGAAAATCGATCCATTCTTTGATAAAATCGCCCCGTATGATATTTGATAATGGTTAGGCACGCTCAGATTCAAGGGCGCGGAAGCATGGATTCAAATTGCACATTATATTGCCTTCTCCATGATAGTTCAATGACTAGCCTCTTAAAGTGCCCCCTTTTGTGTTAAGCGACGGCTTGCCCGCCTATCCGTCTTCTGGAAACATATCTTATGAGACAACGGGAAACCCAAAACAGCCTTCATGCAAGAGAGGAAAGGCCTCACAGGGCGGAGAGCTTACTGGCTCGCCTATTTTCATGTTCCTGGCGATGCTCGCACTCTGCGATAGCTCCGCCTGATGTTCGAAATTCATTCCCAGCTATTTTCTCTGCCCCACCCCCTGTTTGCCTTTCGAAAGCGGCATCTTCTGCGAGAAGATGAAAGGCTCATTGCAAGCGAGTATGGGCCTTGAAATAAGCGACTGTTCCTGGTGAGACAAAAGAAAAATATTGCCTCGTGCCGTCTTGAAATTTCCGCTCGCTAATATGTGCCGGGTGGGTCTCACTCCGCCCCAGGTTTTGAGGCGAGATAACAGTGCAAATTGTCTGAGTAGAAGCATGCCTCTTTTGAAACTTCGACTCGGCATGCGGTAAAAAGCGAGTGTGTTTTGCAGTGTAAACAGCCTGCCCATGGCCCCTGAGCACAAAAGAGCCAAACCATCAGACAGACAATTATGGTCTGTGGCAGATGGGTATGGTAACGTTGCAAACCAGCGGGCTCTCGAGACCGGAAAAGCAAGTAGATATAGATGGAGGATATGGAGATCTATATGAGCAGTTCGTTGCTCCTCAAACCTACATTTTCAGGTGGCTGGAATGAGCAATGGGCTGGGCTTCCGGTTGAGGAAAAGGACGTCGCAAGACAAGCAAGGCCAAGGAGGAAATCATCAAGAGGCAAGGGGCTGCTTCTGTGCTTGCTGTGCCTCTATACTAGACACACACGGCAAGGCATCGCCAAATAGATGAGCAGACTTGTGTCTTCCCGGGAAACTGGGTGACGACCCGCGTGTGCGGGCCACAGACTAGTGACCACAGTAGAAAACCGGGCTTGTTGCTGCCAAGGACAGCCTAAATCAAAGGCTGCATTGGAAGCTGCATTGCCGAGGGGTCCAACCTAAGAGTGTAGTATCCGCCCAACGACGAATAGAGATCGGGCGAACCGGATTGGGGCCTCTGACAGTGTGCTTCCAAAATCCAGAGCTAAAAGTCGAATCGGATAATGCACACCTGGAACTCAAGGACTTCCGAGCCTGATGTAAAAGAGCACGCACTGCTGGGCTTTGTGAGAAATCCAAGGCGAGAATGCCTCCATTCTTGGGCGGAATATCAAAACAGAAATAGGAAGTCGTGGCCTGGGCCGAACATTGGCCTTAGTTTCATGTTCGATAACCGCTTAGATCCCGGATTTCTTGGCTTGCGCATCGGAGGCCTAGCAGCATCTTGCGTGCCCATCTGTTACCGCCATTTTCGTGATTGTCCGTCCCAAGCCGTGCTCTGCACACCTTGTTGCGGACCTGACGGGAGATGACAATACTGAGATGCCCTAGCCCTGTTTTCCAACCAAATCAATCGGATCACCAGTCGAGCTCTGCGGGGAGAGCCCTTACGCACGCGGCCTCGGACTTCCTCTCCTCTCCGACTTGTGTCAGCACAACAGAGCACGGAACGGTAGCGGGAAGCGACAACGTTACCTTGCGTTTTTGATCCTGTGTTGGTGACTGCAGTCGACTGCAATAAAGGCCCTCTGCAATTAGGACAATTATGCAGGGGTTGACTCGCCGTTGCCTGTCATGTCGCTACCGGAGCTGCAGCCGGTTGTTGCTGGCAAGTCCGCAGGCGTGTCCTCTCGTGACGAGCAACATGCATAATTCTCGCTCCGCGATAGGGTTCGGGCACTGGCCCGCACCTCCTGCGACGCTGCCGAGGCTAGAGCTGGTGATGCCTTTTTTCCCTTTGTGGACAAGAGGGGGAAAGAGAGAAAGAGAGAGAGAGAGAACAGGCCACTTGTCTGGATCGACAGGCCAGGCTGGCCTTGTGGCTTTTCTGTTCGTCGTGAGACATTCGCTTCTGTCCAATCGCAGCCGACACATGAAGTCTCTCCCTGCGGATGTGTTGCAGATCATATTGTGGCTTTCAGCCGAACCGACGGAAGCAGCCCTGATGCTGGAAGCGAGGGTACATGAGTACACACGCGAGAGCAGAAACAACAGACTCGCCGGAAAGGGGGGGTGGGGGGGTGCAGCGACGCATCGAAGCTCTGGCCACTTTCATTCCCGACAACGCTCGCTTGGGAGACGCTTTGTCGCATAGTTTGTACAAGCCCAGGCATCGGCATGCTAAACGGAACAGATCATCATTTTGGTATCGGTCTCGAGCGGAGAAAAAGAAAATAAGCCCCAGGGGGGGGGGGGGGGGGGTGCACGTTTGTGTGGATGTGCGATAGGAATGCCAAGTTGATGAGGCTCGAGGAGTCGGTGGCGATGCTTAATTCCAGAAATGAAGTGGACGAAGCCGGAAAGGCATTCCTGTTGCATCAATGGCACATCGCTCCTGCCCCCGTGCTTGTTTCGTTTGTTCTTTCTTTCTTTGCATGCTTATGTTGATGGATCCATGCAACGGTCATCAGACGGAAGGTATGAGCGGGCTTGTTTCCATATTCGGCATTTGCAAAGGTACGGACTAATTGTCGCCCCATCTACAAAGAGATTCTGGCCTAGTCAGGCAAGATGTCTTGTAATGGCATGTTATCCTCCCTGTTGGGGACGGATTCTTTGTTCGACTGGGATTGCGGTGGTACAAAGTATTCCGGGTCTGGCGATGCGGAGTCTGACAGTAGATTGTCCTGTATTACTGTTTTTTTATTTTTTTTTTTCCAACTGGGAAGAGTGCTGAAGTTGAGGCATGTGCAACAGAACCAACCGTTGGAAGACCGTTATTTTTGGGGGGGAAGGGAGGGTCAGAATGCGCCAACGGCAATGGCGCTGAAAGACAGCGCTAGAACACGGACGCTAACAGGGCAGTGCGCTAGGCGTGTCGCTAGCTCCACGAGGTAAGATATCTTACCAAGGCGCCGCTAGCAGCGCCAAGGTCTCTGGGTCTGGAGCATGGCGCCAACAGTGGTGATGGTCCCGTGGCCACGTTTGCCGGTGGCAAATGGGGAATGTCGGAGTGTTTGGGGAGGGCGGTGGCGGCGGGTGTTGGCCGATGACCTGCAGCAAGGCAGAAAGTGTCGGAAGCAGACGTCGAGGCCGGACCCAGCCCATGCAGCACGCACACGGACCGGTCACAGAACGAGAGGGGCTGAGCGAACACAAAGATGCGTGTTGGGCCAGTCAGCAGCCAGCAGGGGAAGGGCAGGGAGGAGCTCGCAGGTGCTGTTGGTACCCCTCTCTTTGGCATGGATTGGCACATTGTTGTTGTGGAGCAGGAACCGCAGCAGCGAGTGCTAACAGACACGAGGGAATGAGAATGGCCGGAAAGAGGCTGTTAGAGGAAGTTCCAAACGGTCCTCCGGACGGTCTTGTTGTGGTTGGAGCAGGGAAACCCAGAACCAAGACCGCATTGCTGGCCAGAAGCGGCCAATGAGTTCGAGTGGTGTTGTCAGAAGGTCGGATGGCTCTCCTCCGTGTCCTGGAAAGCTTGCATGGCCGCATGGACGCAAGTGCCAGCGGGCTGTGATGCCGTCGAGGTGATAGCCCGCTGGCGTGACGCCACTCTCCATGCCTGTAACCGGGAATGGGTATTTGCTTTTTCCCTTTCTTCCCAGGGATCGCTCAGCGGTCCCGATCTCCTTGCATGACGATAATGATGCCACACTGCCGCGAAAGGCAGCTGCCAACAGCAAAGGATTCCGCCGGGTGGGGGGCGTGCAGCGTCTCTCTCTCGGATCGGATGAGGTGGGCTGCGACCTGTGCTTTCGTGTGCCCGTTGCTCCGGTGCTCTCGCTTCGGATTCGCCTACTGTATCTTACATTCAAGACATGCCCCATCCAAGCGTCAAACGTGGATCCGGGTGTCTCGAGCTCTTTCGAAAAGAGATGGGGGAGGCAACGGATTGGACCAGCCGTGGGAGGGCGAAAGGAAAGACGACCTGTCGTTTGGGACACGATGGATGCTCAAGGCGCATCTGGAGCCAAGAAAGGTCCAACCGCGGACGACGGCCATGGTTCGAGGCCTTTGCGTGCAGACACACACACACACACACACACACACAGGCGCTACCGTGGCACAGCTTGAGACTTGAAAGAGAGGACGCGAGGGGTGAAAGATGCCAATGCAAAAGTAAGCTGACGGGAAAGACTCAGGGCGGGTTGAGGTGTAAGAGCCCAGGTCTTTCATTTTTGTCAATACCCACTCGCCCTTTGCCCTTTGCCTCTTTGCCTCGTCTACTCTGCTGCAGATCCGTCGTCTGAAGGCGTCCTCACCTCACAGGCCTGGTCGTCTGGGCAGACAGGCGGTTCTCTACAGACACTCGTCTTCTGAAATGCCTGGGCCATCGATATGAGAGTGGACGGCTAGGGCAAGCGATGGAAGGTATTTTGGTGGAACAAAGCATTGTGCGGTCAATGAGAAAGCGAGTGGAGACGGAAGACGAGAGACAGAGAGAGAGGGACAGACAAGAGAGAAACAGAGGAGGAACAAGGCGCCAGTCGTTCTTCCCTCGCAGGTATTACAGTGCATGCCACTTGTCACATCGGGCGGTTGCCCAACAAGGAGAGTGGAGCCTCCTCCCCAGGCATTGCCCCCTAGCGTGTTTTGGCGCTCTCTTTCCGCATTGGTCTGTCGACAACACGGTGCGTCCTGGCACGTTGCGCACGGCCGTCACAACCGCCTCCTACCCAGATCAAGCCTCGCGAGGACGCTCAGCAGGACCGCTGCCCGCTCCTTCGAACCGGCCATTCGCAAGCAGTGTCCGCCGATGTCTTCCGTGGGCCTGTGCAAGCATTCCCCTGCTGCGCTCGCCTGCTTGCGGTTGGCGTCGACGGCCGAGTGCGAATGGTTTGTCCGGATGTGGTGTCTGGCTCGTTTCTGTTATTCCTCTTTCTCTTTTTCCTTTCCGCCTTACCAATACTCGAGTCTCTTGTTAGTTGGCCTCTTCGCTGCTCCACCACCCAAAGCCCACCCCTCTGACCATGGCTTTCCTTAAAAGGAATACTTGCAGCTTGCTTTCTTCTCTGGTCCATGTGCTGACATTCCATGCTCCGGACTGGCTGTCTACGCTCGTCCGTTTGCCAGAAGCGCTATCCCCTGTCTTATGTCTCTTGTTTATATTCCATTACTCCATTCTCTCGAACACCCCCTTCTGTATTACTCCCACCCCCACCTCTTCTTGCACACCCTTCTCTTGCGACTGTACAACATAGCCATGGGCCGGTAGACCCTGCGTGACGTATCATGGCATCGGTCAGCAACCCGTCTGCCTGTTTTGCTCGTCCGTCGCCTCCCTGGAATGTTCAAATTCCCGGAGCTTATGTCTCGTCGACTTCTGCCAGCACGGCATCCTCTTTTCCTCGCTCCCTGGTCCTAGTGGTCAGGCTTGGCAGTCGTCGGCTCTGCTGCGAGGAACAAGCATCTTGTTCTTCAGCTGCCCAACCGACAAGATCGGCAGGTCGACGCTCGTTTGTTCCGCTGGCTATTTCACGCAGCAGCTCTTGCAGATGTCACATAAAAGCTCGCCACTGCCAGCTTTCGCCTCCTATGGCGTCCTGCTTATATCCCAATCTATTTTGCTTCCCTGGCTTTTCTATATACACACACAACCCCTGCATCTTTCCTTCCGAGCCTGAAGCCCTATTCACATCCGTTATATTAACTCTTCTCACACACCTATCTAAAATACCGGAGACCCATTCTCGACAGATGTACCAGCTGCCGGGCGACTCGACAAGGACGTCTCGCCGTCTCAGCCGCAGAACCCAATCGCTCAACTGCTCCAGCCCGTCACAGCTGTCAAAAACACAGCTGGCCGCGTGATACAAACTCGCACGACAAGGAGACAACCTCCTCGGACGTGCAGGCCGAACCATCGCTCCAAGACGCCCGCCACTGCCGTGCGACGGCGTGGTCCCCCCCCCCCCCCTTCTGTGGTCGAACCACGCAGCACAGATTTCTTGCGGCACTTTCCGCTTGCAGACGGGTGCTGTCTCGTCGCTTAGCGTCAGGTTCTGCGGGCAGCAGGAGGACGTCTGCATCTCTCGCGTGGTGCCCATTCTCGGCTAGGAAGACAGAGACAGACAGAGACAGACAAGGAAACAAACAAAGCCCGCACACAATTCACTGGCCGTTTCTGTGCTCCCAAGACGGTGCCCCCCCCCCCTGCCGGAGACAATCTGCCTCTGGTTTCCAGCCCACTGGTCGCAACCGAGTGAGCCTCCCATCCCTCTTTCGATTTTGGTGTCCCCTTGCAACCAGCCTGGCCCACCTGCCTGGTTCGGATTCTTGCAGCAATGCTCGATGCTAACGAGGCGGTCCGTTGGTGATGTAGCACATCTGGCAGAGTTTGCTAAACACCAGCATTCTCTTATCTGTCTTCATCCCCCCCTCACCCCCTTTTTACCCTTCTGACCCCCCATGTCTACGGCCGTCGCGCTTGCTCCGAACAGCTTTGGTCTTCCCATGGGTGGCACTATGGCGAGACGGCACCAAGGATGGAGCCAAGACGTTTATTCTCCTCGACAAAATTGCAGCGGCAGCGGCAGCTGCCTGTCTCCGCAGCCAGAAACGTTCAGCATGCTGCGGCTGCCGCGCGAGCGGATCCAGCTGCCAGGACCGTCGAATCTGATACCTGCATGGCCTTTCTCGCCGCCATTGTCGTTCTCGTCCTACAGCAACAGCAACAGCAGCAGAAGCAGAAGCAGCAGCAGCAGTGCACTTCCGCTCGCCCGCGATACGCCGCTCTCCTTTTCGACCTCTTCTGCGGCATGGCCATCGCCAGTGAGTCAAACACCGCCCCAACTGCCGACCCCCAGCGTCGATGGACATGGGCGGGCTGGGTCACAGGCCGAGGCCAAGCCGATGTCGATCACGAGCCTGCTGAGCGAGGAGACGGCCACAGCGGCAGTCCGCAGCTGCCGCCCGACGACCAAGGCGCCGATGCTGAGCCCGGCACGGTCGGTGGCGGCATCGCCGTGCCGGTACCGGATCCGCGTGCGGCAACAGCCGGTGGCGGCACGGTCTTGCGGGTTTGGGGAGCGAGACCGGCGGGTGGTGGACCCGCCGCCGATTGTGCAGCTGACGATGGAGGACGGGGCAACGACGGCGACGGCGAGAGCAGAGGAGATGCGGCAGCGGCAGCGGCAGCGGTGCCATCAGTTTGCGGTGCTGCACTGCTCGATCTGGGACGAGACGGGAGAGCAGGACAGCTCGGCCATGCCGGAAGACTACCGGCAGCAGCGGCGGCTGATGGGCACGCTGGTGTCGTCGCCGTTTGTGGGCCAGGACGAGCACGGCGCCGAGGGCTGCTTCTTCTGCTTCCCGGACCTGTCGTGCCGCACGCCGGGGGCCTTCCGGCTCAAGTTTGTCCTCGTGGTGCTGGATCCGCTGGGCATGCGGGCGGGCGGGTCGTCGCCCGTGCAGGCCGTCGTCATGAGCGACGTCTTCACCGTCTACAACGCCAAGGACTTCCCCGGCATGCAGGCGAGCACGGCGCTGACGAGGCGACTCAAGGCCCAGGGCTGTCTCATCTCCATCAAGAAAGGCAACGACAAGACGAGCCCGGCACACGGCCGCGACGAGAGCGACGACAAAGGGCCAGAAAAGGGGCGCAAGCGGACTCGGCGGTGATTTTGGACGGCACATACCCCGGTGTTGAGGGAGGCCTCTGCTGTGGATTCCACGGTTGATTTCGGAATATATGGATAGATGGCGTTGCCTGGTTTTCTGTTCGTTTTAGAATCTGTACTCCAACTGCTCACGCCTATGGCTTTTCTGTCGCTTCCGTGGCCGCTGCAATCGCCTGCCACTCCTCAGCCCACATCTGCTGCCATTTCGCGTCTGCGCCCGAGGCTTCCCGGGCCCGGGCTGCCATTCGAGCGGCTAGAATGGCATTGGCACCTGGCACCGGTGCTGCCGCCGCCCGGTACAGCAGCAAGTCCGTGTCGGCCGGTTCGTCGGCGTCGTCGGCGTAGTCGGTCGCCAGCAGCAGACACGCCTCGCCGCTGCGCAGCGCCAGCGCCGCCGTTCGCACGGCTGCCCGGGCTGTCTCGTAGGCCGGCGTCCCCTTTTGTGTCGCGCCGCCTTCTCTCGCCTGCAGCCGCCCAATGGCCTCGAGACACCGCCGTTCCCAGTCCCACTTGGGCTCCCTCGGGCGAATGTCCTCGTCCTCGGCGTCGGTTGACTGTGACCGGCCCGTCGGAATGCCCCGACCCACGGCGACGGCGGCGCGGAACCAGCGCAGCGCCCGTGGCGCGTCGCCGCTGATCTCGGCCAGCACGCCGGCCTGGGTGAAGGCGTCGGCCTGGAGGATGCGGTCGGCGGTGGTGACGCCGGGGGCGTCGGCGGCCAGCGGCGTCTTGTGGTCGGCCAGGTAGGCGAGGAAGCGCTTCTCGGCGTCGCGAAAAAAGCTGGACTCGCGCACGCGGCTCGAGGTGCCTCCCCCCCCTTGGGGACCGCCCAGCATGTTGAGCACGGTCAGCGTCGACGGCAGGTAGCCGCCGGGGGTGGCGCGCGGGGCGGCGCCGGCCTGCTGCAGCAGGAGGCTGGCCAGGCCGTGGACGGCCGCGCCGTCGGACAGAGCCGCGCCGGCGTACAGCAGCAGCAGGGCCACCGAGTGGATCTGGTACGGAGTGATGCCGTAGTCTCGCTAGTCAGCAACCAGAAAATGTAGGTGGGAGTCTAGGATCGGCAGCGGCCTACTCTTGAGCAGCACAGACTCGGCAACCGCGCCGTCCTCGTAGACGCGCCGGCACTGCGCGATAACGTCGACGCACTGCTGGGCCGTGAACTCCGAGTCCAGCACGTCAATGGCCAGCTCGAGGGGCTCCAGCAGCGTCTGGGGGTCTGCAGGAAAGATCTTGCGCAGCTGCGCAGCCTCGCGCGCAGTTCTGCCACCGCCGTCGCCGCCGCCGCTCGGGCCCGCCGGTGCCCTCGCCCTCTTTTCGGACTTGTACGCAGTCGGCGACCGAGAAGGTGATCGCTTCACGCTGGCGCATCGGCAGGCTTGCAGGGAGGGTGGTGGTGCCGTGAGCCACGGCACACATGCTGACGCCGCCGGAGACGCTCTGCTCCCTGGCAGAGATCGCCGCAGCAGCAGGCGAGCACTCTGCGATCTGGTCGCAGGATGGCAAAACATGACTGTGGCTCGAAGCAGCAATGAGGAAAAGTTGACTGACGTCCAGTTGGCCAAGAAGCCGATAATTGACTATCGAAAGTGGATACTCGGATAAATGCATATGCCTCTGCGGCTGCCGGGAGACGCTGCTCGTCCATCTCGATCGTTGAATAGAAGACATGTCCGCTTCATTCTGCCACTTGACCAAGATTCCAGCAATTGACTGGTTGGATGAGCAGGCAATCTGTATTGGATCCTGTGGCAGAGCTCTGATGTACATAGTAGCGATTTGCACATGGCCCAGCTCTAGCCAATCAAAGCCCATGTTCCAATCACTGTGGGTCTTTCCTGCAAAGCCAAAAAAAAAAAAAAAAGTATCCATGAAAGCTCACAGCCTTTTTCATCCGACTCTGCACGCATCGCTCGACCGCTCGCCAGCACCACGATACGGCAAGAAGACTGCGGTTTTGCATGCCATTTTTTTTCTCGCCACTCACCAATTGCCTGATCACAACCATGGCTGCTGCCGCCACAGCCAAGAGCGCCGGCGACAGGCCGACACGGTCGTCGAAGCGGAAGAGCGGCGGCGCCAGCGATGATGCGCCCGAGGTCCAGGATGCCGTGCCAGCGGCTGAGCCGTCGCCCAAGCGGCGGAAGCTGCCATTGAGGACGGCCGCTGCCCCGGCCGCCGAGCCGGCCTCGGACAGCGACGACGACAGCGACGATGCCCCCGAGGCTGTATCCACGGCTCAGGCCGCGGCCGCCTCGCGCCAGTCGGCACAGCGGGCCACCCGCGCAGCGGAGCAGTAAGCCATGTCCTCCTCCTCCTTGAGCGATGCGACGTGCTAACACTCTCAAGACACGCTGCTGAGCAGAAGCGCCGGCGGCAGGAGCGGGACGCGCGGCTCAAGGTGCAGGCGACCGCGCGCAAGGCCAAGAAGGAGGCCAAAGCAGAGGAAGCAGCAGAAGCAGCAGCAGAAGCAGCAGCAGCGGCAGCTGAAGACGATGACGATGATGATGATGACGACGATGATGATGACGACGACGACGATGATGACAAAGGAGCACACAGTCTTGCTGCCCCCGCATCGAACCGCCTGCCGCTCTCCTTTCTCGAGTCGGACGAGGAGGAGAGCGAGGACGAGGACGGGGTGGATTCGGCCGCCGCAGCGCAGCGCCCGCGCCGCGCGCGACCGCCGCCGCGCGACCGCCGCGTGGGCGCCACCGTGTACCGGGTGCTGGCCGACCGGGGACCGCAGACGCTGGCGCCCAAGGACCGCAAGTACGCGCGGCACGTGCGGGAGTCGCTGCTGGCGCGGAAGCGCTCAGCCAAGCCCGTGCGGCAGGGGTTTCTCGTGAAGCGGTAGAGGAGACATGTTAATAAAAGAGACAGGTAGCCAGTGAGAAAGCGTGATTAACAATTGATTCGAGCTCAGTCAGGACTCGATGCTGTCTGTTTCATGTACGTGACCAGCTATATTAACCTTTGACGGCCGTCAAAGGCAGTCGTGATATACCTGTCCGGGTTGCCAATCCTTCCCTGAACCTCATTATATATACCATTCCAGATCCCGTGTATCCCAAAGCCCGTGTCCGTCCTCGGGCGCTGTGTACCCTTTTTTATTGTACACCCAACATGAAAAGAGAAAAACCCAAGAAACATTACACCCAAACAGGCCTGCTTTTGTTGAAGAATAAAAAAGGGGGTATCATATCAAAGCGCCGTTTGCCATAAATGTAAAATGTTCCGTCCCATGCTCACTCGGCGTGAAGCAAAAAATTCCCGTGTAATAACCTTTTGTCCCAACCTGGGACGAGTCCAAACAAAAGAAAAGCGTAAAAATATTATGAGAGACCTCGGTGCCCGTGATGCGGTCGTGGGCACATGAGCGAGCGTGATCGGTGATTAAGAGATGCAGGCCTGGCCAAGCCAGACCAGAGCCTACAGCAGCCAGCATGCTGCTGCGAGCGATAATATTAACGGAGAGAGTAAGGATGGAAGCAGCCCGGACCGGAGAGAAACACCGCTGCTTGTGGATGTCGGCAAAGTGTCGTTGACGAAGCTCGGCCCGCATATCGTGTTTACCTGCTGGGCGGCGGATTTGTACGTGTTGGCGATGGCCTGCTTGCGGTTGGCGGCGGCCGAGTGAAAGACAGCCATAGTCTGCTGCAGGCACCAGTTGCACGAAGGCGCGGAGCTGCCGGGCAGGGAGATGTTGAGAGGAAGGTAGTAAAAGTAGACGTTGGCGGGGGTGGAGGTGTTGGTGACGGCATTGGCGAAGCAGTACATGCTCGAGTCCGGGTCTTTGAGACACGTCGCCGCGTAGAGCATCCTGTAGGCAGCCATGCCCTGGTAGGCCTGGACGACGACGGAGTTGCCCTTTTGGTAGTCCTGGCCGCAGTTGGCAGTGTCCGTGAGGTTGGTGGCCAGCGCATCCAAGTAGTTGGTGCAGAAGGTGACGTTGGCTTTGCACGAAGCCTCGAGCACCCGCGTGATGCCCACGAGTGACTTTTCGGCCTGAAAGAAGGACCTCGATCCCTATTCTGTCAGCGAGAGGGAGAGGAGGGGGAGGGGGGGAGAAAACGTACCTGGAGGAGAAGCGAAAACGGGTAGCAGGCCTTAAAGGTCGCGTCGGTGAGGAACGAGTTGATAAAGGTCGGGCACGAGTTGCTGGTAAAGTTGGAGCCCAAGCTGCTGTCGAACGGGGTGGGCAGCGGCGTGGTGGTGGCGGTGGCGGTGCCGGCAAGGGCTGTAGTGACGACGGCGCCGGCAGCGCGGCTCTGGTCACGCTGGCGCAGCTCACGGAGGTCCTCCTGCTCGAGATAGGTCCAGTGGCCATTGCGCATCATAGGAGTGCGGTTGTCGCGGACGATGGTCTCGGCAGCATCGCCAAAGGTGGGTGTGGCGACCGGAATAAGGAGGGGATCGGCGGTGATCAGCAGTGGATCGGCGGCGGCGGCGGCGGGAAGACAGGCTAGGATGCACAGCAGGAGAATGGCTGAGATTGTTCGCCATGCTGGTAACCGGGGCCTGTGGTGTCGGGATGCGGAAGTCATGACCGGAAAGATTAGAGGTGGCTGTCGATGCCAGACGCAGCAATTAGGAGGTGCGAGTTTGCTGGAACATTACTCGGCTGTCTGTTCTGTTGTATTATACCACTCGAGGCGGATGCTGTATTTCCGTGACGTGGATGGAGGCGTCAATCTGAGTATATGGTCCTGGCTTTATACACGACAATGTCGCGGGAGAACAAAACAAAAGAAAAAAACAGGCTGAGCCAGAAGACGGGCTTATAAAAGGCGTCTGTTGTGGAAGATCATTGGCAGAGAGGGCACACCAAACAAGTAAGCAAAAGGGCCAGGATGGGATGAGATGGGATGAGAAGGGTAATATTGGGGGTGCTACGGCCAACGAAATATTGGACGAGATTCCTCATTCGACATGGCTGCTGCAACGGTGGCAGGAGGGGGGGTGGTGGTGGAGGGCGGATGTGAGGCTCGAAATTGACAGCGGAAAAGAGAGCGAATGGGCAGTAGTTGTAGAAGTACATTGCGGGATAGGAAGGGCTCGGGGCATGGGGACGATTTGGGAAGGGGTGTCTTGCCGGGGCGATGGCCGGATGGCCAAGGCCGATGAGCGAGCCATTGGCACGAGGGCACGGACGAAGGAAGCCACGATAGGAGGTCGTCAAGCGTGTGCATTATGCCGCAAATGGTGCCAATGCGACGCGACAGGGGCGTAGGCGCTGAAGGCTTGGCTAGTACTGGTACTATGTAAGCAGATGAAGGCTGCTACAGCGTTGAAAGACGCAGAACAATGCAGAGGAAGGCAAGCCTTCTGCATCGCTTATAAGATGCTGTATCTGCAGAGTTGGAGTCGCCATCTGCACTTGCAGCGGGCATTCAACGGCTGTTGGCTGTTGGCTGTTGCTGTTGCTGTTGCTGTTGCTGTTGCTGTTGCTGTTGCTGTTGCTGTTGCTGTGGCTGTTGGCTTCTAGTCAACGGTCAACCGAAGCGGTGCAAGACAGGGGTGTCTTGGATGGGGCTATTGGCTGGAGTGGCGTGGCAGTGTCTTAGTGTGGAGACATTCTTTTTGCAGTCTTTTTTCACACTAAAATCCAATATTCATGTCGGGTCAGATGGGGTAGCCCCTCGTATGGGCTTGGGACAATGCTGTAATAACACGAGGCTTCCGTGGGATCCGCAGTGGAGGCAGCTGGACAGAGCGAGAAACGCAATCCAGCGGGCTCAATCCAGCGGGCTCGTGCTGAACTCTCCTATCGTGAATCCGCTTGCGATGCACGCTGGTCTGCACGCTGGTCTGCACCTGCGCGTCAAAACAATGGCTGCATGCGGCTGCAGGCGGATGCAGGCGGCTGCAAGGATCGAGACAGGATCGAGACAGGATCGAGACAGGATGCAGATAGAATGCAGACCGGAAGCAGACCGGAAGGCCGACCAACGCGTCCGGGCCTGCCCAGCTGAAGCCAGGTACCTGTACCGAGCGGCATTTGTTATCGTAGAGGGGCTGTACACGTATGCAGGTACATGGCCTGACCGCAAAGATGGGACGAATGGGACGAATGGGGCCGTCTCCGGTCAAAGTGCCATCTTGGTGCTTTGTATCTTGGGCTTTGCAGGCTTTGCAGGCTTTGCAGGCTTTGCAGGCTTGTAGGCTTGTAGGCTGTTGGCTGCTTCATGCCGATTCTGCAAAAGGCGAGGATCAACAGTGAGCACCGGAGGGAAGGAACGACCCTGCTGGGCTCTCTTTGCATGGCCGTAGGCGGCAGGGATCGCTCTCTCCGACGCTTCTGCTGGGGTCGTTCCTTCGATTTGCAGCGTGCGACCCCTGCCATGGACCGAGGGCTAGACCACAGGCACGGCCAGGGGAAAGAAGGTACGCAGGGCGGCAGACCCACACACCAGACGGCGCGTGTGGTCCAAAATGGCCATATTGGGGAGCCCTAGCCAGTAACCCTGCAGGCGGCCCACGCAAGCGCTTCCGCCATACGCAATTTCAGACCGTTATGGGGCATGTCTTGGAGTACGAGGTGCGCACAGCGACGAAAAGAAAGGACAAAGAGACAAAGAACAACCGTTTTGTGGTGTAAGAACACAGACCTGTCGTGTGACTGGAAGATTTGCAGATGACGTACAGAGAGAAACGCACAAGTGCTCGAAAAACGAGACAGCCAGCGAGGCATCAGCTGCAGCGGCATTTGGGTCAAAAGGGTGCGATTGCTCTACGAGAAGCTGACTTAGGCATATTCGCTCCGATCCGTCCACTGCGGCTGCAGGTCGTCGGCAAAAGCCTGCACAAAGCCCGTCTCGTAGCGCCCGCCGTAGTCCACCAGCTGGACGGTGCTGAGCTGCGCGCCCGCGGGCGTCTGCGCCCAGAGGCTCAGCGCCAGCGTGTTGGTCTCGCCGGGGCCGACGTTGAGGATGCCGGGCGGCACCGGAAACCGCGTCTGCGGTCCCAGGTGCGGCACGTACTTGCCGTACTGGTAGCCGTTGATCCACAGCTGCACGCGCGCCTCGGCGCTGACGTTGGCCGCCCCGAGCAGCAGCCCGAGAGGCACCTCGACCTGCGCCCCGTCGGCCGGCGCCGACCCGCCGAGGGCAAAGTGCGTCACGTAGAAGCGGACACCGGCGCCGCTGAGCCCGTCGGCCGGCGTGCTGCCGCTGCCGGTGCGGAACGCCGGGTCCTGGGCCGGGTCAAAGCCGGGCAGATGCCAGCCCAGGCGCTCGCCGTAGAGGCCGCCCTCGTTGAGCGGGCCGCGCACCGGGTCAATGTTGCGGTTGCCGCCGGCGTTGCCCGTGATCCGCCACGAGGCAAAGCCGGCGTCGGGGCCCTGCGTCTTGTTGGCGCCGTACTTGAGCGCGGCCCCCAGCAGCCCGCGCGGGTTTTCCACGCCGTGGCCCGTCGACGTCTCGTCGTGGCCGTGGTAGTCCACC
Organism: Harringtonia lauricola; assembly: GCA_014183025.1. Taxonomy (NCBI): domain Eukaryota; kingdom Fungi; phylum Ascomycota; class Sordariomycetes; order Ophiostomatales; family Ophiostomataceae; genus Harringtonia; species Harringtonia lauricola. The sequence goes on from JACBXF010000035.1 coordinate 414,502, forward strand.
AGCACCGTGAGCACGTTGTCGCTGCTGTTCTGGGCCAAGAGACCCGCAGAGATCGCCAGCTCCGCCGACGTCGTCGACACCCCGGCCACGCCGCCGCTGCCGCCCAGCCACGCCCCGTTGAGCCACGCCGTCCAGCCAAAGGCCTGTCCGCCCGACGCCGTGATGTTGACCGCCGTCGGCACGCCGCCGACGCCCCCGCTGCTGTTGAACCGCCCCCGGTACACCTTGTGCCCGGCGTAGAAGCCGTAGTCGGACGAAAACAGCACCGGCAGCGTCTCTGGCGCCACGGGGCTGAGCGTCGTCGTCTTGTTGCACACCATCCACCGGCTGTCGTCGTAGTCCGCCTGCGCCTCTGGCAGCGAGTCCGCCACGTACCACGTCGTGTTGCCGTCCAGCGGCGGCAGCGTCAGCGCGTCCGCGTAGTCGGCACCCCCCGGGATCGTCCCCTGGAGCGCCCCGTACGCCGTCCGCTGGACTTGCACCCGCCGGCCGTTCCACTCGAGGGACTGCGCGTCCGTGCCGGCAAACACCTCAATGGCCGTCGCCACGTCGCTGTCGCCCGTGAGCTGCACCACGCCGTCGTCGGTCACCGATGCCGCCCGCACCAGATATGGCCCCAGCACAAAGACCCGGTCGACGTAGCCTGCCTGCGGCGCCGTCACGGTCCCCCGCTGCGGCGCCCAGAACCGCCACGCCGTCGCCTGGTCCAGCAGGTACACCAGCACGCCGTTGGAGAAGCGCACCGCCGTCGCACTGGCCCCCTGCACGTAGGAAAAGGCCTGGTGGCCGCCGACGGTCGTCTCCGACACCACCGTGCTGTTGCCGTACACAGAAAAGGTCACGTTCTCGTTCGTGCGGAAGGCAAACACGCCCGTCTGGCCCTCGGTCAGGTACAGCACGAGCACGTCCTCGTCGCCAAAGGTGCCGCTCGTGGCCACGTCGGCCGACGAGAACAGAAGCGTGTTGCTGTTGGTGCTGCCGCTGTAGGCGGCTTGCCCGAGAACATAGTCCGTCGCCAGGATCTTGCTCTGCCGGCCCGCCAGCGCTACGTCTGGCACCTCGAGCGAGCCGGCGCTGGTGTCGAGCGTCACCGCCCCCGACACGTTCGCCGTGGACTTGGCGTCGGCCTGCTGCAGCACCGTAAACGTCGCGTTGGTGTCGGGGTTGCTCAGAACCCACGTGAAAAAGTCCGACGACACGTGGAAGCCGGTGCCGTTGCCCACCATCTCCGTCTTGAGCAGGTCCGGCGACGTGACCGAAAACAGATTGACCAGCTTCGTCTGGAACAGTTTTGTCGTCTGCTGCCGCGTCTCGCGAAGGGGGGCCCTGTTTCGTTAGAGGCAGATCAAATAGAAGGGGGGGTTACTTGCGTATAATCGTAGCTGGTGTACACCACAGGAGCAGCGGCTTCTCATATCAGCGCCAGTAGACAAAAAAGAATGAAAAGAAAAAAAAAAAAAAAAAGAGAGAGAGAGAGAGAGAGAAAGAAGAAAAGAAAGAAAGAAAACCTACAATGCCCCCAGTTGGTACCGCCAAACGTCATATAGATGCTCTGCAGCGTCGCCCGCTGGCCAATGTTGTTCTGTCCAGCGTCAGCACCCAAACACAGCCGACAGACAGATACTCACCTTGTAGTAGACGTCGGCAAAGCTGGCCTCGTGCATCGCCGTGCACTCGTCGTAGAAGGTCGCGCTGCCCCAGGCCGAGAACCAGCCGCCCTGGAACTCGGCCAGCAGCCACGGCTGCGTCGGCGACGACTTGAGAAACCATTGGTAGTACGTCCGCAGCACGTTGAACCCCGTCACCGCGTTGCTGCACAGCCCGCTGCCCGGGTAGCTGTCCAGCCCGTACACGTTGACCGCCCCGCCCACGTTTTGGTAGTCCGACGACCACGAGATCGACCGCATGTTCTTCTCGTTGCTCGTCGTCGGCACCACCACGCCCGCCTCCTCAAAGGCCGCCTCGATCTGCTTCATGTACACCACGAGCGTGTTGTCGGCCTTGTAGACCGTCTCCTGCAGCTCGTTTTCAATTTGGTTGAGAATGACGGGCTGGTCGTCAGCAGATATTCTTCTTTTCTCCTTTTCTTGAAAGAATGACCTACGCCGCCGTTGGTGATTTGATTCTTGGCAATCAGCTTGCCAATGGCCGATCTGGCCTGTCAGCACATCTCTCGACTTTATACACAGACAGCACTCACATCCAAGGAAGCCAGGCTTGGTGGTACGTCTCGTTGCTCGTCCGCAGCTTGCCCATGCTGCCGTCTGAACCCCAGAGGGCCAGCGAACCGCCATTGGTTTCAGCCTAGCACATCAGCACCCATCATAAGAAAGTGTCTCTAGGGCAAGGCCGCACATTGCAGTAGGGCCCGGCCCGGGCGATGACCCAAAGGCCGGCCTCCTTGGCTGCGTCAAAGAGGCGCTGGACATCCTTGCCAGGCGTCTCAAAATCAAAGACGCCGGGAGCGGCCGAGTGGTACGACCAGAAAAAGTAGATGCTGTCTGGGGGTCAAAAGCGGTCCAATTTGGCGCATGGGGGCCAACTCACCTGAGCGTATTGAAGCCGTTGGCTTTGAGTTTTTGGAAGACGTCCTGCAGGTCAGCATCGCGCCGCCGTCCACGACAGAGAGAGGGCACCCACCGGCCACAGCTCCGGCACGGGCAGTCGCTGGTAGTGGAACTCAGCCGACTGGATGAACACGCGCGTGCCGTCGACCTTGAGGCTGAAGCGGTCCCAAGTGACACGGTCGGTGAGGTTTGCTGCGGCCGTCACCGCCGTGGTGCAGAGCGCGCCAACAGCGGCCAGAAGCGGCCAGAGAGCAACCATATCGAGAGAAATAAATTACAGTATTAGCTCGGCTGAGAGTCTCAGTGCCTCTCTGTAGTAGCCAGAGTTACGAGTGTCTACAAGGGCTTCATAAATACATGTAGCTTGGTCGTATGACGGCAGCGTCGGCTTGCCGGGGGAATGGCGCCGAGGACAATACGACGACCCCCGCACACTGGGCACATGGCCAGCTCTGCTCAGGCGGACCGAGTTCAGTTCTTGGGATGAAGACCGTGGAGAGTGTCACCGATATGATGATCATCCCTCTAGCACAGACTGAGAACCAAGGGACAGCCAGCCGAGCTAATGCAGCAAACAACAGGAACCTCGGGAAAAGAGAGGTCGAACGATGCTTCGGCCGGGCACATCTCGTAATCTTTCGTTTACAGGGTGGTCGGCATCTGATGACATCGTGATCATCCTACGGTTAAAAGCCAAGATGCAGACGACATGGCGTGCAGCAGCGGCCAAAAACGAGACGGAAAAAAACAGCACTCGGAAGAGCTGGCGGCACAATACGGCAAATGCGGCTTGTGGCCGAGAGAAAAAGGCGTGCTCGACGTTGCAATGCGGTCAATTGCGGCGACGGCCGGTCAATCTCCCGATACATTGCTCGTTTTCCGAGACACACGTGCCGTGGCACGTGTCACAATGTCTTGTTTCTTCTTTCTCCCCCCCCATATTTAGAACGTAAAACCCCGAGTCGACAAAAATGTTCCGTAGCTTGCCAACAGGCGCAAGCCATACGACTATGAGTACGAGTACCGAGTACTCGTACTCGTACTGTACTGCCAAAGGCGCTTTCCGCTTTCGAATTGACTGATAATATACCTCTGTGGATGCGAGGAAATTGCGACTGGACCTTGGAGGAAATACTCTAGGAGTACTGCAGCTGGGATCCACTGGAGCTGGAACGAACTTTTCTCCGTCTCCGTCTTCGTGCACACATGCTCACTCCATACGAGAAAACGCCCACTTGCATGCGACATTGAGCTCACCACCATACTGCAGTCTCTCGTGCCCATATGGTCTTGCCCAGTTGCGCTGCCACGTCGCCGTCTGCCATGCCCATCACTCATTTCCTTGCTCCCAGCCTCCTTCTACGTTTAGGCCTACGATGTATACTCCTCAAAGATACATGCCTATACTATCGTAACTATAAGCGCTAAGAATGGTATCTTAGGATCAAGACTAGGAATACTCGTATTGGAAATACCAGGACTGGGAGCAGGAGCCTTGGGAGAAAATGAAGATACTCGCAAGATATTCTTAAACCTGCCTCGCGGCATTCAGCTCCTGTTGCTGGTTGGCACTTTTAGAGCTTGCAAGGCACCACACCTAGCGTGAGGGTGTCCGCTAGCTTGACTGCCATATTGATTGCAGGGATTGGATCGTACACTACTGTACGCTAATATGTATCTGCCTTTTCTGTCCGACGTGCGTGGTAAGCTCGTGGCGAGGCCGAGCTACAAAGTATCGAATTGCTGAGAGGGGGGACGGTGGCATGACCGGACTTGTGGACGAGGACCATTTGGCGCCGTCAGAGTTTTTTTTTTTTTTTTTTTTTTTTTTTTGGCTTGAGCTATTCCGGAGAGGACCATTCTTCCGCTTGTCGATCGCATCCAAGCAAGGGCGCAAACGCGAACAGGTCCAAACAACAACGAAGCCAAACAAACAAAGCGGACAAACAGACCAAAACAGACCAAAACAAAACAAGCTCGAAACAAAACAAACCCAGAAACAGAAACGGAGCGCTGGCACAGACCGCCTACACACTGTCAAAACCGATGGCTGCTTCGTCTGCGCTCAGGCTTCATCTTGGGAGCTGCACACTCGAAACACGCACTTGCAAAAACCAACAACGGTGACACACGGGTAGCGATGCGCACAGGCCGACTGAGCGCTGTCCTGCAGCTGCAGCTGCAGCTGCAGCTGCAGGTGCCGGTGCGCTGCCCTGCAGTGCCGGTGGAGGGTGGCGGCGGGTTGGTGATGGGCGACGCGTCAAAACGCGTCTAGTTGTTGACACATTGCCGTTTTTGGCCCTAGCGCCTTTTTCTTTTGTTTGTTCCAGTAGCTCGCAACGGCGCAAGGCCTGCTTGCCGCGTCGTTCAGAAGATACCAATGGCCGATGCTGCGAAGGCACTAAAGCATCCTCTAGCCAGCTGCAAGCAGGCTGATCTTCCATCTTCTATAGGTGTTGCATTGCCCGTGACACCTGTCAAACTGCCCAGAGAAATAGCCGCGGAGCAATCTACCTGGCAGCAAAACCAATGCTCACAAAGTACTTTTGTACTTTACAAAATCGACGAGGGAAGAGAAAGACATGGCTGATGCTCAGATCTGACGGGGGCGGAGTGGTGGAAAAAAAAAGGTACCCACAAAATGACGCGACGTTGCATTTCATGGGACCCTCTCTCCCCTCCCCTGGCCGCTCGCTCGGAAATCACCTTGGGGCGGCACAGCCAAAAGTGGACAAATGACAGAGCCGCCCAGCGAGGACGGATCCAGGTCCAGCCTACGGAGTACTTCGTGCGATACCCTACTCACATAGTCTGCTCGTAGTATGCTCATAGTATGCTCGTAGTCTTGGAGCTGGCAGCTGCTGGTCATGGTTCTGTGGCTCGCGGGAAATTCGAAGCTAATAGTAGTGCACCAACTGGCGATCGTCTTGCTCCATCTTCTCATCTGGCCTGCCAGGGCAACCCCGGTCCACCCACCATGCATCGACCAGGGAAGATCAAAGAATCAGACGGCTCGCCAAACCACATAAGAATCACAAATGCCCTCCCGGCCTGTCCAACGCCCACTCACACCCTGGCATCTGGACTACCCCGGTCTGTGCGTCCAGCATTCCCCCTCAAGTACCTGGCTTCCCCCCTCCACACCCTCCCAACAAAAAGTCGCATATCCTAGCAAACGCGTCGCGTTGCTCCTTCTTTTTTCTCAATTCTCTTCCCGCTCCTTCTGCTTGAATTGGCTGCGACAGGCATCTCCTCTCTCTATCTCTTTCTCTCTCTCTCTCTCTCTCTCTCTCTCTCTCTCTATTCCCTCATTTTTACACCCGTCGCATGCCTGTCTGTCGTCTCTTCTCATTCCTCAGCTATCACGCCCGTACTTTTGCCAAAGTGGCGCATCCCCCGCTTCGTGTTAGTCTCCATTCTCAGCAGCGTGTCTCTGATGTTCGATACACTGCCGCATTTCATTCGCTTTCACACCATCGCATCCTCCAGCAGATCTGGGCATCGCATGCCAGGCGTACTTTAAAAAGCGGCCCGGCCTGGTTTTCTGCGGGTCGTCATCTTCATTCCTTGCTCGATCATCTGGTCAGGATCGCCGTCTGTCATTCCTCAACTCGCCAAGAAAGTGTGCCTTGTGCACCCCAAGGCTCTACGCCTCTTCCGTGTTTATCCGCCACGCACTTCCTTGCCACGTCTTAACTCCCTCTGCCTCTCTCTTTTTCTTCTCCTTGTCGAGATTCAGAGGCGGGACGACGACATTGCAAAACCACGACACCACGTGTGAGTGTGCGCGTGTTCACGCACGCTCCAGACTTGCACACCCGGGCTGGCCAGCCGCGTCTCACATAGATCACCAAATGGTTACTCCGTCTGCATATCCTCCGAGTCAGCTCCCACAAACGAACCACACAGGTCACCCGAACAGCCCAAACGGCCCAACCAGCCAGGAGTTGCTATTTGCACATAGCCAGATTTATCAGACCTGCGCTGCCCGCGCTCCCGCCTTCCTCGGGCTCTTCCGGCTTCACTCTACGGGCAGAGTGAACACCGCTTCTCTCTAGCATCGTTCTTGGTAACCCGGACAAGGATTGCCTAGAAACGCTGCTCGCTTGCCAGGTTGCCAGGGAGCCCGACGCAAGGGGCCAAACCATCCAACAGGGCGAGCAGAGCCACCTTGAGGTTTCTATTTCCCTTCGGTCTGTGCTTTTATCCAGCTGCTCTGTTTCGCATAGCCTTTTCTCCCCCAACCCATCCGGCTTTGGGAGAGGGCTTTGCCAGGCCGTAATAAGGCTTGGATATTCCTCGAGAGCCGGTCTCACAATTGGACCGTTTCTACTCCTATTCACTCTCTTATCCTTCCTCCCCCCAACTGGATGATGGTTATACCTCGAAGCATCCCAACCGTGCTGGGCGCCCTGGCGGTCTTCGCTACCGCGGCCCTGGTCGCCGTCCACGCCATTCTGGCTCGGGAGCTGGTGAGTGCCGAAGCAACATCAATACGCACCATCGCCATTGTTTCTTCTGCTCTAGAGGGCGTCGTGTTTCTGGTTCTCTCTGCACACCTCATCTTCCACCTCAGAAGGACCACAGCAAGCAAGGCAGCATCAGCAACAGGCCCATCACAAAAACAACAGAGAACGCCCAATACCGGCCTCTTGTTCGGTCTCTCCATCTTTCTTTGCACTGCCGCTGCCGGCGTTTCTGTGGCCACCCTTGTCAGTCTTGGCAAGACTGCACACTCACTGCCAGACACCATTTTCGGAACGGGCGTGGTGTCCTTCCTCGCCGGCGCCGCTGTCACCCTTGGCGTTTGCTACGTCTCCCAGCTTCTCTTTTTGGTGGCATATCTAATTACGGCTCGCGCACCTTTGGCTGGTGGCCTGAACGAGGCGCTCCGCACGTCTCAACATAGCTACGGCCAACACAGCGTAAATGTGACCACCGGCGGGACAAATAGTCGGTCCAGCAGCCGGCCCACATCGGCCCGAGTCAAGTCCATTCCCTACAGCCAGACCACCAGTCCTGGCTCTACCTCTTTTGTGAGCCGCAAGGAAAAGGTGGCTGCTGCTCGAGGTGGCAGCGTTGAATTCCACACGCCACCTGGATCAAGCGGTGGCCGGTCTGCCGCCGAGACCATGAGCTCACTCCGGTCCTCTTTTTCGCATGCCGTTCGGCCCATCTCATCCAAGACACGGCTCATTGCGAGCGGATCTGCCAGCTCGCGGTCATCGCAACATCAACCGGCGTCTAGTACTTGCTCACCGGCTTCGTCCTCCAGCGTCGAAGATGGATTCGATTCTTGGGATACATCCGCCGTTGACCCGCACAACCGCCAGACTGTGATGGAGACGTCCACATCCCCCATCGTCGGAGGCCGCTTTCTTGAGACGATTCCAGCGAGCCCAACCACCAGCCGGAGTCCTAGCCCCGGCACCCCTTTGGACTTGGAACCACCGCACAACCGGCGTCGCAGCCGCAGTTACAGCCCAGGGGCCTCGTCAATGCGGGCGGCCAGACCGCGCGCGCGCTCTCAGTCACATTCGCAATCTTCCACCGACGAAGCGCACATCCATCCTCTGTTCCGCTCCGATTCGCCAACACCTCCTCCAGCGGTGAGCGCCGGGACCGTGGTGACAGCTGCTCCTAATGCGGGCCAAGTCATCAACTATCCCTCAGATTCTACAAGTCGGCGCACCATCGGCCGGATGCGCAGCGGCAGTCTGCCAGCGGTATCAAGCCCCCTGAGCCGCCAGAGCAGCTTCGACGACTTTGCATCAAAAAGGGGAGGGACGCCAACCGGTATAGAACGGCCGCATACCGGGGTGGCTAGCAGCAGCAGCGCGGAGCTGCGTGAGGAAGAAGAGGAATCATCTGACGGGGAGGACAATGGCAAAGCCAGTTTGCAGAACAATGCAGAGCGGAAGATGACGCCTCCGATTCCGGAATGGATCCTGAGTGCAGGGTCGCGAACGAGCCTGTCTGGCTATGAGAGCCGGAAGGTGCGGGTTGAAGATGGAGCACCCCGAAAGGGGGTTTGTTGAAAACGAACGACACGAAGCTGTTATGAATGTGAACCACCCTCGGCGGGCACGATTTCTTTTTACTAATGTCTCACACACGCTCTTTTTTCATCTCTTCCATCTCTTCCATCTCTTACACCTCTTACATCTCTTTACTGTTTCTTACGATGCGGATGATCGGGATGACCAGGATGGACTTTATTGGGCTTGGGGCCTTTTTGGGCGGCACATTCTTTTCACCATTCTTGTTCTTGGAGATACCACTTTTCTATTATATTTGGCATATGCTCTTTACATGTTGGGGGGGTTTGATTCAGCGAGGAGTTGCTTTCGCAGAACGCCAATTATGTTGGCCTTTTTTTGGCGCAGATGAATAGAATTGGAAGATACAGTTGATAATACACCGTATATATACATACCCGCTTAAATCATTAGGCTGACAAGCACAGGCAACCACTGTTACGCCATTCGTGAAGAGCCAAGGGACCTTTTGCCCGCCACTAGCGCTGTTGCCTTCACGGCGCCTGACTGCCTGCCCTCTTGCCCTCCACATTCTGCTTCATCTGTCCGCCACCTCCATTCAAAACGAAACAACTTCTATCCACACCCACCTCGCCAGCTATTTTCACGGCATCACCCTCCTCACCACCTGCGCAGGAATCAGCCTCTTGTTATCTGCCGTCTCGTTTCTTATTGTTCCTGCCCGAGTTTCCACCAGCTGCCCACCATGAAGGTGACGTTCAAGGTAAATTGCGCCGGATCTGAGAGCTGAGAGCTGCGATACCGCGGCGCCTCGGATCGCTTCTCTCTCGTCTTGTCCTTCGTCGCTGACCTGCTCGCCGCAGGATCTCAAGCAGCAAAAGTTCGTCATTGAAGTCGAGCCTTCAGAGACGGTGCGTGCCCCTCTTCTTCTCGTCGTCGTCATCTCCCCCGGCAAAATCTCGAGCTTCCCCACTATCTTCAATCCCCAGCTACCCCAGACGTCCGCCGATGTAGCTGACATGCATCCCCCTTCTACCAGATTGCTGCTGTCAAAGAGAAGATTTCCAGCGAGCGCGGATGGGAGCCAAAACAACAGAAGCTCATCTACTCGGGTAGGCTAGCTGGAGAAAGCTGCTGGAAACAGCGGGCCATAGGCAACAAAGCTGACGATGCATAGGCAAGATCTTGAAGGATGAAGAGACCGTTGAGTCGTACAAGATCGAGGAGAAGGGATTTGTCGTCTGCGTTGTGAACAAGGTGAGCAGCGCACACTGTTTGCTGCACTGTGAATCCAAGCTGACACGACTGCTCTGCAGCCGAAGCATGTGCCGGCTCCGGCCGCCGAATCGTCAACAGCGGCCGCTTCCGCAAGTGCGACACCTGCAACACCCGCGCGCGCTGTTTCTGCTGCCGCAACACCTGCCGCCCCAGCTGCTGCGGCGGCGGCGGCGGCCGCTACACCTGCCGCCGCAGCCGCGACACCGACGCCGGCCGCTCGTGCCAGCGGCCCCACCTCCGCATTCCCGGACGCCAACTCGTTCTCGATCGGTCCGGAGCTGCAGGAGGCCATTGCCAACATGGAGGCTATGGGCTTCGAGCGCAGCCAGATCAATGCGGCCATGCGCGCGGCCTACAACAACCCGGATCGTGCGGTGGAATACCTGCTGACGGTAGGTTTTTTTCCTTCTCGTTTTCGGTGACTGCCTGGCTAACATCCAAGGGCATCCCCGATAACCTTCAGCATCAGGCCCCTCCTGCGGCTGCAGCACCAGCTGCGGCGGCGGCAGCCACGGCGGCAGCACCTGCTGCCGGTGCCACTGCACATGCCGGAGAAGGCGAAAGCGTCAACCTGTTTGATCTGGCCGCTCAGCAGGGCCAGCGCGGCACCAGCCGCAGCGGCGGCGGTGGTGGTGGTGCCGGTGGTGGTGCCGCAGCAGGTGCAGCGGCAGCGGCAGCGGTTGTAGCAGCGGCAGGTGCTGGGGCCAACCCGGGCCTGGGCAACCTCGACTTCCTTCGCCACAATGCGCAGTTCCAGCAGCTGCGGCAGGTGGTGCAGCAGCAGCCGCAGATGCTGGAGCCGATCCTGCAGCAGCTGGGCGCGGGCAACCCGCAGCTGGCGCAGCTGATCGCTCAGAACCCCGACCAGTTCTTGGGCCTGCTGAGCGAGGACGGCGACGACGACGATGCTCCGCTGCCGCCGGGCGCCCAGGCGATTGCGGTGACAGAAGAAGAACGGGACGCTATCGAACGTGTAGGTCTAGCGAGCAAGAAGGAGAGAGAATGCCATGCTAACCACACACACAGCTCTGCCGTCTGGGATTTGACCGCGATCAGGCCATTCAGGCGTACTTTGCCTGCGACAAGAACGAAGAGCTGGCGGCAAATTTCCTGTTTGACCAGCCGGACGATGACGATGCGCCGAGCAACCAGTAAATCGGGCAGGGCTTCTTGACCTGCACGAGTACTTACGCAGATACCCACAAGGAACGATGGACATGAGGCATGGCAGAAAGGAACCTGAAAAAGACGGAAATCGGCTGTGGAGGGCGTTTTGCGGCCTGGATCCTGGGGTGCTAATGAAAGCGGGAGAGGGAACTCGGGAGACTGCTCAGGTAGCCTTGATCGGCCAAGTGTTATTATTTCAGCTGTTCACGCACTGCACAACAAAAGCGCGTGCCCTCTTTTTTTTTTTTTTTTTTATGTTGCAGGCCAGGGCTTTCAGCCTGGCGTGTTTTGTGCCAACGAAATGGATTTACATGTCTGTCATGACTGTAATAGCTGCGATCTGATATCAACAAATCACCATGATGCTTTCTCTGTTGCTCTGCCACTGTGCCACTGTGTCACTGTGCCGCTGTCTTTCTGAACGCTTGGTATTCTTAGACATCCTTGTCCTGCCGTCAACGCCTGAAACAGATTGTTGTCCGCCCACCCTTTTCCGCTTTTCCGCCTTTTCCTGTCTGTCCCTGCCTGCCCCTGCTGTTTCTCGACCGCCTGTCTCTACCATAAAAATACACGCACAGCCTCGTCCCTTCAGATGCCAAACCCGCTCGCCACCGGATGCCCCGTGCCGCTGCGCGCATTCCGCCCCCGGCCCCGGCCCCCCCGTCCGCCGCGTCCGCGGCCCTTTTGCATGATGGGCGCGTCCGTCTCGTCGATCTCGTCGGGGTTGTCGCCAGAGATGACACCCGTGCTAGCGGTTCCGCCATCCGCAGACCCTGTTGCCGTCGCTTCTGCTGCTGCTGTCGTCGGATTGCCGCCGCCGCTGCTGCCGCTGCCGCTGCCGCCTCTCGGCCCAAACAGCGCCTCCCGCTTCTGCCGCAGCGCCTCGGCCGCCTCGTCGACGATGCGCTGCTGCTCGGCGTCGTGCTCGGCCTGGCGCTGGGCGTACTCGGCGTCAATGGTCTCGGTTGCGTGCAGGGTCTGGCCGGTGCGGGCCACGTACTCGTCAACGTCAATGGCGACCTTGTGCTGGCCGACCAGGGCGGCGGTGATGCGGGCGGGCCGCAGCTTGTCCTCGCGGTTGAACTTCATCTTGATGTGCCGCCGCGACTTGCCCGGAAACCAGGGGCAGATCAGGTCAAAGCTCGTGCCAAACATGCTCAGCGCCCGGTAGAACAGCTCCGTCTCCGACTCGGTCCACGCGTTCGGCCCGCGCAGCTTGCCCGGCTTCAGGTACGTGTTGGACGTCGTCTGCCGCGTAAAGTCGTTCTCCTCCACCTCCTCCAGCTCCCCGGCTTCCGCCGCCGCCGCCGCGTGGCGGTCGTGCACTAGCGACGCCTGATTCACCACGATCGCACCGTCGATAATCTCAAACTGCGGCCCCGTCACGATCGGCACCTTGCCCGGCTTGTTGCTGTTGCTGTTGCTGTTGCTGTTGCTGTTGCTGTTGCTGCTGCCACCTCCTGTTGCTGCTGCAATCACCGAGGCTGCTGCCGCCGCCGCTTCCGACATGCCCCCTGGCCGCAAGGCGGTTGGCTGCGGTGTGCCGTCGCTGTCGCCACCGGCCTCCGATGGCGTCGCCGTCCCATCCTGCCGTCGCTTCTTGCCCTGTAGACGGTCCTGTCGGTACTGCCGCCGCTTCTCCCGCTCCCGGTCCACGAGCTCGTCATGTCGGCTGAACTTTTTGCCAATCCGCAGGTCCTTTGTCAATTCCTCCATCTTCAGCTCCCGGTGGTCGACGGTGCGCGTCTCGGCATCTTCCGGCGTCACCGACCGCTCGCGTCGTACTCGCTTGGGAGCTGCCACCGCTTCGTCGTCACCGCCGTCACCGCCGCCGTCGCCTTCAGGTGCGGCCGTCCGCTTCCGGGCCTGGCGCGTTCGCGGCCGCGGGGCGTCATCTCCATCGCCAGCGACACTGGTGGGCTTTCTCCTCGTATATTGCCTCTTCTTTGGCGCTGCTGCTGTCGACGGTCCTTCTTCTGCTGCCCCAGCAATGTCGGCTGCCGGTGCTGCCGGTAGAGCCTCTGGTGCTGTCGCTTCTGATACAATGAGCTGCTCTTCCGATGCTGCCGCGCGCGTGCGTGTCCCCCGACTTGACCGCCGACTCGGTGCACCCGTCCTTGCTGTTTTGGTCACAGCAGCGGCAGCGGCGGCAGCTTCTGCTGCTGCTGCCTCCTGCCGGTTTGCAGCAGCCAGTTCCTCATCTTGCAGTAGCGTGCTTATGGCCATGCGCGTTCTTGTCGTCGGGCCTGCTTGTTGTTGATGTGGGGATGTGTGTGCCGGCTCGACCGCGGCGTCGTCGGTACCATTTTTGGGCGTGTCCGTCGTAGCAGTTGCTGTCGTCGTCGATCGTCGCAATCTTGTTCTGGGCTGCGCTACAGGTGGCGTTGCCGGCACAACATCCGCAATCACTGTCGCAGCCGCTGTCGCAGTCGTAGTGGTAGCACTCGTGTCCACGACTGCCTCTTCATCGACACTGGCCGAGGTGGAAGCCGGGGGTTCCGGCTGGGAGGCAGGCGTCGAGGTGGGCGTCGGGAGAGGTGCTGATTCTTTCGATGCCGCCGCTTTCGGTACAGCCTTGGGGGCCGCAGTAGATGGCCGTCGTTCTCGTGTTATCGGTGGCGGCACTGCCGGCACTACCGGTTCTGCCGGTTCTTTGACTGGAGCGGCTGCTGTCGGAGCTGCCGGTTCTGCCGGAGGCGCATCTTGAGCTGGCGTCGGTGTCGTGACAGTCGGGGGAGCCGGAGTGATGCTGCTCACGCTGGCAGCAGACGGCGTGGGCGCCTTGGATTGCTGCTCAGCCGTGGCCGACCGAGCTGGTGCTGGTTTTGCCCCGGGCGCAGCGCCGCCTCGCCGTGCCAGTGGCGCCTTGGGTTTGAAGGCGAGGCCGCCTTTTTTCTTCAGCATAGAGCTCATCGCGACAGCACAGGCTGCTCACACAGCCGAAGCGAAATGCAAATTCTGCCAAGAAGTCGTTCTGATGCGTGTTTGATTCCGTTGCTGTCAGCCGGCTTCCTTCTTCTCGCCTCGGCTGTTTATGGCTTTTAGCATTCTAAGCGCAAAAGCGTGCCTCCACAGCTCTCTCAGGCTGCCGTCTTTCCAAGAACAATAGGGCTGAGGCGAAGGTAATGGCAAGTCAATCGCAGCGTTCGTTGTGATTGTCGCCGACCAAACCGTGGGACATTCGGCACAACTGTAAATTTTATGCGCTCCGATTCTGCCGTCACGTGGGCACTTGACCTTGCATGACCCACGTGCTCGGAAACCGCGCCAGGACCCACTTTCAATCGGAGCCCCACAAACGCGATCGCGAAAGAATGTTGGCCATCTGTCTCTTCTCCAGTGTGCAAAGGCGTCTACACTTACCGTAAACTTTCTCATTGCTATTTTACTGCACCTTTCCTCCTCTATCTAGCTGTCGGTGCCACCTCCCACGCCATATACTTTAATGCCATAGGCTGCTCGGCAGTCGGCCGATCAGCAGGCTCAAATGCCTACATGAACCGCAGGAGATCTTCCCTCTGTCCCTTTTACATCCCACCAGCACGTCTGGAGTGTCTCGTCACATGCTATCTCCCACAGCTGATTCAGCAGCCTGGAGAATGCAAAATTTCCAGGCCTATCGGGGCATCCGGTTGCGGCGCCATCTTCCGATATCCAGCTGCCCCACCAACGTGCAGCTGGCTGTACTCGTAGTCCAGTGTCTCGATGGTTGGTCCCATTTCATGTGCATAGCATAAAATGCATATGCTTCATGGAAGGTCTTGGTTGCCGACGGTTTTGCAAGCAGGCCCGAGCTTCTCATCAGTGGCACAGTCCCGTGCCTCAGCATTCAGGACTGCGATATACGCTCCAATTGCTCGTCGAATTTCGCCCAAATAGAACCCATGTATGTCTTGTTCAAGGGCCAGATTTCCACCCAAGGAACTTTCTTCGTGGAGGCCCACATATCAATAACCCGAGATGTACGGAGTACCAGAGATGTTGTCTCCTTGTAGACGCGCCCCCCCAGTCGAAGAGTAGATGGCATACCAAATAGGTCCAGCCTGGCGCCGCATTGCTCCAGCATGCTGTCCCAAGCTGTTGAGCAAAGCCCAACCTGTGCACAACCTCGTGAGGGTCACCCTGAAAAAGCACGCCCCCCTCCTCGACGATGGCTGGGCATACCCACTGATGGCATAGGCCTGAAAGTGTTCCACGTCTACCTCGGGAAAGGAAATATCTGGGGCTGGTGCATCGTTGGCTGTGGAAATGGGTCCATCAAAGTACCGTCCAAAGTATGCAGGACGCGCTGGCGACTGCCAACAAAGCCGTTGTCGAAAGAATCGTCGCTCGTGGTCGGACCGCCAAACATTGCGTACGAAGTATGCTGACTCTCAGCCTTCGATCATGTCGATCAACGTTTCGCGTCCATGAAGCTCATGCCAGCATCCAGCCACCGTCGACACACCCCCCTCTGCCTTTTCGATTCTCACAATCACATAGCATCGTGGCCGCAGTGGACATGTCGCTCGATCCAGCCAATTTCGGTATGCGGGCCAGCGTTTGTCTGTTCTTTGTTTTTGGTACAGAGCACAGTTGGGTTTCATCTCGACAGTGGGAACAAATTCGCGGTTTTGTGCTCCACTTTAGCGATAAGCCGAAATTCATAATCGCGCCAGCCCAATAAGGACTAGAGCCACAAAGCTAATCTTCTTTTGTACTGGTCTCGTTCTTGCCCTTGTTCTTTCCCTCCTGCTCACGCTCTTCTCCTTTCGTCGGTCGCTGGTCTCCTCCTGTCTTCGATTCGCCAAAAATTGAGGATTCCTTCCTGGTTTTTCTTTCCTCTCTTTTGCCTCAACCATCGCCCTCCATCTCCGCTCGCTCTTTTCCTGCCCATCCTCCACACCCTTTCCTATATGTTTGTGCCAGCCTTCCGCCCTGGTTGATTGCACCAGGCTTTTTTCCCAGGCTTATTTTCTTTATTTCCCTCCCGCTCCAATCGATCTCATTCTCTCTCTCCCTCCCTCCTCTCCCCTAATCATTTCTCCATCTCACGCCCTTCCACCTGTCGACAAGTATCTTTTTTTTGATCGCTTCTCAGCCCGCCCTGCCTTCGCCTGGTCGCCATTCTATTCTTATCGACTTCTAGATTCGTTCCCCCCCCATCTCTGCGCTTGTCTGTCGCTGGGGTTTCTCCCCTTTTCGCCGTCCGTGATCGCTGTTCACCCCCTCTCTCATGCCTATTGCCACTTCTCCCCACGTTCCGACTCATCCGTCCGCCGTCGTCAAGATGGAGGACAGGAAGAGGCCGGCCATCGCCGACACCGATGAATACGCGCCACCCAGCAAGCGACAAGCCGTGAACGGCGGCGGCAGCAGGTCAAAGGAAGAAAGCGGCGACTACAAGGACGAGGCATGGCTAGAGGTAAGGCGTCATACGACACTTTTTTTTCCTCCCCATTCTTCCCTTCGCGACGCGCTTCTCTGTTTGCGTCCTTGTCTACCTCCCCACGTGCGTCTTTGGCTCGATGAATGCGGCGTCTGGTCCGAACGCGCATGTTCTGACCGAAACGCGTGTCGGATGCGCATTTCTTTCCTGTATCTCCGACCACGTACCGTCATCTCCCTTTCCCGACGTATCTGTTTCTACGTTTCTGAGGCGGTGGACTGCGCCAGTTATGATGCTAATGCGCTGCTTGCTGTCCATCAGCTGGCACAGGGCTTGACCTGATCATCATCTCGCCTACCCTTTCCTGTTCTTTGCCATATCATGACCCTCCAACGTCCTGCAGACACCGCTCGCCGATCGCCTTTTTTTGCGTACATACACAGATCCCTTTCCTTCGCACGCGTTTTAGCTGCCGAAAACGTTCGATCGAATATCCGCTAATGCTTTTGGCTGCTCAGGACTTCCAAAAAGATGCCCTCATCCGACAGATGAATGAGTACAAGCGGGAAAAGGCGACGTTAGAATCCCGCATCGAGGAGATACAGAAGCGATCCACCTATCACGATGACCATATACGAATCGCGGACGCATGGGTGCTCCAGGTATGCTCTTTCACGCCTTTGCCCCCCACTGGCTCCAAAGCTCGATATCTGACGCCGGCTTAGTTGTTGCAAGAAATTGAACTCCTCTGTGAGGGGACAGTATCAACGAAGACCGATTCGAAAGGTAAGCCAGGGTCACTCACCTCTTTTCCTGTTTATGCGGCGTGGCTGACCCTTCAGAGTTCCCTTACCCTTCTGCTCTTGGCTTCAAGGACAGCCGCGATTTCCAGAAGCACCTCGTCGAGAAAACCAAGGCAGTAAAGACAAGGCTGGAAAAGGTTCTCAATCGCCTTGCTGGTCTTCGCGAAGCCGTCAAGCCCGAAGTCTTACAGCTGGAGTCTCAGATCCAGTCGCTGCTGGCTTCGGAAAAGGAATATGAGGCTAAGCTGGGCCGCATGGAAGCGGACAGGAACGACATATCGGAAGAGCTCGACAAGGCGACGCTTCGCTATATCAAGGCAGAGAAGCGGCTTGACCGGTTGCGGAGCGTCCAGGTTCAAAAAATGGAAGAGAAGGCTCTAGCCCATGTGACACCACAGTCAGCTGCTGAAAACGGAGCACCCGAATCCGCAGCTACTTCGGCCAGTCTTGAGGCCCTGCAAGGGAAATACGACGAGTCGCTTGCTGTTATCAACAAGCAGAAGGAACAGGTGGACCAGCTATTTGCTGAGATCAAAGCCCTGCAAGACGAGAACAGCACGTTCAAGGCGAAAGGCAACACCGTGACGGAGGAGGACTACGCGAGAACCGACCTATTCAAGCAGTCCAAGAGCCAGATCGAGGACTTGGTGAAGCGGCTCAACCATCTGGAGGCGACCAACAAGCAACTACGGGACGAGATCGAAAAGCTGCAGACGGAAAGGACCTCGTTCCGCACCAAGCTAGAAGCCGAGGCGCAAACGGTCACAGGCGAACTCGAAGACCAGATCCAGATGAAGGAGCAAGACCTGACCCGGATCCGATCAGCACGAGACGAACTACTAGCCGACGTGCAGATTCGCAAAGCGAGCCAAGACCAGGAGCGGACGGCTTTCGAGCACATGAAGGAGCTTGTGAGCGCCAAGGATGATAGAATATCGGCTCTGGAGATCGAGCTGGAGAGACTGCGGCCAAGCGACGAGGTGGACAAAGTGCAGACGACTTCGACGGAAGATCTGGAAGCGCTACCGGTGGAGGAACTGCGCGAGCGGATCCTGAAGCTTGAAAGAGATTATGCCCTCATCCAGAACGAAATGCCGTCCGTGGAGAAGGCGTACAAGCGAGCCATCGGTCTCGCGCACAAGAAGGTCATGGACTTTACCGTGCTAGAGGAGCGGGTGACGATGCTCACGCTGGAGAAGGCCAAGGCAGACCAAAAGTACTTTGCGGCGCGCAAGGACATGGACATCCGGAATGCCGAGATTAGAGCGCTGCGGCACCAGAATAGCAAGAGCTCAGAAATCATCTCGTCGCTGAAGGAAGTCGAGGCGCAAAGTCGGTCGTTGCTCAGCAACCTGGAGAAGCAGCTCGCAGATTTCCGGCAGTCCAACACAACGGTGGCGGACGAGAGCCGGCAGCTCAAATCGGCGAATGCAGATATAGCACGGCGCTTCGAGTCCAGCAAGGCACAGATTGCCGAGCTGACCAACATGGTCAAATCCAAGGACGCGGCCACTGCGGGCATACGAGAGCATGCGGCGACACAAGACACGGAATGCGAGAAGCTCAAGGTCCGGATCAGCCATCTGCAAAAGGACCGAGACAGCTGGAAGTCGAAGTGCCTGGCAAACTCGTCGGAGGAAGAAGAGATGCTCAGGGTAAGCTGCGCCGCGAGGTGTGCATGTGGGATTGCGCTGCTTGGATACTAACGCGTGACAGAAATTCGCGTCATGCTCTGTGTGCCGCAGCGAGTTCAAGAACGCCATCATCAAGACGTGCGGTCATGTCTTCTGCCAGAGCTGCATTGATGCGCGACTCAGCAACCGCATGCGGAAGTGCCCGACATGCAACAAGGCGTTTGATAAGATGGACGTCATGACCGCCCACTTGTGAGTCAAGCTGAGACGAAAAGACCGGATATACGAAGCAGACGTGGCAAGCAACCACCCATGCTTGACGTCGAGGACAGCCCCGAGTATATTTCACGGAAGAGCGGGACTATATTTTTTTTCTTTCCTTTGGTGCTGCCACTGGCTGTTTATATTGCATAGAAGAAGTTGTGTCTGCGAAAGACAAAAGCAAGTGTACAGGGGAAGCGGTGAGAGGGCACCTCGAAGGGGTGCGTGTGCTATTCTTCAACTTTCTTGTATCTGCCTTTCTTGTATTCCGCTTTTTGTGTCTTTCGGCGGTTGAAGACTGCGGCGTGGTACGATACCTTTGAGGGAGGCAGCCTAGTCTTGCTTTTTCTGGGTTCGCCTTGTGTGCTATGATGTCTTGTATGTATTTATAACAATAGGGGAAACGGGATCGGAGCTGGGGCGCATTGTCGCGGCTTGTGCTCAACCAAGCAGCCTTCTTTTTTTTGTTCATAATTGCGTGTACTTTTTCATGTTTATTCATGTGCTGTTTGTGCCTTGTTCTTCTCAGCGCCGCCGCGTGGAGCCAAACCCAGTGCTCTCATGGCGAGCGGATGACACGGACCTTGACGATCCGGACGAGCGCGAAGGCCCGGCGCTGCCAGAGCCGTAGCTGCGGTCGTTTCTGTTGTTGTTGTTGTTGTTGCTGTTGTTGTTGCTGGCGCTGCGGCCAGCTGCATACCCGGCGGCGGCCCCACCGGCCACGCCGGTCCAGAACCCAGGCTGCCACCCTTCGCTGCCCGGCGGTTTGGATCCTGGGTACGGCGGCGGCGGGTCCCAAAAGTCACCACCACCGCCGCCGCCGCCGCCGCCACCGCCCCAGAAGCCTGGCCGGCGCGGATCGTTTGGTCTGGCGGGGTTGGGGTGGTCGCGAGCGCGGAATGCGGAGAAGAGCATCCAGGCGATGATGCCGATGAGCACGAGCCAAAAGAGGCGGGTGGAGGCGGAGGACAGGCTGCTGGAGCCATAGGTGCCGCCGGCGAGATCGGGGAACTTCTCCTCGCCGTAGTCGGTCAGCAGCAGGCGGAACTCGACGGCGCAGCTGCCGCGCAGGACGTAGGGGTCGTCGGCGCTGCTGTAGCCTTCGCAGATGACCTCGGTGTTGCCGAGGCGCAGCTCGGGGGGCAGGCTGGCGGTGCAGGACCACTGGATGTCCTCGGCATCGTAGCCGGAGCCCTGGTTGGTGCAGCGCATGGCGTCGATGGTGTGGAGGTCGCAGATGGCCTGGGGGCTGGCGCGGCAGGAGAGCTGGGGCACGGTGGGAACGCGGCGGTGGGCGGTCATCTTGCCGGCGCGGAGGGTGAGGGACTGGACCTGAGGGGGGAGGAGAGTGGATGTTAGCATTTTTTGTCACCTTTTCTTTTTTTTATTGGTATAAGCGTACATCAGACAGGAGGATGGCATTCTTGGGCTTAACGGCCGTGGCCGTGGCCACGAAGCCGAGGAGACCGGCGGCCACCAGAGTTGTTGGACACGAGAGATGCATGAGAAAGAAAGAGGGAAGTATTCTGAAAACGGTGGAGGGCGTGACGCCAACCGTCTGAAAGCGTCGTATAGCGGAGCCAACAAACGGGTCGTTCACCACTCTTGAGGACAAGCTGGCCAGAAAAAGCGGTGCGAATGGCGGGAACGAATGAGAGATCGCCGGAAGCGAGGCTGCCAGGCTGCCACCATTGTTGCGCTCTGGAGCCAACCAGGCCGATAGGCTTGGCAAATGGTGGCGTGTAGCCCCTCAGCCTTGGAAAGAAAAAGGGGTTTGCTGCATGTGCTGGGTAGATGCATATATACCCGACGTTCAGCCGTGGAGCCACTGCGGGGATCCACATCACACCAAAGGAATGAAATACGCGTATTGTCGCTCGTCACCGGCCGCCTGGGCAAAATATAAATCGTAAGACGCAAGCGGGTGTACTCCTTACTCCATACAGGGCGTTGTTAAGAGCCCCGTGCCACAGATGTCCCCGTATCCTGGGTCTGGCCATACGGGTGGACGTATTCGTAATACGCGGAGCCGAATTTGGCCACGGTATTTGAAGTCCCCGTAAGAAGACATCTCGGGCGTTACTCTCCCCGACGTACCATCTTCGGGGTAAGCTAAGTGCTTCGTAGGCTTGTGACAGCTATAGAGGCGTCCCAGCGCACATCTTACTCGCATCTTTTAGGGGGGCAATTGATTCCATGCCCATGTGGCTTGACCGTGAGATGCTTGCAGGTGTTTTGTACTACTTTGTATGTAAGTGCCGAAAGGCGGGCACGGAGGAAAATCCAACTTGGGCCGACGACTCGCCAAACGCGGTGTGTGCACAGCTTGGCCAAGAACAACTACGGCTCAGTCTTGCATCTTGTCCGCAGATTAACTGGGGAAGGGTGCTACGAATTACCGCTAGTGCTGTGCCCATACGAAGTGGCTATACGAGTATTCGTAGTAGGGCTGGGGGGATTACGCTAGGCTAAAAAGTGCATGCGGACGGCGCAGCAGGAAAAAGGGAAAAAAAAAAAAAAAAAAAAAAAACGCGCCAGTTGGCTTCGCTTTCGCTTATTTTTTTAGGCAGGCGTCAATTCTCGAACGCATGTTTCGCGGAACAAGCACTGAAGAAATGAAGGGCCCCACTATTCGATAGGCTAAAGCCTGCTCGGATCAAAAGTGTTCCGGTGGCTTTGATTCCCCTATTGGGCAAGCACATCGTTGCCCCAACGCTTGTCATTTAGAGGCACCTGCTTCGTCCGCGCCGCATAGCGTAAAAACAGACGAGGGGAAAGGGGGGGGGGAGAGAGAGTAAGATTCCAGATAATGTCAGTCGGGGTTTTGGCTGGCCCGGTTGTCCGATAAATCCTTTCAGTAGCTATCCTACGATTAGAGGCCTCACGACCTGGGGAGACAGCTGAGACGGGGAGATGCTGGCAAAGGAGCACACGATATTGTCCGGTGGGCTATTGGGAGATAATAGCGTGTTGCGGGATGAACAAAGGGGGCGGAGAGACGCCCAGCCCGAGCAGATAATATCTTACCTGCGGTAAAAAAATAAAATAAAACAAAAGTACGGAGTATATAGGAGCAGCAGTGCAAGGAGGTAAGAGGTGGAATGTAGGGCTCTCTACACCGAATGAGTCAAAAGATTATCTGCACCTTGTTTGTTTTCTTCATTCCTTCCTCTTCTTTTCCTCTTTGGGTCGCTGTTGCTTGTTTTTGTGGGGGGCGAGACACAAATCAAAGTACCATCCGCACTTACCTTATTATACCAAGACGCCGGTCAAGGGAGTAGGTACGAAGTACAGTACTACTTATACGCCTAGGCTATTTTATCAGCATCAGCTCCCGCCCCGTTTACCTCCCGCTCGTCTAGCTCAGTCGTTCCTGCTTGTCTGGGGTTAAAAGTGTCTCATCTCCCCTGTCTGGGGATTTGCTACTTTTTCCTTTTCCCTCCCTCCTCTTCTTCTTCTTTCTACACGGTTGTTTACCAAGCTTCTTGTCCAGCCCCTCCGCCAACAGCCTCCTCTCGATTGCCATCTTGCACCCCCCCGGTTGAGGACCTATGGCGGACAACAGCACCCGCGAGAAAGGCCTCGAGGCCGGGGCACGGCTTCCTCGCACGGCTTCCTCGCACGGCGACTCGGCCGATGAAACAGAAAAGACGGACAAGACGTCCACAGCCAAGGGCGACAAGAGCCCTGGCCACGCGAGTCCGCTGCCGGTCGACCAGGCCGGTGCGCCGGGCGCCAAGCTGGCCGCGCACAGCGCCAACGAGGACCCGTACAGGGATCTGCCCGAGGACGAGGCGGCCATCCTGCGGCGCCAGGTCGAGACGCTCGACGTCCAGATCGGCTTTGCCGCGCTGTACCGCTACGCCTCGCGGATGGACATTGCCATCATCTGCGTGGCCGGCATCTGCGGCATCGCCGCCGGCGCGGCGCTGCCGCTGATGACGGTCATCTTTGGCAACCTCCAGGAAAGCTTCCAGAACTACTTCATCGGCATCCTCAGCCGCCACGACTTCTCGCGCAAGATCTCGCACCTGGTCCTCTACTTTGTCTACCTGGCCATCGGCGAGTTCGTCACCACGTACATTGCCACCGTCGGCTTCATCTACGCCGGCGAGCACATCAGCTCCAAGATCCGCGCCCACTACCTCGAGAGCTGCATGCGCCAGAACATTGGCTTCTTCGACAAGCTCGGCGCCGGCGAGGTCACCACCCGCATCACCGCCGACACCAACCTCATCCAGGAGGGCATCTCGGAGAAGGCCGGCCTGACCCTCACCGCCCTCGCCACCTTTGTCGCCGCCTTTGTCATTGGCTTCGTCGAGTACTGGAAGATGACCCTGATCCTCCTCTCCACCGTCGTCGCCATCCTCGTCGTCATGACCGGCGGCTCGCGCTTCATCATCGGTTACAGCAAGCAGAGCACCAACGCCTACGCCGAGGGCGGCAGCGTCGCCGAGGAGGTCATCAGCTCCATCCGCAACTGCGTCGCCTTTGGCAACCAGGAGCGCCTCGCCAAGCAGTACGACGTCTTCCTCACCCGCGCCGAGGGCTTCGGCTTCCGCCTCAAGGCCTGCCTCGCCCTCATGATCGCCAGCATGATGTGCATCCTCTTCCTCAACTACGGCCTCGCCTTCTACGTCGGCACCACCTTCCTGCTCAACGGCTCCGTCACCCTGGCCAAGATGGTCATCATCATGATGTCCATCATGATGGGCGCCTTCATGGTCGGCAACATCGCCCCCAACACCCAGGCCTTTTTCACCGGCCTCGCCGCCGCCGCCAAGATCTACAGCACCATTGACCGCGTCTCCTGCCTCGACCCCACCTCGGACGACGGCGACATCATCCCCGACCTCGTCGGCACCATCCGCCTCGACCACGTCAAGCACATCTACCCCTCTCGGCCCGAGGTCGTCGTCATGGAGGACGTCTCCCTCGACATCCCCGCCGGCAAGACCACCGCCCTCGTCGGCGCCTCTGGCTCCGGCAAATCCACCATTGTCGGCCTCGTCGAGCGCTTCTACAACCCCGTCCACGGCCGCGTCCTGCTCGACGGCCGCGACATCAGCACCCTCAACTTGCGCTGGCTGCGCCAGAACATTGCCCTCGTCCAGCAGGAGCCCATCCTCTTCGGCACCACCATCTTCGCCAACATCGCCCACGGCCTCATCGGCAGCAAGCACGAGAACGCCGACCCCGACGAGAAGAAGCGCCTTGTCGAGGACGCCGCCAAGAAGGCCAACGCCCACGACTTCATCTCCTCTCTGTCCGAGGGCTACGAGACCAACGTCGGCGAGCGCGGCTTCCTGCTCTCGGGCGGCCAGAAGCAGCGCATCGCCATTGCCCGCGCCATCGTTTCCGATCCCCGCATCCTGCTGCTCGACGAGGCCACCTCGGCCCTCGACACCCGCTCCGAGGGCGTCGTCCAGGCCGCCCTCGATGTGGCTGCCGCCGGCCGCACCACCATCACCATTGCCCACCGTCTCAGCACCATCAAGGACGCCCACAACATCGTTGTCATGTCCAGCGGCCGCATCGTCGAGCAGGGCAACCACAACAGCCTCATTGAGAAGCGCGGCGCCTACTTCAACCTGGTCACCGCCCAGAGCATCGCCGCCGTGAACGAGCCGACCGCCGAGGAGCAGGACGCTCTCGATGCCGAGGACGAGGCCGCTCTCGTGAGCAAGATCTCTACCAACTTGCCAGAAACGCCTGGAGGAGCCAACGCTGCCGCCGCCGCCGAAGAGGGCCAGGCTGGCTTTGTCGCGGACCCCGACGACAACATTCAAGAGAGGCTGAAGCGCACGGCCACCCAGAAGTCGGTGTCGAGCTTGGCCGCTCAGGCCCGCCAGCCCCCTGTCGAGCACAAATACGGCCTCTGGACGCTCATCAAGCTGATCATCGGCTTCAATGCCGCCGAGTGGAAGCTCATGATCGTGGCCCTGTTTTTCTCAGCCATCGGCGGCGGCGGCAACCCGACCCAGTCCGTCTTCTTCGCCAAGCTGCTCACCACCCTGTCTGTCGTCATCACCCCGGCGAACAGACACCAGGTGCGCCACGACTCCAACTTTTGGTGTCTCATGTACTTGATGCTGGGTCTCGTTCAGTTCTTGTCCTTTGCCGTTCAAGGCGTCATCTTTGCCAAGTGCTCCGAGCGCCTCGTCCACCGCGCTCGCAACCGTGCTTTCCGCACCATGCTGCGCCAGGATATCACCTTTTTCGACCGCGATGAGAACACCTCGGGCGCCCTGACCTCTTTCCTGTCCACCGAGGTCAACCACGTCTCCGGCCTCAGCGGCGCCACCCTTGGCACCATCTTGACCGTTCTGACCACGCTCATCTCCGCTGTGTCGCTCTCCATCGCCATCGGTTGGAAGCTCGCTCTCGTGTGCTCCTCCACCATCCCCGTCCTGCTGGGCTGCGGCTTCTTCCGCTTCTGGATGCTGGCCCACTACCAGCGCCGCGCCCAGCGCGCCTACGAAAACTCGGCCAGCTACGCCTCCGAGGCCATCACCGCCATCCGCACCGTGGCTTCGCTGACGCGCGAGGAAGACGTGCTCAAAAACTACCGCGAGGGCCTGGCCCTGCAGCTGCGCAAGTCCACCATCTCGATCCTGCGCTCGTCCACGCTCTACGCCGCCGCGCAGTCCATGACCTTCCTCGTCCTCGCCTTGGGTTTCTGGTATGGCTCCACGCTCATGCTGGATGGCGAGTACGGCATGTTCCGCTTCTTTGTCGTCTTCATGGCCATCATCTTTGGCGCGCAATCTGCCGGCACCGTCTTCTCATTTGCGCCCGACATGGGCAAGGCGAAACAAGCCAGCGCCCAGCTGAAGCATCTCTTCGACCACCCCGTCCAGATCGATACCTGGGCCGACACCGGCGCCCACGTCGAGTCTTTTAATCACATCGAGTTCCGCGACGTTCACTTCCGCTACCCGACGCGCCTGGAGCAGCCTGTCCTGCGCGGGCTTGACCTGCGCATCGAGCCAGGCCAGTACATTGCCCTGGTCGGCGCCTCTGGCTGCGGCAAATCAACGACCATTGCCCTGCTAGAACGCTTTTATGACCCGCTAAGCGGCGGCATCTACCTCGACGGCAAAGAGATCAGCACGCTCAACGTGAACGAGTACCGCCGTGGCATCGCCCTGGTGTCACAGGAGCCCACGCTATACATGGGCACCATCAGAGAGAACATTCTGCTGGGCGCCGTCGACGAGGATAAAGTGACCGACGCAGATATCGAATTTGCCTGCCGCGAGGCCAATATCTACGATTTCATCATGAGCTTGCCCGATGGATTCAACACTGTTGCTGGCAGCCACGGTGCCCTTTTGTCTGGAGGCCAGAAGCAGCGTATCGCTATTGCTCGTGCTCTGATCCGCGATCCCAAGATTCTGTAAGTTTTTAAGTTTTTAAGTTTTTTCTTTTCCTCTTTGTTTTTACCTTGCCTCTCATACACCCGCTAACTCACCCTCCCCAGACTCCTCGACGAGGCCACCTCTGCCCTCGACAGCGAGAGTGAAAAGGTCGTGCAGGCTGCCCTCGACAAAGCAGCCAAGGGTCGCACCACCATTGCCGTGGCACACCGTCTCAGCACCATCCAGCGCGCCGACATCATCTATGTCTTTGACCAGGGCCGCATCGTCGAGCAGGGCACGCACGCCGCGCTGATGCACCGCAATGGCCGCTATGCCGAACTGGTGAATCTTCAAAGCTTGGGTAAAAACGAGTAGAACCAAATGGCTTTTGGGCTTTTTTGGACTGTTTTGCATATGGCGTGGCGTTCACGGTCGCCTTTTCTGGCTTCATTTTCCCCCTCCTTTGCATATTTTGATTCTGATCTTTGCTCAATTTCTTGTAATTTAAAATACCAACACACTGTAGATTGGATTGTCGAATGGGGGCATATATATGGGCAATATATAGACAACAAAGAGCACATTTACCAGTACTGTTGACAATTCTCCAATTGGATGACTCCAGTCTTCAAAGACACGATAGCAACAGACTCGAAGATGTCAATTACCCAGCAGTCGAGCCATCTTGTTGCGCCTGAAATTCAAATCTGGCCGCCTTTCTCTACGCGTCGCGCAATACCGCTCCCGCACCGTTCACCCAGCCAAATGCTATTCATACACAAGAAAGCCAGCCAAAGGTTTCTTTCTCGCCCTCCATGAAATCCACGAGAAGAAATAAATATCAACACAATAGCTTCCCCCCCCCAAATCATGAAATAACAACCGCCCATGCCCACCGCTCATGCGAGCCAAATAGTCGCTGAAACAGAAACCGAGAATATTCCGTGCCCCATGGTATCCGCGTAGAGTCATAATCTCATACCATACAAATGCGCCCCCAAATAAACGGAAATGACAAAAGCAAACTGCCACCCACCAGTCCCATCACCATGCTATGCTGATCATTGGCTTTCCAGAGCAACCAAAAACAGTGGAAGGACGAGAATTCATAGAAAAACAATACTGCTTCTTCAGACCCAAAGCCGGCCTCGTAGGGTGTCTAGACTTTTGCTGTCTTGGGTGATTGGAGCCCGGTTTTGATCAGGTCCGCCACGTCTACACGGGACCGCGAAACCTGACGCTCGCCGGAGGGTACATCGCTGGCCGGGATGCCTTGGGGCATCGGACTTTGAGGCGGCTCCTCGGCCTTGAGGGGTGTCGGGATAACGCTTTTCGGTGGGACATGTGGATCCTGCAGGGAGGTCCTTGGTATATAGGAAGACAGCTGTGGGCCTGTTAGTCCATGCAGGGCCAGCCAACAGCATCGGTATTCTTACACGGGGACTTTGCTCCTCCTCGGTCTCGTCGCTGGCCAACTGCAGCTTATGGGCTGAAGAGGGTCTTCCCCTCCGTTTCACATTTGCCCCTATGGGCTCCCAGGGCGAGAGCTCCCGGCTGACCACAGGTGTCATGGGCGAGGATTCAGCTGTCGGCGCAGTCGCTGGCTTGGGGGCTGGCGCCAAGCGGGCGTGGGGGAAGCCGATAGACCCAGAAGCCCGTGCTTGTGCCTCTCTGTCGGCTTTTGAGGGCCTGCCCCTTTTCCGAGGGTTGCGAGGAGGTGGCGAAATGGAAGTGGAAGGGACAGGAAGTGCGGCCACATAGCCATTTGCGGACGGACGCGGCTGAATGTTGACAGCGCGCACATAGGTGATCGGCTGGGGTTCGACAGGCGCCACAGCGAGACGCTTGGGCACGGGTTCGCTCTGTTCGCTCAGAGATTTGCGCTTTGCAGGCGGGCCTTGTGGCAGCGGTTGAGGCTGAAAAAGCTGCTGCGGCTGTTGCAGCGGTGGGAGTTGGTGATACGGCTGGTGCTGCTGTGAAGCTGGTGGTGGTTGAATCTGGGGTGGGATCTGCGGCGCTGTGATTCCCATGCTCTCGGCGGCTTGTCTACATTGGTTGGGAGTACGACCTGTCCGGACACGACGCCATGTGAGGAACAGTTCCGTGTGCAACAGAAGAATACGCAGGAAAAGGCACTGATAGAGGGTGATGGGCTTGCTCACCTAGGGGATACTGCATCTCCATCCAGTCTGGTAGGATATCGCAAGACTTGATAAAGCCTACCACGGCGCCTATGTCGATCTGACTAGCCTTGATCATCTCCGCGAGCACGTAGCGCTAGCATTGCGCGAAGCGGATTAGAAGGACGCACAACAAAAACAAAGACTGACGGCCACCATGAACATGTCGAACGCACCTTTTCATGGTCCGTGAAAGAAGGATCCATTTTGCTGGCACTCTTCTAGATGCCAGAAATGGAATGTTCGAGCAGGACGGAGAAAGCCAGGACGAGCGACAGGGATGCATTTGAGGCACCGCAGTGACAGAATGTGCACAAGTTGAAATGCGTGTGCTGCTGCGAGCGCAAGGAGGAGCAGAAGAAGCTGAGCTGGGTGTCGGCCGCCGCGAAATGAAAGCGCTGCCTAGTGTTGGCAGTCCGGCCTGGAGGTTGCCAGAGACGGCGAGAGAGTCCAGACGCGGCTCGGCGCCCCAAGATTGGCGCGAAAGGGCTCCGTAATAAGCCGGAGGATATTAAAGAACCTGGGACAGTCGGAAGAGGTGGATATCGGCAAACCAAGGGCAGCGGGAACGAGAGATTCTGGAGGAGCTGACAGATCCGGGAGAAACAAGACAGAAGCAGAATGCTTACGATAAAGTAGACAGAAAAGGCAAAGGGGGAGAGGGGGGG